>CM064523.1:11790058-11840058 GCA_032716605.1 Paralithodes platypus
GAGGTGAGAGAGTGAGAAATGAAAGTGAGTATGTGTAGGAGAGAGAGAGAGAGAGAGAGAAGACAGCATGACGGATACAAGCATACCCGTAGAATAAAGTGTTAATAGATAAAATAATTAGTAATTAATTATAGTGCCGATTGTGACTAGAGAAAATATGTATTGCTTGGTGAACGTAACATTAAATTTCAGAGGGAGAGAGAGAGAGAGAGAGAGAGAGAGAGAGAGAGAGAGTGTGTGTCTGAGAGAGAATAAACTACGGTAATCTGCGAATCAATATATTTTCGTTTCCCGTCAATCTTCTAAGCCTTCTGTTTCTCTCAGTAGCTCAGTTATCGCCTTAAGGGGGGGATGAGTCGTTTTTTATGATCCCCTGTCTTCTTCATGTTGAGCCCCATTGGTTTTTAGATTTTATGACATTCGCTTCAATATTTTGTCGATTTTAAAACCTTTCGCCCTATTTCAATATCAATATCAAGAACTTTCGCACCATGTAGGTGGCGAGCGATAGCGAGTCTGTAATTTTAAAAGAAAACAGCCTTCGGCCGGGACGATTTTTCTATCGAAAAATGTACACATTTATCTTGAAGGGGTCTAAGGAGTGTTTTTAAAGATTGATGGAGGTCTAGGGAGGGAACTAACACAAGATAATAAAGAGGTACATAAATGATCAAATACATACCCCCCCCCCCCCATCCCCCCTTATTAGTCTTTGTATTACTGTAATTATGTGTGTTGGTTGCCTCAGTGAAACAATGGCTCGTATAATTTCCCAATATGCAATTAGTAACACCAGATACTCACACAATACAAATACTCATACAATACAAATACTCATACAATACAAATATTTACACAATACAAATACTCATACAATACAAATACTCATACTATACAAATATTCATACAATACAAATACTCATACAATACAAGTACTCATACAATACAAATACTCACAATACAAATACCCACACAATACAAATATTCATACAATACAAATATTCATACAATACAAATATTCATACAATACAAATATTCATACAATACAAATACTCACACAATACAAATACTCATACAATACAAATATTCATACAATACAAATACTCACACAATACAAATACTCATACAATACAAATATTCATACAATACAAATATTCATACAATACAAATACTCACAATACAAATACTCATACAATACAAATACTCATACAATACAAATACTCTTACAATACAAATACTCATACAATACAAATACTCATACAATACAAATATTTACACAATACAAATATTTACACAATACAAATATTCATACAATACAAATACTCATACAATACAAATATTCACACAATACAAATATTTACACAATACAAATACTCATACAATACAAATATTCAGACAATACAAATACTCATACAATACAAATACTCATACAATACAAATATTTACACAATACAAATATTCATACAATACAAATATTCATACAATACAAATACTTACACAATACAAATACTTACACAATACAAATATTTACACAATACAAATACTCATACAATACAAATACTCATACAATACAAATACTCATACAATACAAATACTCATACAATACAAATACTCACACAATACAAATATTCATACAATACAAATACTCACACAATACAAATAATCATACAATACACATACTCATATAATACAAATACTCATACAATACAAATACTCATACAATACAAATATTTACACAATACAAATATTCATACAATACAAATACTCATACAATACAAATACTCATACAATACAAATACTCATACAATACAAATATGCATACAATACAAATACTCATACAATACAAATACTCATACAATACAAATAATCATACAATACAAATATTTACACAATACAAATACTCATACAATACAAATACTCATACAATACAAATACTCATACAATACAAATACTCATACAATACAAATACTCATACAATACAAAAACTCATACAATACAAATACTCATACAATACAAATACTCATACAATACAAATACTCACACAATACAAATACTCATACAATACAAATACTCATACAATACAAATACTCATACAATACAAATTACTCAATATTGTGTGAGTATTTGTATTGTATAAAGAAAATATATATTATAAATCTGTAAAAATGTACTCATATAATGAATAATATATGAGGTCCTGGTATCTTGTATGAATGCTTTGTAGTACTGGAGATTACCTGGCTTATCTGCACGGCTTTGAAAGACGTGTTTAACATTGCAATAGTGGGCACGGCACGGCACGGCTCTCTCTCTCTCTCTCGCTTTCGCTCTCTCTCTCTCTCTCTCACACACTCTCTCTCTCTCACACATTCACACGCACTCACTCACTCTTACTCATTCACTCTCTCTCTCTCTCTCTCTCTCTCTCTCTCTCTCTCTCTGACATATGATTACACAATTAACACACTACATAATTATAAACTACATATCATATTTTCATGTATATATGTATGAAAGTTCTTAGGTAATAATATGTTTATGTATTTCTTTATGCAGGCATCCTTTAATTAACCCTTTCTCTATTGTGTTCCTCAGGTAAGCCAGCACGTCTCCCATGATCCTGTTGGGGTCTGGTAAGTGTTCAAAGTGTTTTTTTATTGTGGTGAATTATTTTATTATGTGTATAGGACTGAGTAAATGGTGTGGAGAGAGAGAGAGAGAGAGAGAGAGAGGTATAGTGTTATAAGGAATAGAAAAATATAGCTTGAAGCAAAAAGGATACCAGGGAAAATTTAAATAAGGCGCGCGCACGCACGCACGCACACACACACACACACACACACACACACACACACACACACACACACACACACACACACACACATATGCCACCCCTACTATCTCCTTCAACTTATATATATATATTGATAAGAGATTTTGCGTAGTTCCCATTACACTCTCTCCATCTCTCTCTCTCTCTAGGACTGCAAAGCTTATTCCATCGCTTAGAAGAATGAGCAATGAGGACCGTTTGAGAGCTCTTGATCTCTTCCCGTTGGAGACACGCAAACTACGAGGTCAGCTCGTTGAAGTTTTTAAAATACTTAATGGGTTTGACAATGTGGATTATAGCAAAATGTTATACTCAATATGAATACAACACGCAACCATGGTTGGAAATTAGAATTGAACAGGTTCAGCACTAGTATCTGTGGAAACTTGTTCACATATAAGATCTGTTCTACCTGTAACAGATTTCCCTCCGAAGTTGTAAACAGTTCTTCAGTAGAGCAGTTCAGAAAGAGAGTAGATAGTATTTTGCACACTCTGTAAAGAGTGCACTAAACAGTCTCTCTCCTTCCACTTCGAGTATCTCCTCGGAATGGACCGCAAGGTCTCTGAGATACTAACTATTCCTTGTAACTCTCTCTCTCACCTGCATTGCCCGGCCGATCAGGTGAGTTGTCGTAGTTGCTATCGGTGGAGTAGGAGGATTGGGGGCGCGGCTGGTGGTGGTGGTGAAGGTGGTGGTGGCGTTTTATTATACGCCTCTCTCCAACACTGCTACTCCCTCCACCAATACCCTTATTTAGCTGTTGGGGAAGAGATGGAGATAGAGATGGTTGGTTGAGTTGCTGAAGGGATAAATAGGGTGAAGAAAGGAACATAAATATTTTAAAACTTGCAAAATATACAAACCAAACCAGGAACGACACAAAGAAAGAACAGTTTCGATATGATAGAAAAAAACCAATAGATAATTAAATCGGTAAATGAAAAAAGATAAATAGAGATTCGATATATACAGTATGTAATGGCAGAGAGTGAGTGAGTGTGAGGGAGGGAGAGAGACTGAGCGAGAGAGAGAGAGAGAGAGAACGAGATAGAGAGTTGACTATTTATCGTTAACAAAGACCTTGCAAACAATATCGCATGCTCAATAACACAAACATATATAATAAACACACACACACAAATAATCACTGCAACATCATAATAATTATTCGTTTGACTCAACAATGATAGAGAATTGGAGATCCGTCAAAGTGAATGTTCAAGGGGGGATGGGCGTATTTATTGATTCATTTATGTATATTTTTATAGTTTTTTTTTAATTTACTTGCTAACTCCATCAAGTTTAATACACGCAACATCCTTCAGGATGAATTTGTACATTTTTCGATAGGAAAATGTCACGGCCGAATGCCGGTTTACAGGCACGCTATTGCTCGCCAGAAAAATAAATCGACGCCTAAATGACTCGAAAAATCATATTATTGCCAAAGACATGGGGCGAAAAGTCTTAACATCTTCAAATTAATGGGCCGAACGTCATACAATGTGAAAACAAATGGGGCTAAACATGAGGAAGAAGGGGACCAGAAAAACGACCCACCTCCCCTTAACAATATCACTAATGAGATCGCCAAGCATGATAATTTAATAAGCGCCGATATCCCTTTTGTTACCTAGGTGATTATTCCAAAGGTAAATATGGCTTGAGTTGTAGATGCAGGTTAATGTTGTAAATTAAAAAAAAGGTTAGGTTAAGGGGAGATCTCCACTTGAGGGATTTTTTTCTTGACCCCTTTCTCCCTCATGTTTAGCCCCATTGCTTTTGATAATATAAAAAGTTTGCCCCATTAGTTTAGTGAGTTTAAGAACTTTCACCCCATATTAAGACCTTTCGTGCCATTCAGGTGTCTATTTTATCCTGGCGAGCGATAGCGAGCCTGTAATTTAAGAGCAACCGGCTTTCAGCCGGGACATTTTTCTACCGAAAAATGTACAAATTTATCTTGAAAGAGGCTTAAGGGGGTGTAATCTTAAGCTTGATGGATACCTAGAGACCAAACTAAAAACCTCCCCTTAAGGGAAGGTTTTTAGTTTGGTCCCTAGATATCCTTCAAGCTTAAGATTACACAACCTTGAGCCCCTTTCAAGATAAATTTGTACATTTTTCGGTAGAAAAATGTCCCGGCTGAAAGCCGGTTTCTCTTAAATTACAGGCTCGCTATCGCTCGCCAGGATAAAATCGACACCTAAATGGCACGAAAGGTCTTGAAATTGACAGAAATGGGTTGAAAGTTCTTAAAATCGTCAACATAATGAGGCAAACGTCTTAAAATTAGAAAAACAATGGGGCTAAACATGAGGGAGAAAGGGGTCAAGAAAAAAATCCCTCAAGTGGAGATCTCCCCTTAACGTATTAGTTGTGAGTGATATATAGCAAGCGTGTTCACCGAGTTGTTGGTTGGGTTTGTTATGATTTGTGTTTTACGGTACTCAAGACAAATTTATATATATATATATATATATATACTGTATGTGTGTGTCTGTATATGTGTTTAATTTTAGTAGTTGGTGTTTATACTATGTGTGTGTGTGTGTTTGTGCGTAGTATGTACAATATATATATGCATACTAAATTGGTCTGGTTGTACTCCCAAACAGTTGTTACCTTATCGTGTTATTTTATATATAGACTGACCCTCGTTCTCTTTGTTTGTTGAATTGTGCGTTTATGTATGTTTGTGTCTGCGTGTGTGAAAGTGTATGTTTGTGTTTGTGGCTGTGTATGTGTATATTTGTGTTTGTGTATGTGTGTTTGTCTGTTTATGTGTATGTTTGTGTCTGCGTGTGTATAATGTGTATGTGTATTTTTGTGTTTGCATGTGTGTATGTGTATGTATGTGTAACAGGCATAGATGTTTGATAAAATCGTCTAGTGGTAATCAATCAACTGACCGTGCCTGGCTCCTGCAGACTCGCCCTGACCTCCTCCGCGAAGTCCGTCTCGGCGTACACCGAAGACTCCGCCTCGGAACACGAACACGAACACTCTGAACACGCCCCTAGCCCCGCCCCTTCCCCTTCACCCTCCAGGCAGTCACTCTCGCCTTCCTCTAGGGGCGCCACACCGACCACCAGGGGGGGCAGCGACCCACCGGGGGCGAGGGTGCCGGCCTTGGGGGGCGTGGGGTGCGGCGGGGAGGTGAGGGGGAGAGCCGGGGGAGGAGGGGTGGTAGCTGGAGGGGCGGGAGGGTCGAAGGTTGGAGGGGGAGGGGGCTGGGGGGTGGTCTTGGAGGTAGAGGCGTTGGAGGTGGAAGGTTTGTTGTCCTTGATGTCGCTGTCCTCACTGCTAGGGCTCTTTAGGTCTTCGTCATCTGTGGAGAAGGCAGAGTGGGAAAGTTGGATTATTTTTGTGGAATGGTTACGTTTTATTTTGGTTTCATTCGCTACATGCTCTCATTACCGAATTTGTGTTATCATGTTTTGCCATCGCTATGTGGTGCTTGTTAGTAAACTTGACTGGTATTTGATACTGAAATATCTTTCGGTCTATCTATGGGGAACTATTTCATCACCAGACGTGTGACTCCTATCACGAATCGATTTAAACGGTCCAGAGACTCTCGATTTTGACATTGTGACATAGCTTTACGGTGCTAAGGTTTTAAGGGGAGGTTTTTAGTTGATCCCCTAGACTTCCATCAAGCTTAAAATTACTCCCCCTTGACCCCCTTTCAAGATAAATTTGTACATTTTTCGGTAGAAACATTTCCCGGCCAAAGGCCGGTTACTCTTAAATTACAGGCTCGCTATCGCTCGCCAGGATAAAATCGACACCTAAATGGCACGAAAGGTCTTAAAATTGACAGAATGGGGCATAAATTCTTAAAATTGCCAAACTAAAGGGGCGAACGTCTTAAAATCTCAAAAGCAATGGGGCTAGACATGAGGGAGAAAGGGGTCAAGAAAAAAGTACCTCAAGTGGAGATCTCCCCTTAAGAAGATACAATACCACTATGTGCCAACCGTTTCTCCATCCATTAGGTTCTGTGGGGTTTAGTTCCCTTGACAAGTACAGTAATTAGCGATATAAGTAACAACAGGTGGTTAAAAATTACCCTAAATATTCATTCAATCAGTTTGCCCTGCGATGTTATGGTTGTGTCTGAAGGCCTGTGTGTCTTCCCCGTGGTGCACTAGGTCTCTATCTTCGCCATGGTGCACTAGGTCTCTATCTACCCCGTGGTGCACTAGGTCTCTATCTTCCCCGTGGTGCACTAGGTCTCTATCTTCCCCGTGGTGCACTAGGTCTCTATCTTCCCCGTGGTGCACTAGGTCTCTATCTACCCCGTGTTGCACTAGGTCTCTATCTTCCCCGTGGTGCACTAGGTCTCTATCTACCCCGTGGTGCACTAGGTCTCTATCTACCCCGTGGTGCACTAGGTCTCTATCTACCCCGTGGTGCACTAGGTCTCTATCTTCCCCGTGGTGCACTAGGTCTCTATCTTCCCCGTGGTGCACTAGGTCTCTATCTTCCCCGTGGTGCACTAGGTCTCTATCTACCCCGTGGTGCACTAAGTCTCTATCTTCCCCGTGGTGCACTAGGTCTCTATCTTCCCCGTGGTGCACTAGGTCTCTATCTACCCCGTGGTGTACTAGGTCTCTATCTTCCCCGTGGTGCACTAGGTCTCTATCTACCCCGTGGTGCACTAGGTCTCTATCTACCCCGTGGTGCACTAGGTCTCTATCTTCCCTGTGGTGCACTAGGTCTCTATCTTCCCCGTGGTGCACTAGGTCTCTATCTTCCCCGTGGTGCACTAGGTCTCTATCTACCTCGTGGTGCACTAGGTCTCTATCTTCCCCGTGGTGCACTAGGTCTCTATCTACCCCGTGGTGCACTAGGTCTCTATCTACCCCGTGGTGCACTAGGTCTCTATCTACCCCGTGGTGCACTAGGTCTCTATCTACCCCGTGGTGCACTAGGTCTCTATCTTCCCCGTGGTGCACTAGGTCTCTATCTTCCCCGTGGTGCACTAGGTCTCTATCTTCCCCGTGGTGCACTAGGTCTCTATCTTCCCCGTGGTGCACTAGGTCTCTATCTACCCCGTGGTGCACTAGGTCTCTATCTTCCCCGTGGTGCACTAGGTCTTTATCTACCCCGTGGTGCACTAGGTCTCTATCTACCCCGTGGTGCACTAGGTCTCTATCTACCCCGTGGTGCACTAGGTCTCTATCTTCCCCGTGGTGCTCTAGGTCTCTATCTACCCCGTGGTGCACTAGGTCTCTATCTACCCCGTGGTGCACTAGGTCTCTATCTACCCCGTGGTGCACTAGGTCTCTATCTACCCCGTGGTGCACTAGGTCTCTATCTTCCCCTTGGTGCACTAGGTCTCTATCTACCCCGTGGTGCACTAGGTCTCTATCTTCCCCGTGGTGCACTAGGTCTCTATCTTCCCCGTGGTGCACTAGGTCTCTATCTTCCCCGTGGTGCACTAGGTCTCTATCTTCCCCGTGGTGCACTAGGTCTCTATCTTCCCCGTGGTGCACTAGGTCTCTATCTATCCCGTGGTGCACTAGGTCTCTATCTACCCCGTGGTGCACTAGGTCTCTATCTTCCCCGTGGTGCACTAGGTCTCTATCTACCCCGTGGTGCACTAGGTCTCTATCTACCCCGTGGTGCACTAGGTCTCTATCTACCCCGTGGTGCACTAGGTCTCTATCTACACCGTGGTGCACTAGGTCTCTATCTACCCCGTGGTGCACTAGGTCTCTATCTACCCCGTGGTGCACTAGGTCTCTATCTACCCCGTGGTGCACTAGGTCTCTATCTACCCTGTGGTGCACTAGGTCTCTATCTACCCCGTGGTGCACTAGGTCTCTATCTACCCCGTGGTGCACTAGGTCTCTATCTACCCCGTGGTGCACTAGGTCTCTATCTTCCCCGTGGTGCACTAGGTCTCTATCTACCCTGTGGTGCACTAGGTCTCTATCTACCCCGTGGTGCACTAGGTCTCTATCTACCCTGTGGTGCACTAGGTCTCTATCTACCTCGTGGTGCACTAGGTCTCTATCTTCCCCGTGGTGCACTAGGTCTATCTACCCCGTGGTGCACTAGGTCTCTATCTACCCCGTGGTGCACTAGGTCTCTATCTTCCCCGTGGTGCACTAGGTCTCTATCTTCCCCGTGGTGCACTAGGTCTCTATCTTCCCCGTGGTTCACTAGGTCTCTATCTTCCCCGTGGTGCACTAGGTCTCTATCTACCCCGTGGTGCACTAAGTCTCTATCTTCCCCGTGGTGCACTAGGTCTCTATCTACCCCGTGGTGCACTAGGTCTCTATCTACCCCGTGGTGCACTAGGTCTCTATCTTCCCCGTGGTGCACTAGGTCTCTATCTTCCCCGTGGTGCACTAGGTCTCTATCTACCCCATGGTGCACTAGGTCTCTATCTACCCCGTGGTGCACTAGGTCTCTATCTACCCCGTGGTGTACTAGGTCTCTATCTTCCCTGTGGTGCACTAGGTCTCTATCTACCCTGTGGTGCACTAGGTCTCTATCTACCCCGTGGTGCACTAGGTCTCTATCTACCCCGTGGTGCACTAGGTCTCTATCTACCCCGTGGTGCACTAGGTCTCTATCTACCCCATGGTGCACTAGGTCTCTATCTACCCCATGGTGCACTAGGTCTCTATCTACCCCGTGGTGCACTCGGTCTCTATCTTCCCCGTGGTGCACTAGGTCTATCAACCCCGTGGTGCACTAGGTCTCTATCTACCCCGTGGTGCACTAGGTCTCTATCTTCCCCGTGGTGCACTAGGTCTCTATCTTCCCCGTGGTGCACTAGGTCTCTATCTTCCCCGTGGTGCACTAGGTCTCTATCTACCCCATGGTGCACTAGGTCTCTATCTTCCCCGTGGTGCACTAGGTCTCTATCTACCCCGTGGTGCACTAGGTCTCTATCTTCCCCGTGGTGCTCTAGGTCTCTATCTACCCCGTGGTGCACTAGGTCTCTATCTACCCCGTGGTGCACTAGGTCTCTATCTTCCCCGTGGTGCACTAGGTCTCTATCTACCCCGTGGTGCACTAGGTCTCTATCTACCCCGTGGTGCACTAGGTCTCTATCTTCCCCGTGGTGCACTAGGTCTCTATCTTCCCCGTGGTGCATTAGGTCTCTATCTTCCCCGTGGTGCACTAGGTCTCTATCTTCCCCGTGGTGCACTAGGTCTCTATCTACCCCGTGGTGCACTAGGTCTCTATCTACCCCGTGGTGCACTAGGTCTCTATCTACCCAGTGGTGCACTAGGTCTCTATCTTCCCCGTGGTGCTCTAGGTCTCTATCTACCCCGTGGTGCACTAGGTCTCTATCTACCCCGTGGTGCACTAGGTCTCTATCTTCCCCGTGGTGCACTAGGTCTCTATCTACCCCGTGGTGCACTAGGTCTCTATCTACCCCGTGGTGCACTAGGTCTCTATCTACCCCGTGGTGGACTAGGTCTCTATCTACCTACCAATGGATCTCAATCTATGTCAGTCTACCGAGCAATCAGTTAATCAATCTCTCTAACTATATCTATCAGGCTAGCTGTATCTATATCTAACTTATCTATCTGTCTGTCTATCTATATCTATCTATTTATATATCTATCTATCTATCTATGCACTAATATATATTTCATCCTCTCAATCTATCGATCAATCTACTAACCTGTGAGATTGTGTTTGTTTCTGAAATTCTATATGTCCTCCCCCTTTGGCCTTCAGGAGGGCAGGGAGCTCTGTACCCCTCTCTCTACCCCCTCCACCACCACCATCCCCCTACACCTCCCTCCATCAACACTCCACCAGCACACCTCCATCTCTACAACCACACCTCCATCATATCCACCCCTACACCTCCCTTCATCCATACTCCTTGTACCCCCCCCCCCCCCACCCCACCCCTACACCTCCCTCCATCCATACTCCTTCCCCATCAGTATCTCTCCACCACCACTCCTTCATCTCTACAACCACACCTCCATCATCTCCACCCCTACACCTCCCTCCCACCACCACCACCCCTACACCTCCCTCCATCCATACTCTTTCCCCATCAGTACCTCACCACCACCATTCCTTCATCTCTACAACCACACCTCCATCATCTCCTCCCCTCTAACCCCCATCCACTACACCTGTCTAAAGTATCTCAATCAATCAATCAATCAATCAATCCACTCTATATCCTCTCACCCCCTTCCACTATACCCGGTACCTATCTAAAGTGTCTCAATCAATATTTATCAACCAACTAAACAATCAATCGGTTAATCAAACAATCAATCAATCAATCAATCAATCGGTTAATCAAACAATCAATCAATCAATCAATCGGTTAATCAAACAATCAATCAATCAATCAATCGGTTAATCAAACAATCAATCAATCAATCAATCAATCGGTTAATCAAACAATCAATCAATCAATCAATCGGTTAATCAAACAATCAATCAATCAATCAATCGGTTAATCAAACAATCAATCGGTTAATCAAACAATCAATCGGTTAATCAAACAATCAATCAATCAATCAATCGGTTAATCAAACAATCAATCAATCAATCAATCGGTTAATCAAACAATCAATCAATCAATCAATCGGTTAATCAATCAATCAATCAATCAATCAGCCAAGCAATCAATCAATCAGCCAATCAATCAATCAAGCCACTCTACTAACCTGTGAAATTGTGGTTATGTCTAAAGGCTTGTATGTCTTCCCCCAGGGCTCTGATGGCTTCGTAAGTGAGGGAGGGGAGGGAGCTCTGTACACCTTTCTCTACCCCCTCGACCACCACCCCTGCGCTGCTCTCCACACTCGCTGACATGCCTGTAGAAGGGGAAGAAGAAGGGGGTGGTATGATGAGACGAGGCATGGGAGAGAGAGAGTGTGTGGATTATGGAAGAAGAGAGAGAAGAGGGAGAGAAAAAGGAAGGAGAAACAAGTAGAGGAGTAAAGGAGGGAAGATAAGAGAAGGGGAGGGAGAAAGTAGTAAGAGGGGAAGGACAGAAGTGAGGGTGAAAGAGGAGAAGAGAGTAGGAGGAGAAGGAGAAGGGAGGAGGTGGTGGGGTAGACTGATGGCAAGGACAGGGAGAGAGAACAAAAAGGGAGAAGGGAGAAAATATAATAAAGGGGGAAAAAGGAGAGGAAAGGAATGATAATAGATGAGCAGAGAAGGCAAGAAAGAGCATACATAAAGATAAATAAGAATAAACAGACAAGGAAAGGAGAATAAGCAGACACAAGATAAAATAAATAGAATGTAGAATAAGCAGAGACAAGAGACAATAAAGAGAACAGAGAATAAGCAGAGAATGAAAGGAGAGTGAGCAGAGACAAGAGACAAGAGACAATAAAGAGAACAGAGAACAAGCAGAGAATGAAAGGAGAGTGAGCAGAGACAAGAGACAATAAAGAGAACAGAGAACAAGCAGAGATTGAAGGGAGAATAAGCAGAGACAAGAGACAATAAAGAGAACAGAGAACAAGCAGAGAATGAAGGGAGAATAAGCAGAGACAAGAGACAACAAAGATAAAGCAGAATAAGCAGAGCCAAGATACCGGAAGAAGTGTGTTAGTAAATACCAAAATATGACCTTTTGAAATAATATATCGGACATAACACGGAGAGCATACGAAAACAAGAGTTGGGAGCTAGGTATACTTAAGGGGAGATTAACACTTGAGGGATTTTTATCTTTGCCCCTTTCTCCCTCATGCTTAGCCCCATTGCTTTTAAAATTTTAAGACGTTCGCCCCATTTGTTTGGCGATTTTAAGAAGTTTCACCCCATGTATGTCACCGGTAAGACCTTTCGTCCCATTTAGGTGTCGATTTTTTCCTGGCGAGCGATAGCGAGCCTGTAATTTAAGAGGAACCGGCCTTCGGCCGGGACATTTTTCTACCGAAAAATGTAAACATTTGTCTTAAAAGGGGGTCAAGGGGGTGAAATTTCAAGCTTGATGGAAGTCTAGGAAACACACTAAAAACCTCCCCTTAAAGATACATTAGGAGCTATTTCTTTAGTTTTTTGTATTTGATTTAGATTGTACACAGCTAATTCTGGTATTCAAATTCTGGAGACAGGCTCGAATCCCGGGAGGAGCACATGCTTTCGTTAATTTCATTGGGAGGTGTATGGTGCTAGGGGTGAAGTTAGTGAATTAGATTATAATATATATATATATATATATTTTTTTTTTTTTTTTTTTTTTTTTTTTCTATATTCCAACTCGGGCATAGGCTGAGAGCCTGGACATTCACAGCTGTACAATGAGCAGCGAAGCCCGTGAGGTCTTGTTCCAGTCTAGGGAGTGAGGCATGTGAAGCACGTAGAGTACAACTAAACTCTTCGCTCAAACTTTTGCTAGAAACTCCACCTTGGATGATTCCGGTGCTATTCCTCCCTCTCCGCCCTCCTCTCTCTTACTTATGCCTAATATCCTAATCTCTTCTAAAGATGTACTTTCTACCCTCTCTGGGCTTAACACTAATAAGGCGTACGGTCCGGACGGTGTTCCTCCTGTTGTTCTCAAAAACTGTGCTTCCGTGCTGACTCCCTGCCTAGGCAAACTCTTTCGTCTCTGTCTATCCTCTAACGTCTTCCCTTCATGCTGGAAGTTTGCTCACATTCAACCTGTCCCAAAGAAGGGTGACCGCTCTCAACCCTCCAACTATCGTCCAATTGCTCTTATCTCCTGTCTTTCTAAAGTTTTTGAAACTATTCTTGCTTCCAAATTTCTTAAGCATTTCTCTTCTCATAATCTGCTCTCAGATCGCCAGTATGGCTTCCTTAAGGGTCGCTCTACTGGTGATCTTCTTTCATATCTTACTAACTCTTGGTCATCCTCCTTTCGGGACTTCGGTGAGACTTTTTCTATTGCACTAGACATATCGAAAGCCTTCGATAGAGTCTGGCATAAATCTTTAATTTCTAAACTACCCTCCTTCGGTTTCTATCCCTCCATCTGTGCCTTTGTCTCTAATTTCCTTTCCGGCCGTTCCATAGCTGCGGTTGTGGACGGCCATTGTTCACTTCCTCACCCTATAAACTCCGGTGTTCCTCAGGGCTCTGTCCTATCTCCTATTCTCTTTCTAATTTTTATAAATGATCTCCTTAACTGTACCTTAATTCCCATCCATTCATACGCAGACGACTCAACCTTACACTACTCCATTAGTTTTTCAGAACGCCCCAGCCAGCAATCCCTCAACGACAAACGTAATGAAGCCATAGAACTCTTAAATTCTGATCTAAATACTATTTCCAATTGGGGCAGAGAAAACCTTGTTAACTTTAATGCTTCCAAAACCCAATTTCTCCATCTATCTACCCGTCAGGATCTCCCAGCGGACTATCCCTTATTCTTCAACAATACAAAAATCAACCCTTCATCTTCTCTCAATATTCTTGGTGTCTCTTTTTCTTCTGCTCTCATTTGGAAGGACCATATTACCAGTCTTGCTAAGGCAGCCTCCCAGAAGCTGGGTGTGCTCAACCGCCTTAGGGGGTTCTTTTCCCCTGCACAGCTTCTTGCTCTGTACAGGGGCATAGTGCGCCCTTGTATTGAGTATTGTTCACATGTGTGGGGAGGTTCCTCTCACACCGCTCTCCTAGACAAAGTTGAAAGGAAGGCCTTTCGTATCATTAACTCCCGTCCACTCACCAACTCTCTGCAATCTCTCTCTCTCCACCGCAATGTTGCATCTCTCTCGCTATTCTATCGCTACTATAATAATCAGTGTTCCTCAGAGCTATCCCAGTGCATACCACCTCCTTTACGTAGGGCACGTGGTACCCGTCTTGCAACTCAATCCCACCCCTACTCTGTGCAACTCTCCAACCCAAGAGTGAAACGTTACTCTCAAACTTTCTTCTACTCAACATCTGAGCTCTGGAACTCTCTCCCAGAATCAGTCTTTCCCTCTTCCTATGACTTAAATTGCTTCAACTCCGTGTGTCCAGGCATTTTGGCTCGAACGTCCCTTGATTTTGGCCCTGTCACTCTTTCAACTATGGGGGAGGCACTCGCTATAGGCAGTTATGCCTTTTGCCTCCCTCAATCACATAGAAAAAAAAAAAAAAAAAAAAAACGAGCACCTGCCATCTTGCCTTCACATGAGGCACGGTGCTCACTCATGGTCCCAAGCGACCCCATCTCTGAAGCCACCTCGTTCCCGTGCTTCACTGTCTCACCCCCTACACTCGGACTTTCACTCTTACACTCACACACAACGCCACCTGTTGAGCAGCTAACTCACCAGTACATAGTATTTCTTACATTAATCACTTCAGATTCAGTTATTCATTTACAACTATATCTACCTCAAGCTTTTTAAAGTTGAACATAATTAAGTCGGTCAGTCATTCAGTAGCCAGCCCTTACTCTCACAAAGGATAGGGAGGATCAGCAAAAGACTCGAGAAAGGAAAAAGAGGTGACAGGAGAACACATAACAGTTCGCCCACAAAAAAAAGAGGTGACAGGAGAAGAACACATAACAGTTCGCCCACAAAAAAAAGAGGTGACAGGAGAAGAACACATAACAGTTCGCCCACAAAAAAAGAGGTGACAGGAGAAGAACACATAACAGTTCGCCCACAAAAAAAGAGGTGACAGGAGAACATATAACAGTTCGCCCACAAAAAAAGAGGTGACAGGAGAAGAACACATAACAGTTCGCCCACAAAAAAAGAGGTGACAGGAGAAGAACACATAACAGTTCGCCCACAAAAAAAAGAGGTGACAGGAGAAGAACACATAACAGTTCGCCCACAAAAAAAGAGGTGACAGGTGAAGAACACAACAGTTCGCCCACAAAAAAAGAGGTGACACGAGAAGAACACATAACAGTTCGCCCACAAAAAAAGAGGTGACAGGAGAAGAACACATATAACAGTTCGCCCACAAATAAAGATGTGACAGGAGAAGAACACATAACAATTCGCCCACAAAAAAAAGAGGTGACAGGAGAAGAACACACAACAGTTCGCCCACAAAAAAAGAGGTGACAGGAGAAGAACACATAACAGTTCGCCCACAAAAAAAAAGGTGACAGGAGAAGAACACATAACAGTTCGCCCACAAATAAAGATGTGATAGGAGAAGAACACATAACAGTTCGCCCACAAAAAAAAGAGGTGACAGGAGAAGAACACACAACAGTTCGCCCACAAAAAAAGAGGTGACAGGAGAAGAACACATAACAGTTCGCCCACAAAAAAAAAGGTGACAGGAGAAGAACACATAACAGTTCGCCCACAAAAAAAAGAGGTGACAGGAGAAGAACACATAACAGTTCGCCCACAAAAAAGAAGAAGCACACAAACATTTAGAAGCAAATAAGATTAATTAATTAAGACTGTATTAAAATTGCCTAAATAAAAACATTAAACACCTCCTCTTGATTTAGCCAGTCGGTGAGGATTAACCCCTTCAGTACCGGTGATGTACTTTTCATTATATTCTGGCAACTATTAGACGATTGTGTACAGCTTAGGAAGGACGTCTACTCATTAAAAAGCTGCAGACTATCTCAATTAATCCTTTTAGCTATCATATATCCTTCCTAAGCTTCATATAATCGTCTAAATGTATATAAAAGACGTATAGAAGGGGTTCAGTACCGGCGACGTCTTTTTCATGATATTCTGACAACTAGTAGACGATTTCTTTCAGTTTAAAAAGGGCCTTCAGCAATAAACAAGCTACGAACTATCTCACTTAACCCTTTTGGCCACCACAGATCCTTCTTAAACTGCACAAAATCGTCTAAATATAGCTAGAATACAAATAAAAAGACGTCTCCGGTACAGAAGGGGTTAATCAGTGAATCCCGGTAATTTAATCGGTGACTCAAACAGATTATTAAGGGGAGATGGGCTGTTTTTTTTGTTTTTTTTTTTGCACCCCTTCTCCCTTGTGTTTAGCCCCATTGGTCGTTAGATTTTAAGTCGTTTGACCCATTAGTTTGGCAATTTTAAGACTTTTCACTCCATTTCGTTGTCAATATTAGGACTTTTTGTGTCATTTAGGTGTCGACTTTTTCCTGGCGAGCTATAGCGAGCCTGTAATTTAAGAGGAACCGACCTTCGGCCGGGATTTTTTTTTTTATTGAAAATTGTACAAATTTATCTTGGAAGGGTTTTGGGTGTTTTTTTAAGCTTAATGGAGGTCTAAGGAGGAAACTAATAAACAAAATATACAAATACATAAATGAGCAAATTAATACGTCATTCCTCCCTTTAAGTGTACCGGTAATTAATACGTCATTCCTCCCTTTAAGTGTACCGGTAATTAATACGTCATTCCTCCCTTTAAGTGTACCGGTAATTAATACGTCATTCCTCCCTTTAAGTGTACCGGTAATTAATACGTCATTCCTCCCTTTAAGTGTACCGGTAATTAATACGTCATTCCTCCCTTTAAGTGTACCGGTAATTAATACGTCCTCCCTTTAAGTGTACCGGTAATTAATACGTCCTCCTCCCTTTAAGTGTACCGGTAATTAATACGTCCTCCTCCCTTTAAGTGTACCGATAATTAATACGTCCTCCTCCCTTTAAGTGTACCGGTAATTAATACGTCCTCCTCCCTTTAAGTGTACCGGTAATTAATACGTCCTCCTCCTCCCTTTAAGTGTACCGGTAATTAATACGTCCTCCTCCCTTTAAGTGTACCGGTAATTAATACGTCCTCCTCCCTTTAAGTGTACCGGTAATTAATACGTCCTCCTCCCTTTAAGTGTACCGGTAATTAATACGTCCTCCTCCCTTTAAGTGTACCGGTAATTAATACGTCCTCCCTCCCTTTAAGTAATTAATACGTCATTCCTCCCTTTAAGTAATTAATACGTCATTCCTCCCTTTAAGTAATTAATACGTCATTCCTCCCTTTAAGTAATTAATACGTCATTCCTCCCTTTAAGTAATTAATACGTCCTCCTCCCTTTAAGTAATTAATACGTCATTCCTCCCTTTAAGTGTACCGGTAATTCGCCAGCGTATCTTAATTACACATCCAAATGTTGTACCGTTATTAATATCTACGACATTACTGTACATTCAGCTCACATAGCCTACTGTCTCGCACCCCCTTCCGTACATACCCCTTCCCTTGTGGCGCGTGATAGGCACCCACCTTTCAACATAATCCTACTCCTATTCTGTCCAGCTCTCTAACCCAAGAATTAAACAAAATTCACAAGTCATTCTTCTACTCAACAAGTGAAATTCGGAACTCTCTCCCTCAATCTATTCTTCATCCTATGACTTAGACTGTTTTACAGTTCGTGTGTCCAGACATTTTGACTACATCATACCTTGAATGTGGCTCTCTGTCACTCTTTCAACTTTGGGGGAGACACCTGTTAAAAACTGTCTTGATAGCGTAATGCATAGTGCGCGGAATTTCGATGTGAGTATGCTGGGTTGGAGTCCTCGGAGTGTCACATGTATTTGTTGATTTCATTAATTGAGTTTAGATGTGAAGTTGGTTGGTGTAAGAAAAAAAAAACCCACAATAATAGTATATTTGCCTTTTGTCTCCATCACTCACATAGAAATAAAAAAAATAAAAAACAAAAAACACTTACCCGTAGGAGGCTCTGAAGTAGTAGAGGTGAAGGAGGAGGTCATGGAGGGAGGTAAGTTGGAGTACTGGAGGGAGGCCGACTCGTACACCGCCGAGCTCCGGGACTGGTGGTGTGAGGGGGTTTGGTGGTGGTGGTGGTGTGGTTGTTGTTGGTGGTGTTGTTGGTGATGGTGGTAGTGCGGGTGGCTGTGGTGGTGGTGGTGATGGTGGTGCAGGGGGTTGCTGTGGAGGTGCGGGTGGAGGTCGTTGGAGGAGGATTGGGAGGGTCTGTGGAGAGAAAAAGAGAGGGATTTGTGTTAGAGATTAATCAGGATTATTTGTTAAATGGTTTTTCATGATGCTAAACCTACGACGAAGCGCGAATATACCGGTACTTACGGTATATATAATCATATTTTAGTTGTTTAGCTAATAATATAGCAGCCAGTTATATATTTTTTACGAGGTAATAATGGCATTAGATTGACACCCACCAAAGATACATAACAAGTTCACATTGATATATATATATATATATATATATATATATATATATATACCGGTATGTATGTGTATATATATAT
This sequence comes from Paralithodes platypus, assembly GCA_032716605.1. Taxonomy (NCBI): domain Eukaryota; kingdom Metazoa; phylum Arthropoda; class Malacostraca; order Decapoda; family Lithodidae; genus Paralithodes; species Paralithodes platypus. The sequence continues at coordinate 11,809,046 of CM064523.1, forward strand.
ATATATATATATGTATGTATGTATGTATGTATGTATGTATGTATGTATGTATGTATGTTTATGTATGTATGTATGTATGTATGTATGTGTGGTGTGTGTGTGTGTGTGTGTGTGTGTGTGTGTGTGTGTGTGTGTGTTGTCTGTGTGTCTGTCTGTCTGTCTGTCTGTCTGTCTGTCTGTCTGTCTGTCTGTCTGTCTGTCTGTCTGTCTGTCTGTCTGTCTGTCTGTCTGTCTGTCTGTCTGTCTGTCTGTCTGTCTGTCTGTCTGTCTGTCTGTCTGTCTGTCTGTCTGTAGTCTGTCTGTCTGTCTGTCTGTCTGTCTGTCTGTCTGTCTGTCTGTCTGTCTGTCTGTCTGTCTGTCTGTCTGTCTGTCTGTCTGTCTGTCTGTCTGTCTGTCTGTCTGTCTGTCTGTCTGTCTGTCTGTCTGTCTGTCTGTCTGTCTGTCTGTCTGTCTGTCTGTCTGTCTGTCTGTCTGTCTGTCTGTCTGTCTGTCTGTCTGTCTGTCTGTCTGTCTGTCTGTCTGTCTGTCTGTCTGTCTGTCTGTCTGTCTGTCTGTCTGTCTGTCTGTCTGTCTGTCTGTCTGTCTGTCTGTCTGTCTGTCTGTCTGTCTGTCTGTCTGTCTGTCTGTCTGTCTGTCTGTCTGTCTGTCGTCTGTCTGTCTGTCTGTCTGTCTGTCTGTCTGTCTGTCTGTCTGTCTGTCTGTCTGTCTGTCTGTCTGTCTGTCTGTCTGTCTGTCTGTCTGTCTATCTATCTCTCGTCTGTCTGTCTGTCTGTCTGTCTGTCTGTCTGTCTGTCTGTCTGTCTGTCTGTCTGTCTGTCTGTCTGTCTGTCTGTCTGTCTGTCTGTCTGTCTGTCTGTCTGTCTGTCTGTCTGTCTGTCTGTCTGTCTGTCTGTCTGTCTGTCTGTCTGTCTGTCTGTGTCTGTCTGTCTGTCTGTCTGTCTGTCTGTCTGTCTGTCTGTCTGTCTGTCTGTCTGTCTGTCTGTCTGTCTGTCTGTCTGTCTGTCTGTCTGTCTGTCTGTCTGTCTGTCTGTCTGTCTGTCTGTCTGTCTGTCTGTCTGTCTGTCTGTCTGTCTGTCTGTCTGTCTGTCTGTCTGTCTGTCTGTCTGTCTGTCTGTCTGTCTGTCTGTCTGTCTGTCTGTCTGTCTGTCTGTCTGTCTGTCTGTCTGTCTGTCTGTCTGTCTGTCTGTCTGTCTGTCTGTCTGTCTGTCTGTCTGTCTGTCTGTCTGTCAGTCTGTCTGTCTGTCTGTCTGTCTGTCTGTCTGTATTGTCTGTCTGTCTGTCTGTCTGTCTGTCTGTCTGTCTGTCTGTCTGTCTGTCTGTCTGTCTGTCTGTGTGTGTGTGTAGAGAGAGAAGCAGAAGAAGAAGAATCTTACACCTTTCTCCGTCAAAACTCACCTGGAAGTCAAGCTATCCGGGTAGGGTGGTAGAGGCGAGGTGGAGGCGTAGATGTGTGAGGGGCAGTGCTGGCGTTGATGATGTTGTTGTTGTTGGCCTTGTTGTTGTTGTGGGAGGTGGTGGTAGCAGGGGAGGCGCTGGGGAGGGGGAGGGAGGGTGGGGGAGTAGTGCACCTCGGAGTATTCGCTGGTGCGGGGGGAGGGGAGGGGGAGGGAGGGAAGGAACAGTAGCAGGGTGGGTGGGGGTGGCCGCCTCCGGGAACGGGAAGCTGAGGGGAAAACAGAGCAAGTATAGATAAGTGGTTGATGATCCACAATACTAACTATAATGTAGATAGCTTAGTCTGTATGTTTGATGCAGCCGAAATCCAATTGTACCGCAAAAAGAAGACATCCACTATATCTATTTGACAACCAATGACATTCAAAATACTCATCCAAGGAGAATGGCAGAATCAGGAAGACTAGGCCTATGGCAGGTTTGGCTAGGCAAAATGTTTGATGGGTATACCTTGTTCGATGGGTGCAGTTTTTGTCTGAGGCCAAAATGTGTATTAGGATCGTGAGGATCTTCAATGGCAGGCGCGGGCATCTATTATTTCTAACAATAAATGTAAATATATCTATTTTACCAAATGAGGGTTCTCACCAAGTTATATAAAACAATTATTCATATGCTTTAGATATATTTGTATACGAATAGGCACCCAAGGTAATAATTGTCAGCCTTATCCCAGAAGGAGAAATATGTAGTATTTCTAAGTAATAATAATAATGTCTAGTCGTGTCCCAGAATGAGGAATATGTCAAATTTACTTTATATAAAACAAGAGAAGTGTGTGAAATTTGTATGACTTGTAATACTATGAAGTCTATATTAGAGCCCCCACAATCAAAACCTCCACCCATCTATTAATTCACCATCCAAACCTCCATAATTGACACTATCCTAAAATTACTAAAGACACGAAACTTAATCTGCACAGCCTGAATCGAGTAACTTATAAGGTAGGGTAGGTAATTTGTACGCGGTGGGCCAAAAATTAGTACGCATATCGATAAAGAATAACCAACCCACACATCTGATTGCTAAACTGATACAATTAGTGTAAACACGTACCTTACATATTATACATTTTGATAGTAAAAATTTATTAAGTCTACTATTTTCTATGGCTAATGTTTTATTTTAGGATTTCGCGTACTAAATGAGCCACCGCGTACGATTTGGGTTACTCTACCCTAAATGCATACGGGTGATTCATACGACAGGTGGCGACTTTCGTGTTTTAGGCGTTTAAATCAATAGGAAAACATTAGAATTCAAATCCAATCTCACCCCCTGGGGAGGAAGGCAAGGGGGGTGCGAGGATAATGCGAAAACAATATGGAAAATCTATATAGCCTAAAATAAATGGGGAAACGTAAACTCCCTAAATAGATAGAACCAAGTCAAATATGTATACACAAACCATATACATAAAATAAAATATTATCCCCTGGGGAGGAAAGCAGAGGGGGGGCAAGGAATATACGAAAATAATATGTATAGCATCTATGCAAATCAGTAAAAAAAAAATAGAAATCCATATGAGTAACAGAAATCGATAATAAATATTATAATCAGCCATCTATTTATAAATGAATGAGGCAAATCAATAAGAAAACGATGAAAATATGTACAATCTTGGACAAGTGAAATCTACGTGAAAATAAACACGAATATGTAAAACACTATTGAAAGTCCGTATGTATAAGTCAAATCTACATGAAAATCAATAAGAATAAGTGAAATATATAGAACGAATACTTGTAAATCATATCTCTATGAAAGTCAAGAGGAGTACCGGTAAGTCAAATCAATAAGCGAACAATAATCCGTAAAAGGCATCTCACCCCCTGTGGAATCAAAGTCAGTGCAAAAATAATAGGCAAAATCTGAATAAAACCACTATAAATATTATCTAAACAAATAATAGATACAACGAAAAATAACGAAACATATAAACAAAAAACTAGGCAGAAGTCAAATGTACATGAAAATCAATAAGAATAAGTCAAATCAATGAAGAAACAAAATTAGTAAGTCAAATCAATGAGGAAACAAAATTAGTAAGTCAAATCAATGAGGAAACAAAATTAGTAAGTCAAATCAATGAGGAAACAAAATTAGTAAGTTAAATCAATGAAGAAACAAAATTAGTAAGTCAAATCAATGAGGAAACAAAATTAGTACGTCAAATTTCTATGAAAAGCAATACAAATGAGCCATATCTTCTTTGAAATCAATAAGAATACGTTAAATCTATATAAAAAACAATAGGCATAAGTCAAATGTATGTGAAAATCAATAATAGAACAATAATCCGTAAAAGGCAATCTCACCCCCTGTGGAGGAAGGCAGGGGAGTCGTGGACCTGAGAGGAGGGGCCGATCTCTCTTGGCTCGACGTAGGGTTTTGGTGCCATCTGGAGGAACAAGAGGAAAGGAGGGGTGAAAGAGGGGTGAATGGGGTGTGATTATAGAGGGGAGGGGTGTTTGTTGATGAGGATATGGATTAGTTATATATCATATATTGCATTGGAAGTGGTTCGATTTCTTTATTGTGCAGAGGATAGGGTGAATGGGGTGGGATTATAGAGGGAGGGGTGTTTTTTGATGAGGATATGGATTAATTCTTTTATCATGTATTGCATTGGAAGTGGTTGGATTTCTTTATTGTGCCAAATAATGCATACTCTCACGCTCAGTTACTCTCTCATCTTACATTTTCACACGGTCATGTTCACACACATAACTTACAATCGCTGTCATTCACACACACATAAACTCACTCACTCTCACTTACTCACTCTCACTCACTCACTTTCACTCACTCACTCACTCACTCACTCACTCACTCACTCACTCACTCACTCTCACTGTCTCTCTCACTGTCTCTATCTCTCTCACTCACTCTCTCTCTCCCTCACTCACTCACACTCTCACACACACACACACACACACACACCCTTACCTCCATAGCCCCCTCTCTCACTGGCAGCTTTACTATGGGGCAACGTCACCTTATCGTCTCTCTCTCTCTCTCTCGCCACACACACACACACACACACACACACACACACACACACACACACACACACACACACACACACACAACACACACACACACACACACACACACACACACACACACACACACACACACACACACACACACACACACACACACCCTTACCTCCATAGCCCCCTCTCTCACTGGCAGCTTTACTATGGGGCAACGTCACCTTATCGTCTCTCTCTCTCTCTCGCACACACACACACACACACACACACACACACACACACACACACACACACACACACACACACACACACACACACACACACACACACACACACACACACACACACACACACCCTTACCTCCATAGCCCCCTCTCTCACTGGCAGCTTTACTATGGGGCAACGTCACCTTATCGTCTCTCTCTCTCTCTCGCGCACACACACACACACACACACACACACACACACACACACACACACACACACACACACACACACACACACACACACACACACACACACACACACACACACACACAAACTTACCTCCATAGCCCCCTCTCTCGCAGCTTTACTATGAGGCAACGTCACTTTATCGTCGCTCTCTCTCTCTCTCTCTCTCTCTCTCTCTCTCTCTCTCTCTCTCTCTCTCTCTCTCTCTCTCTCTCTCTCTCTCTCTCTCTCTCTCTCTCTCTCTCTCTCTCTCTCTCTCTCTCTCTCTCTCTCTCACTCACTCACTCACTCACTCACTCACTCACTCACTCACTCACTCACTCACTCACTCACTCACTCACTCACTCACTCACTCACTCACTCACTCACTCACTCACTCACTCACTCACTCACTCACTTACCTCCATAGCCCCCCCTCTCACTGGCCGCTTTACTATGAGGCAACGTCATCTTATCGTCGGCCCGGTGATCGTCAGGGTGGCCCTTTAACTGTTTGGGGAGAAGAGAAAAAAGTAATTAACGCCTAAGAGCGGGTGGTGTGTATTTTACACCGTACTGCACAGCGTTTTTTTTTTACCCTAAATAGGGTTGTTTCCGTGCTCATTTTCATGCATAAACAAGACCCAGAGCGTAAAACAAGTATCTATCCCTGAAAGGGCATAAACAGAGCTTTCCAATGACACCCGAACCATCCTTGTACGACCGCTGGTTCTCTTGCAACGATCGTGCAACACGAGTGCAAAAACCCTAAAATAAGGTAATTTCCGTACATAATTCCCTGTGTAGCGAGTGAGAAAGGGGGAGAAGAGTGGGATACAGTTCAGTAGGTCCACGGTGGTCGTGGGGAGCGGTCATAAGGTTACTACGCTCGTCCCACCGCTCAGCTCTCTCTCTCAGCAACATTACGTGCTGAAAATGGCACTCGACAGCTGTCGTGCACTGCCACATAGTCCAAATTAATTTCACTCGACATATGTTGCGCGCCGCCAGTTAAGGGTTAAGGGAGCAACTCCTCGCTTTTTTTCTCTTTCTCTCACTCTCTCTTTGGCTTGTATCCATTCGGCCCCATTCAGCTTACTGTTTTAAGACGTTTACCCCCATCCAGGTGTCAATATTTTCCTGGCGAGTGGTAGCGAGCCAGCATATATATATCTTTGTTTTGACAGCAAGCTAAGTTTGTACATTTTTCGATAGAAAAAAAAATCCGGCGAAGCCGGATTTCTGCATACAGTGCTGGCTCGCTATTGCTCGCCAGGAAGAAATCGACACATGGATGGGGATACACGTCTTAAAACAGTTGGCTAAATGGGGCCGAATGGATACAGTCGGTGACCCCCCTTAACCCCTTGAGGACCATGACGCGTTTTGACAAATTATTTTGGTTATCGTTAGACGATTTTATTCAGTTTTGGAAGGCCCTCAAGCAGTTAGAGGGGTAAAAACCATCTCAATCATCCTTCTGACTCCCACAATGCCTTCCTTAACTGTATAAAATCGTGTAATGATAGCCAGAAGAAACTGTCAAAATGCGTCAAAATCTTCAAAGGGTTAAGGGGAGGTTTCTAGTTTGTTTCCTACTCCTCCAGCAATCTTAAAATTTCACCCCCTTGACCCCCTTTCAAGATAAATTTGTACATTTTTCGGTAGAAAAATGTCCCGGCCGAAGGCCGATTACTCTTAAATTACAGGCTCGCTATCGCTCGCCAGGATAAAATCGACACCTAAATGGCACGAAAGGTCTTAAAATTGACAGAATGGGGCGGAAATTCTTAAAAATCACCAAACTAATAGGGCAAACGTCTTAAAATCTCAAAAGCAATGGGGCTAGACATGAGGGAGAAAGTGGTCAAGTAAAAAGTCCCTCAAGTGGAAATCTCCCCTTAAGAAACTGATTACACGCGAACATAAATATAATTGCCATAATATTGCTGGTCAAAATGGCAGGATTGGGTAGGTAGTGTAATTCTTGTACTGTTTAAAGTGCACATGTACTTTTTAAATAACTATGTATTCATTTGATTACATCTATCTATCTATCTATATGCTCAGGCCCAATCCCCATTTTGGGGGTAGCCGACTCAAGACAGAGCAAGAACAGGGAAAACACAAAAACAACATAAAACAAAAAATAAACACTGATAAAAAACACAAACTCACACACATCCAGGTCACCCAGGAAAAGACCCAGAGACCAGGGTTACCAAGGTCGCAAAATGGCATGAAATGAATTACATGAAATGAACAATAATAGTACGGTACTAGTGATGCTAGTAAAAAATATAATAAAATTAGGTATGTAGTATTATTTCTGTATTGAGTAATTTTCACATGTGCTTTGTAAGTAAATAATTAATTAGTCTGTGTATTTGTTTATTTTGTTTCATTTCAGTGCAATTGCCAGTGGCGCATTCGTTAGTTCAGTCAGCGTAGCCTAATGATCTCGGGTTTGATCCCCTTTCAGTATTTAATTAAGTAGATGTGTGGCCGCTTCACACCTATTGGTCTGGCAAATGAGTGTCAGGGAACCGACTCATACATTAAGGTGTACTTTCTGTGTGATAACTGCGTCGCTTTGACATTTATTTTGTATTAACCCCTTCAACACCATGACGTAGTTTTCATCAAATTCTGGTTACGATTAGACGATTTTCTTGACCTTATAGTTTACCTCTAGGCCTCAAAAGTCTAAATACTATCTCAATAGACCCCCTGAATAACATAGGTTCTTCTTAAACTGCAGAAAATCGTCCAACTTAAGCCAAAATCAAAGGTATAAAGATGCAATCGTGCTGAAGAGGTTAAACTGGTCTATTTCGTTGATTCCATGAGATAATTTACTTTTTGGTCCAATTGTGAAGCAAACTTGTTATCAAAGGTTATAATCTTGTCTTCACAGAGATAATTGGATGTACAGTTTCTGACGCAAAATGTGACAATGTAAAACGTGATCTATATACATAATATACATATTTTTAAATATGTAAAATAGTTCACTCGAGGTACGGTTTCAGTCTCACGTCCTAATCAAGATATATAGATTATTTTTGTTTACCTTCTATTATCCATTTTCTTTCATATTCGCAAGATCTAAGGATATCACTCTTGGGTATTAATACCCCAATTTCCAACTGGAAAGAACCACGTGACGTCACTGACCTGCGCACCAGGCGGGAGTGAACATACCTGTTCCTAATGGCGACATTAGAGGCAGCTCTATTCAGGGCTGACTCGCTTGGCAGGATTTTAGTTTCAATATCAGTTCGCGTGACCTGATCCCACCTCTTTCTAGTTCTACCCATCGGTGCAGTTCCCTTCACGTTGTAATAGTCAAGTTATTAAGATGGGGATAAGTGGATTTCTCGCCAACTTTAAAAAAAAATAAAACACAAAATATATAAACATAAAAATAAAACACCTATTATTTAATTAATCAAATAATAACAACAAATCCTAAACAAGCCTTACGGAGTGATGATGGTGCGGTGTGAGGAGGGAGGTGGTAGCGTAGGGTCCTTCAGACTCCGCACCACCGGTATAGAAGGTCACCAAGGAGCGGGGGCCTCCGGGGTTCGAACCATCTGTGTTTAAGATCTAAGAAGAGATGAAAAGGGTTTATATTTTGCACTGTATTTATCGCCAGGGTGGTGGGAATAAAATAAAATCCCCATTAACTACAAAATATATCGAATAATAACATACATAAGCTAAAAATATTCACTATAACAATAAACAACAATAATAATAATAATAATAATAATTATAATAATTATAATTAATAATAAGATATTTCTACTCACTTTATAATAATAACATACATAAACTAATAACGTCTACTAAAAAAAAAAAAAAAAAAAAAATACTAATAATAATAATAATAATAATATTAATAATAATATTCTACTCACTTTTTCTAGTTGCCATCCGCTGTATTCTTGCCACAGGCTGTTGTCGGTCGCCGTGAGGGCCCCCAGGGTGTCGGTTTTGTGGACCGCGACTGTACATGCATAGACGGAAAGATTAGTTAGGTATTGGAGAGAGTAAGAGTGAGAGAGGGTGTGTATGTGTGAGAGAGACAGGGAGTGTGTGTGTAAGAGAGAGTGTGTGTGTGTGAGAGAGAGAAGAAAGGGAGGGAGTGTGTGTGTGTGTGTTTGTGAGAGAGGGAGAGAGTGCGTGCGTCGTGTTTGTGTGTATGTGTGGGAGAAAGATTGTGTGTGTGTGAGAGAGAGAGAGAAAGTGTGCGTGTGAGAGAGAGAGAGTGTATGTGAGAGATAAAAGGTGTGTGTGTCCCTCAATGCTATAATACACAGAGCCACACAAAGTTAGTTTAGCAAAGGTCAGGAGTTTATTTTTGGTAGAGTAAAAGACAGATACTTGCTCCCTAACTTTAATGGACTTGGTGTTAATGGATGTTAATGGAGAGGGTATTTACTTGGTGTTAATGGATGTTAATGGAGAGGGTATTTACTTATTTGTTTTTATAACAGAACGGATGGATAGAAATGTTAATCACAACATACTCCATGCTCCTCAAGGCTTAACCCGCAGCACCTTTGGGAACAGGGAATATTATGTGTTCACTTGTATGTGCTTTCCTCACCTCTTCACCTTCAAAGTAAATACACAGAAATAAGAGACTTCATGAATATTGTTGACTAACCTGAACACACACACACACACACACACCCACACTCACACTCACCCCCCCACACCCACACACACACACACCCACCCACACTCAAACACACACAAACACACACACACACACACACACACACACATCGTTTCCGATGTCGCCAATTGGCTAAAAATACAGACTACACACACATCCACAGCCATTCCAACGATACATATAAACACCTACACATATAGGAGGCGGGAAATAACGAGCATGCTCACTCCCGCAATACAACTAGAGTAAGTATAACTAGAGTAAGTACACACCCACACACACACACACCCACCCACACTCAAACACACACACACACACACACACACACACACACACACACACACACACACACACACACACACACACACACACACACTCAAACACACACCCACCCACACACCCACACGCACGCACACCCACACAGGTATACATTAGTCTCTATGAATGCATGTTAACTAACCTCTTAGATGGTTGAGAGCCTTGTTCCTGGCGTGTCTCCGGTATAGTATAAGGGTGGTGAGGGCGGCCACCAGTAGACAGAACACTGCCGCCCCCGTCACGCCCACCACCCACACCTCTCCCTCCAGCACGCCCAACCAACGACCAGACTGATAGGGAGACGTAATATCATTTGGTTAAGGGGAGATCTCTACTTAAGGGATTTTTTTCTTGACCCTTTTCTCCCTCATGTTTAGCCCCATTGCTTTTGATATTATAAAACGTTTGCCCCATTAGTTTAGCGATTTTAAGAACTTTCAACCCATATTAAGACCTTTCGTGCCATTCAGGTGTCAATTTTATCCTGGCGAGCGATAGCGAGCCTGTAATTTAAGAGGAACCGGCCTTCGGCCGAGACGTTTTTCTACCGAAAAATGTACAAATATATCTTGAAAGGGACTCAAGGGGGTGTAATTTTAAGCTTGATGGAGGTCTAGGGAACAAACTAAATACCTTCCCTTAACTCTTACAGTATTTGAGGAAGCATGTTTACACTTTATTAGTAGACGAGTTTATGGGATTTAGGAAAAGATTTAAAGGGTTAAATATTTCAATCCCTCAATCTTACAAAATTAATACCCTCCCTCAGCTCCACAGTACCATCGCACCCGATTAAACTTTGATTAAATTATCTGTCCTTTGTTTTAACCATATCAATCTGCCCCATCTATGTTTAAGTTCTAATTACTTCTCAACTTATTCTTTATCTCCCACAAGTTTTTAAACAGTATAAAATCGTCTAATAATAGCCAGGGCAAACTGTCAAAACTCATTATAATCCTCAAGAGGTTAATTGGGGGTTAATTAATTACGCGCCGATATACACTTACCTTCCTACTCCATTCGTGCGGGTGTCTCTTTGGGGGATTCAGTATGAGGTATGAGGTATGATTCAGTATGAGGTATGAGGTATGATTAGGTATGAGGTATGATTCAGTATGAGGTATGATTCAGTATGAGGTATGATTCAGTATGAGGTATGAGGTATGATTCAGTATGAGGTATGAGGTATGATTCAGTATGAGGTATGATTTAGTATGAGGTATGATTCAGTATGAGGTATGAGGTATGATTCAGTATGAGGTATGATTTAGTATGAGGTATGAGGTATGATTCAGTATGAGGTATGATTCAGTATGAGGTATGATTCAGTATGAGGTATGAGGTATGATTCAGTATGAGGTATGATTCAGTATGAGGTATGATTCAGTATGAGGTATGATTCAGTATGAGGTATGAGGTATGATTCAGTATGAGGTATGATTCAGTATGAGGTATGAGGTATGATTCAGTATGAGGTATGAGGTATGATTCAGTATGAGGGGAAGGAGCAGTAACAGGGGCGAGATTGCAGACCGTCATACTTTCCATTCCCAATATGTCTTGTTGTAAGCGATAGACTTGAACAGTTGACTGATGTGAGCACTGGGGTTAAATTTAGGAAGACTGTCAGAACTACAGACGCTCACGAAACATACAACCAACAGAGGTGCGAAATGTCTCGAATAGATTTTAATAGGATAAAGTACGCAGGTATATTGCCATACTTGTTAATATGGCTGTGTGTAGCATTAAGGGGAGGTTTTGAGTTTGTTTTCTACTCCTCCAGCAATCTTAAAATGTCACCCCCTTGACCCTCTTTCAAGATAAATTTGTACATTTTTCGGTAGAAAAATATCCCGGCTGAAAGCCGGTTCCTCTTATATTACAGGCTCGCTATCGCTCGCCAGGATAAAATCGACACCTAAATGGCACGAAAGGTCTTAAAATTGACAGAAATGAGTCGAAAGTTCTTAAAATCGTCAGCATAATGGGGCGAACGTCTTAAAATTAGAAAAGCAATGGGGCTAAACATGAGGGAGAAATTAAGGAGTCAAGAAAAAAAATCCCTCCAGTGGAAATCATCTCCCCTTAAACAGACTATTATTATTTGCAGATAATAAACCAAGTCGGAAATAATGTGCCAGGGGTTAGATTATACATACTTCATATTGTCCTAATTAACTGCTTGAGCACGATGACGTCATTTTCATCTTGTTCCGGTTACCATTGGACGATTTTATTCCCTTGTGTACTACTTCTAGGGCTCAAAGGGGTTAATACGATCTCAATAAACCCTCTGAATAACATAGGTCCTTCTTAAACTGCATAAAATCGTCTAACTTTAGCCAGAATAGCAGGTGGAACAAAACATCATCGTGCTGAAGGGGGTTAAAGATTGACCTTAGTGAGGGGGTGCAGCAGGACCGGATCGACGTGGAGGGAGAGGGGCGGGGTGAAGGGCCCCCTACCGGCTGGGGTGAGGGCTGCTAGGGTGAGGTGGTAAGAGTGACCCAGGGTGAGGTTGTCCACTACCAAGCTCCTCACACTACCACTCACACTCTGAGACAGGAATACCAACCCGTTCTCGCTCACCATCTCCAACTGTGCACACGGAAGAGAAGTTATAACAGAGAGATTGTTCACCCCCCCCCACCCCCCCAGGCAAAACACTAGAGTCCCTTTAAGGGGAGAATTCCACCTGGAGGATTTTTTTCTGAACCTCTTTCTCCCTCATGTTTAGCCCCATTGCTTGTGAGATTTAAAGACGCTTGCCCCATTAGTTTGGCGATTTTAAGAACCCTCGCCCCATTTGTCAATTTTAAGACCATTCGTGCCATTTAGGTGTCGATTTTTTCCTGGCGAGCGATAGCGAGCCTGTAATTTAAGGGGAACCGGCCTTAGGCCGGGAAATTTTTCTACCGAAAAATATACAAATTTATCTTGAAAGGGAGTCAAGGGGGAGTAGTTTTAAGCTTGATGGAAGTCTAGGGAATCAACTAAATACCTCCCCTTAATATAGTCATTATTATTATATATGTATGTATATACTCAAGCACATACCCCATAGCTGGGGGTGGCCGACACAAGACAGAGCCCGAACAGAAACAAAATTTTAAGTTCCTATTCTCAGGGCCCGGGACCACTTTTGCATTTCCTCGCCCCTTTAAAAGTTATGCTATATATATAGTTGGCTTTATACCCTTGGAAGTGGTGGAATGGCCAACATAATAGAATTCATACACATGTTCGTAATAGGGATCTAGGGTTCGAAGCCTAGTACATTCGGGTGGCGTTGAATTCGGTTAACCAGAGGATAATGGCTTCCCTAGGCCCTTAGTAACCAAATGTTGCGCCATCCTATCAATTATGGCTTCCCTAGGCCCTTAGTAACCAAATGTTGGGCCATCCTATCAATTATGGCTTCCCTAGGCCCTTAGTAACCAAATGTTGGGCCATCCTATCAATTATGGCTTCCCTAGGCCCTTAGTAACCAAATGTTGGGCCATCCTATCAATTCAATTCGATTAAAAAAAAAAAATGTCACAAAAGTACATCATCTTACATTTTCACGTAAACACAAACAATATATGGTTATTTATATATTGGTATAATTATGCTGTATTGTATAATGTTGAATGTCGGAAAAGCTTGGGTTGGAATCCTTGAGGAGGGGTCTTTAAGGGGGGGTCACCGGGTTTGTTTGATCTTTCTCTCCTTTTCTCTCTTTCCCTGGCTTGTATCCATTCGGCCCCATTCAGCCAACTGTTTTAAGATGTTTATCCCCATCCAGGTGTCGATTTCTTCTTGGCGAGCGATAGCGAGCCAGCATTGTATGGAGAAATCCGGCTTCGCCGGAGACATTTTTCTACCGAAAAATGTACAAATTTATCTTGCTGTCAAAACAAAAATATATATATGCTGGCTCGCTACCGCTCGCCAGGAAATATTGACACCTGGATGGGGGTAAGCGTCTTAAAACAGTAGGCTGAATGGGGCCGAATGGATACAAGCCAAAAAGAGAGGGAGAGAAAGAGAAAAAAAAGTGAGGTGGGCTCCCTTAAATTACTATAAGACATGTGTATTTGTGTGTATAAAGTATATATAGGCCTACACAACATCCTTAATTATCTAACTTCTTTTTTTTTCTTCTATATTCCAACAACTCCCTCTCGGGCATAGGCTGAGAGCCTGCACACTCAACCGCTGAACACGGTGAGGCCCGTGAGGTCTTGTTCCAGTCTAGGGAGTGAGACATGCGAAGCACCCCAGCTCGAAGCAACTCCATCTCTGAAGCTGTTCCGCCTCTGCGCTTCACCGTCTCATTCCCCAGACTCGGACCCTCACTCTCAGAACGCCACCTATTGAGCAATTAACTCACTAGGCATTGCCCGCCTGTAGCATATTTTGAATATGGGAATATTCATACAATGCTATTTAATCAGGGAACAATGAGGGTATTTTTTTTTTGGCATTTCGGTGTGCTGTGGTAATGCACTGAAACTACAGTAGGTACAGCACAAATTCCATCCCAATAATATCTTCCCATTTACATATTGGGATGCGAACCCGGGTCCATTGGATTACCAGTCCAGTGGCAAGACCACTCTGCCACACCTCCCCGTGGTATACAACGCGTATTTGAGTGTAGAAATATATACGCAATTTTTTTTATCTTGCGAAGGGGTATGTAGAATAAAATAGAACACGTGTTTGAGTGTAGAAATATATATAATAATATTCGTTATCTTGAGGAGGAGCTTGTTAAGGGGAGGTTTTTACTTTGTTCCCTAGACCTTCATCAAGCTTAAAATGATACCCCCTTGAGTCCCTTTCAAGATAAATGTGTACATTTTTCGGTAGAAAAATGTCCCGGCCTAGGCCGGTTCCTCTTAAATTACAGGCTCGCTATCGCTCGCCAGGATAAAATCGACACCTGAATGGCACGAAAGGTCTTAATATGGGGGTGAAAGTTCTTAAAATCGCTAAATTAATGGGGCGAACGTTTTATAATATCAAAAGCAATGGGGCTAAACATGAGGGAGAAAGGGGTCAAGAAAAAAATCCCTCAAGTCGACATCTCTCCTTAAAATAATATAAAACACGTATTTGAGTGTAGAAATATATACGCACAAATCGTTATCTTGCGTAGGGGTTCGTAGAATAATATAGAAAACGTGTTAGTGCGTACTAGTATAGACAAAATGATTCGTGATCTAAGGAGGGGCTTGTCAAATATTATCAAACACGTATTTGAGTGTAGAAACTTATAGAGAAAATCCTTAATTATATAGACAAAATCCTTAATTATATAGACAAAATCCTTAATTATATAGACAAAATCCTTAATTATATAGACAAAATCCTTAATTATATAGACAAAATCCTTAATTATATAGACAAAATCCTTAATTATATAGACAAAATCCTTAATTATATAGACAAAATCCTTAATTATATAGACAAAATCCTTCGTTATATAGACAAAATCCTGCACTATCTGACCTGGTAGGCAATGATGGGGCCGTTGCGGTGTAGTGGTGGCGGGGGCGACCAGAAGACCGCGGCAGTGGTTACATTGCTTAGCTGTACGCCCACATCAGAGGGGGGCCGGCTGGGGGCTGATCCATGGGGGAGAAAGGGGGGAAGGGGGGAGAGACAGGTTAGCAGATAGTCATTAGTAGTAAACATCATACATAATTCACACAAATACACGAATGTAATGAACACAAATATCCAGGTAATTATATGTAATTTAGGATTAGTGTATCCCGTACGTATTGGTACGTATTGGTTGCGTGTGTGTGTGTGTGTGTGTGTGTGTGTGTGTGTGTGTGTGTGTGTGTGTGTGTGTGTGTGATGCCAGATTAGCAGCAATAAGTATGAAAAAGAGAAATGGCTAAATACAGACAAAATAAAAAATAGTGTTTAAAAAGTACTCAGATATAACTGAGCTTATTATATGTGTGTGTGTGTGTGTGTGTGTGTATGTGTGTGTGTGTGTGTGCCTCAATGCTACACCTAGATACAGTATTTGTATTTTCCTAGTTTCCCCCCTTGGCCCTCATTATTCTTTGCTTTGTTCTGCACCTTATTTGCCTCCCCCCTCTCCAATACACGCGGGCTATATTTATTTATTGAGAGAGAGAGAGAGAGAGAGAGAGAGAGAGAGAGAGAGAGAGAGAGAGAGAGAGAGAGATAGAGAGAGAGTACAAAGGAGTACAAAGGAGTACAAAGGAAATCAAGCAACAACAGGTCTAGTGACCCTTCTAGGTTGCTTGTCCTCCAAAACACTGAGGATCAAGTGTCCAAACAGTGGTTTAGAGTGGGTAAGGGAACATTGGAAAGGAAACTACTGCCCTGCCACTAACGTGGCAGGACTAGGAAGTTAGTAGGGGACATATGGGTTAGTAACTGAGGGGAGGATAAAGTTATTCATTTACAAACGCAGTCAGTCGCGGGTTTGATGCGAGATATTTGTCTAGGCGGAATTTAAATGAATCAACGGTGCTGCAGTCTATAACGTCTCGGGGAAGCCCATTCCACAAGTTGACAACTCGATTGAAGAAGAAATTCTTAGATTCGTGCGAGTTAAAAGATTTACCAATAATTTTGCAACCGTTTCCCCGCGTGTAATTAGATTGGTCGATAGTGAAGTACTTACTACAGTTCATATTGTCGATGCCTTTGATGATTTTGAACACTTGAATTAAGTCGCCTCTTAATCTGCGCTGGGTTAAAGGAAATAGATTTAATTCTCTAAGACGCTCTTCGTATGGTTTGTTCTTTAGGCTAGGTATCATTTTGGTAACTCTACGTTGAACTCGTTCTAGCTTGTTTATATCTTTTTGGTAATAAGGGCACCAGGATTGAACGCAGTATTCCAGAAGAGGACGGACTAAGGAATTGTAAAGGGCTAGGATAACTTCTTTGGATTTATGCTCAAATGACCTGCCTATAAAGCCAATTATTTTGTTTGCCTTCTTAACAACTTCTGAACATTGTTGACTCGGTTTTAGGTTACTCGATATTGTTACTCCCAGATCAGTTTCTCTGTTTACATTCTTAAGCTGAGTGCCATTCATCGAATAGTTTGCTTTCTCATTTAGGTATCCGACATGTAGTACTTTACATTTATCCGCATTGAAACTCATTTGCCAAATTTGGGCCCAACATGACAATTTATCTAGATTGTGTTGCATATCGTCAACTTGTTCTTTTGAGAGTACGCTATTTGCAATTTTTGTATCGTCAGCAAATTTTGAGATTGTGCAGGTGAGACCCTCATCTATGTCGTTGATGTAAATTAGAAAGAGAATTGGTCCTAGTACCGATCCCTGGGGTACCCCGCTACTTACATTGGTCCATTTAGATGCCTTACCGTTTATGACTACCCTTTGCTTTCTGTTGCTGAGCCAATTTTCTATCCATTTCAACACACCGTCTTGTATTCCATGCGCTTTTAGTTTTAGCAGTAAACGTGTGTGGGGAACTTTGTCAAAGGCCTTTTGAAAATCAAGGTATATAATATCTACAGCTTTACTCTCATCGTAGAGGTTGAGGATATCGTGGAAGAAGTCTAAGAGGTTTGTTAAACAGGAACGTTTTTTACGAAAGCCGTGTTGAGTATCTTTAAGTATGTTATTTTCCTCTAAGTGATTTACGAGTCTGTCTCGTATGACCGTTTCTAGCATTTTACATACAACTGAGGTTAAGCTAATTGGACGATAGTTACTGGGTAGGGATTTGCTGCCTTTTTTTAATATCGGTGTTACGTTGGCTAGCTTCCACTGATCAGGCATAGTTCCAGACTGCAAGGATTTATTGAATAGTAATGTCAGTGGTTTGGAGAGCTCATTCTTAGCTTCCTTTAGAACTCTAGGCGAGATTGTATCAGGTCCATCAGGTCCTGGCGTTTTATTTACCTTGAGTTTATCTAAACAATTCAATACTTCTCTCTCTGTAACGGTGATATTGCTTAGAACATCTGAATTATCAATCTGAATCGGCGATGGTGTAGGGATATCACTGAGGTCTTCTGTTGTAAAAACTGATGCAAAGAAGGTATTGAGGGCATTACTCATTTGTACTTCGTCTTTGGTGTATTCTCCTTTTTCATCGACTAACGGTCCAACAGTTGAAGTAACTACTTTTTTCTTTCTGATATAACTATAGAATTCTTTCGGGTTTGTTTTACTTTGATTCGCAATATGTAACTCTAAGGTCTTTTTACTTTGCTTAATTAACTTTTTGGCTTTGCGTCGTAGCTCTACAAATTTCACCCGTTCTTCGTCATTTTGTGAGGATTTTAATCTATCCTTAGCAAATTTTTTTAGCAAGCAGGCAGTTTGAAATATCTTTATTCCACCATTTGGGCTTATTATTATGGCCTGGACGCCGTATTTTCGATGGTATGCAGTCTTGCACTGCTTTTAGGTAAGTGGTTTCGAATAACTTCCAAGATGTATTTATGTCGTTATTGTTAATTAAAAAGCTCCAGTCAGTTTCTTTAAACATAGCTCTAAGTTTATGGAAGTTTGCTTTCTTGAAATTAGGGACTTTTTCGATGCTACTATTTGGTTCGTTACTAGTAAACTTTAAAGTGAAAGTTATCGTACGATGGTCGCTGTTACTGAATTCATCACCAACATTCAAATTCTCTATCAATTCTTCTTTTGTTGCAAGTACAATGTCAAGAACGTTATTACCACGGGTCGGCATTCGAACAAATTGATAAAGCTAACTCTCTTGCAAGTTCGTATACAAGTCATGTCCGGAGTGTGAAGTAAGAGTATCGCCCCACTTGGTCACAGGTAAATTAAAGTCGCCAAAAATTACGGTATCTTGTGAGTTACTTACATCTGCAATTTGTTCGTAAATTTCTCGGTCAGTTTGCACTGATTGAGCTGGAGGTCTGTATATTAACGCAAGTATTATTTTTGTACCTTTATTATTCTTTATTAGCACAAAAGATGTGTCGACGTTCACAATTTGAGGTTTTGACACGAGGGTCGGGTTAAGACTTTCTTTGATATAAAATAAAACGCCACCTCCATTTTTATTTATTCGGCTGTTCTCAAACATTACATAACCGGGAAGTGAATACTCTGCTAAAAAGTCTCTATCTTGTGTATTGAGCCAAGATTCTGTTATGCCAATCACATCATAATTTTCTGTAAACACTAGTTCCTCTAAATCTGAAAATTTATTGCGTATGCTACGAGCGTTTGCATAGAAAACCTTTAAAGTTGCGGTTTTAGAACTCGCAGATAGTTCTTTCATCGAATTTTTGGTTCTGGTCGGATCTACATTTACATTCATGGCTGTCCTCGGTCCTCGGTCGTTATCCCTGACGGTTTTGAATTTGGGTCGTGTTGGTGGAGCTTTATCCAATTTCGCGGTTCTTGACGGATTAGTATTTAATTCCTTTGTAGATTGCCGTCCTCGCTGTCTTCGGTCCTCCTTCCTGTTGTCCTGTGCTGAGTCGATTTCTTCTCCGAAAATCCTTCACCGCATCGTTGAGAAGACGCCCAAAACGCGCTGCTCCCACCTGGTTCAGATGAACTCCATCGTCCGAAAACAAATAGTCATCGTAGTAGAAATTGTCCCAGGTGTCGACGAATCCCACGTTCTCCTTCCTGCAGAGGTTTGCTAGACAACGATTTGTGCTGGTGGCTATGTTGTAAAATCGGCTCTCTACACCGAGCCGGGGGACGATTCCTGAGACGATGATCCTTGATGACTTCTCCTTAAACGACTTGATCAGCTGCTGGTACTTTAAAAGCAAATCTTCCGACCGGCTTCGCTGTACATCGTTGGAGATGTAACAGAGAGAGAGAGAGAGAGAGAGAGAGAGAGAGAGAGGAGAGAGAGAAGATAGAGAGAGAGAGAGAGAGAGAGAGAGAGAGAGAGAGAGAGAGAGAGAGAGGAGAGGAGAGAGAGAGAGAGAGATAGAAGAGAGAGTAGGAGAGAGAGAGAGAGAGAGAGAGAGAGAAGAAGAGGAAGATAGAGAGAGAGAGAGAGAGAGAGGAGAGAGAGAGAGAGAGGAGAGAGAGAAGGAGAGAGAGAGAGAGAGAGAGAGAGAGAGAGAGAGAGAGAGAGAGAGAGAGAGAGAGAGAGAGAGAGACCTCAATGCTACACAAATGGTGATCGGGGTGGGTGGGTTGGTTGAAGCAAATATAAGAGAACAATATAACCAGGGTTCTATTCTGTGTTTAACAATACAAGGGGTTTCATTCTGTGTTTTACAAAATATACAAACCCAGTGAGAATATCGTTTAAGAGGAGAAACAAAGGTATACACTAACAGAAGGAAGGAATTAGGGCACTAGAGGGAAGGCTAGGAGCTAGGAAGAGGGAGAGGGGAGTGGATTGGAGGGGAGAGAGAGAGAGAGAGAGAGAGATTTAATGCATTTTATTATAATTTGTATTTTGTTTTTATTTATAACATTTCTCCTCTCTCAGTTGACGATTTGTATATTTCTATATATATTTCTTATTTGACATTTTAAAAAGAGCTCTCTGCACTTCCTTCAGTGTAAATTTGTATTTTATTTGGTAGAAACACATCTCTGCCGAAGGCAGACTCCAATACAATTTGCTGGCTGGCTATCGCCCGCGCAGGTTAATGTTTATTGTGCCGAACAAATGGTGGTGGTAGTGGGTGGGTAGGGTGGGCTCAGTAGGTAGTGTGTATGTGTGTGTGTGTGTGTGTGTGTCTGTGTGTGTGTGTGTATGAGAGAGAGAGAGAGAGAGAGAGAGAGAGAGAGAGAGACAGACAGAGAGAGAGAGAGTAATTTTTGTGAGGCATTTCATATATGAATTATTATGTTCCCTCCACCAACCGATTAGGAAGATAAGTATTTATTAGGAAAACATATGGTTAAAAGAGGGAACAGCATATACAATATATATGTGTGTTGGCGGCTATACAGTCTATGTGTAGCGTTATTTTTTTCTTCTATGTGAGTGAGGGAGACAAAAGGCAGAACTGCCTGTAGCGAGTGCCTCCCCATAGTTGAAAGAGTGACAGGGCCAAACTCAAGGGACGTTCGAGCCAAAATGCCTGGACACACGAAGTTTGAAGCAATTTAAGTCATAGGAAGAGGGAAAGACTGAATCTGGGAGAGAGTTCCAGAGCTCAGCTGTTGAATAGAAGACAGACTGCGAGTAACCTTTCACTCTTGGGTTGGAGAGTTGCACAGAGTAGGGGTGGGATTGTGTTGCAAGTCGGGTACCACGTAGCCTACGTAGAGGAGGTGGTATACACTGGGAGAACTCTGAGGAACACTGATTATTGTAGTAGCGATAAAATAGCGGGAGAGATGCAACATTGCGGCGAAGAGAGAGATTGCAGAGTTGGTGAGTGGGCGGGAATTAATGATACGAAAGGCCTTCCTTTCTACTTTGTCTAGGAGTGCGGTGTGAGACGATCCTCCCCACATATGTGAACAATACTCAACACAAGGACGCACTGTGCTCCTGTACAGAGCAAGAAGCTGTGCAGGGGTTAAATAACCCCTTGAGACGGTTGAACACAACCAACTTCTGGGAGGCTGCCTTAGCAAAACTGGTAATATGGTCCTTCCAATTATTGAGAGCAGAAGAAAAAGAGACACCAAGAATATTGAGAGAAGATGAAGGATTGATTTTTGTATTGTTGAAGTATAAGGGATAGCCTAATCCTCTGGGAGTTCCGGACGGGTAGATAGTTGGAGAAATTGGGTTTTGGAAGCATTAAAGGTAACAAGGTTTTCTCTGCCCCAATTGGAAATAGTAGTTAGATCAGCAGATAAGTGTTCTATGGCTTCATTACGTTTGTTTTTGAGGGATTGGTGGCTAGGGCGTTCAGGAAAGCTAATTGAGTAGTGTAAGGTAGAGCCATCTGCGTTTGCATATGAATGGATGGTACAGTTGAGAAGATCATTTATGAAAATTAGAAAAATAATATGATATAGGACAGAGCCCTGAGGAACACAAACAGGGTTAAAGTACAAATAGAACACAAACATACTATTGTGTTTAATACAAAGTGAGCCTAGCTTTAAACGGGAGAAACAAACAAAGCAAACGTGAACAGGACACCGTAGCAGAAGGAAGGAATTAGGGCACTAGAGGGAAGGGGCGGTGGAAGGAAGGAAGTAGGGAAGAGAGAGAGAGAGAGAGAGAGAGAGAGAGAGAGAGAGAGAGAGAGAGGAGAAGAGCAGAGCAGAGCAGAGCAGAGAAGAGTAAATGAGAGTAAGGGGGGAGAGAGAGAGAGAGAGAGAGAGAGAGAGAGAGAGAGAGGAGAAGAGCAGAGCAGAGAAGAGTAAATGAGAGTAAGGGGAGAGAGAGAGAGAGAGAGAGAGTCAGTGTGAAAGAAAGAGAGAGAGAGGGGGGGAGAGAAAATGAGAGTAAGGGGGAGGAAACAGGAAATGGCAGTAAGAGGGTCGGGGAGCTAACTTTGAAAGGGTAGCCATTGTTTGAGTGCTGGGCCGAAAGGGGACAGCGACAAGTTCTGAGGGGAAAAAAAGGTGATGGTGGTATGGTGGCGGTGTGGTTGGGTGGTAAAGGGGAATTTGTCTTTTAGGGTAGTAGTAGAATTGTGGTAGTTGTGGTAGTTCTAGTTGTAATTGTGGTAGTGTGATTGGAAGGGGGAAAAGGGGTGCTGGTATGGTGGTTGTGTGGTTGGGTGGTAAAGGGGAATTTGTTTATAGGATGGTAGTTGTTGTGGTTGGAGATAGAGAGTTGTGGATAGAGAAGGTTTGTGGAAAGTACTTAGAATATACGGAGTAGAGGGCAAGTTGCTGAAAGCAGTGAAGAGCATGTATGAGGGTGCAAAGGCGGCAGTACGTGTGGAGAGTGAGCAGAGCGAGTTCTTTGACCTGAATGTTGGTTTGAAACAGGGGTGTGTGATGTCCCCGTGGTTGTTTACTGTATATATGGATGGAGTCATGAAAGAAATACAATCAAGAGCAGTGGATGTTGGTGTATCACTGAAAAGGGAGGGAATTGAGTGGAAGGTACCTATACTGCTGTTTGCGGATGATACAGTTCTGATGAGTGATAATGAATGGGAGTTGCAGGATCTAGTAAATGAGTTTGGAACAGTGTGCGAAAAACGGAATTTGAAGGTAAATGCGGGGAAGAGCAAGGTTATGGTCTTCGAAAGGGGTGAAGTCACAGAGTGTGAGGTGAAGCTGAACGGTCAGGCTATGGAGATCGTCAACTCTTTTAAGTATCTGGGCAGTGTGTTGAGTAAAGATGGGACTATCAATGAAGAAGTGCGGGAGAGGGTACAACAGGGGAAGAGGGTTGTAGGAACGCTAAAAGCAGTAACAAGAAATAGGGTGGTCAGTATGGAAGCGAAGAAGTCCTTGCATGACAGTGTGGTAATCCCGACACTGACTTACGGAAGCGAAGCATGGACGTTGGTTGAGAGAATCAGACCAAGAGTGAGAGCAGTGGAAATTAATTACTTAAGGAGTGCGTGCGGAGTTACATGGAGGGATAGACAGACTAATGAGGAAGTAAGAAGGAGGTGTGGTGTGGAGGTAGAAGTGCTGGAAAGTGTGAAAAGGAACAACTTGAGATGGTTCGGCCATATGGAACGTATGGAAATCGAGGGAATGACTAAGAGGGTGTACGAGAGCGAGGTGGAGGGACAGAGAGGGAGAGGTAGACCGAATGAGAGGTGGAAGGATGGAGTGAGGAAGTACATGAACGAAGGCGGTGCTGGTTGGGGGGAGGGGCGTCGACTGACTGGGGACAGAGGTGCATGGGGGCGGTTCGTTCGTGTCCACCCCTTCGGGGATCACGGCGTCAGGCAATAGATAGATAGATAGATAGATAGTTGTTGTGGTAGTTGTAGTAGTTATTGTGGTAGTCTGGTTGGAGGTAAAATGGTGCTGGTATGGCTGTGTGGTTGGGTGGTTTACGGGAATGTGTCTTTAGGGTGGTAGTTGAATTGTGGTAGTTCAAGTGGTAGTTGTGGCAGTATGGTGGGAGGGATATATATTGCTGCCTGTATGGTGGTTGGTGTGTGGTTAGTGGTTAAGGGGGTTGTGATGGTGGTAGTTGTGGTAGGGTGGTGGGAATAGTATGGTGTAGGGTGTGTGTTGGTGCTACTTGATGTGGTATTTGTGGTAGATGTACTGGATGGTGGTAAAGGGTGTGTGAGGTGGTTGTGGTTGTGATTAATGTGATATTGGTTGAAGTGGTTGTGGTTGTGGTAGGAAAACGGGTTCTTATAGCTGTGCTCTTGGTATTTAGTATGGTAGTGGGTGTGGTAAGGTAGCTGTCCTTTCTAAACTGAACAAATACGACTAAGAAAAACCAGAATGAGGACAAACCAGAATGAGGACAAACCAGAATGAGGACAAACTGTATTATATGGAAAGGGTTACACATCTCTACATGGTCTAAGTTTGTAGGAAGTGGAATATGTTGTAGAATAGTTTGTCTCTTTTGTAATATAGTTTCGTGCTGGAGTTAAAAGTCTCCGTCCCATTAGTCTCTCGAGTGTAAATGTATTGAAGTTCCTCGTATGTGTGTTCTATGGCATTTGGAATATGGCGTTTTGAGGGGGAATTGGAATGTCTTTACCGGCTACTAGAGGGTGAAATAGCTTGAAGCTCCAGGTAATCTTTTGGATAACTTATCGTTCTTTTAAGGGGGTAGTGGCTATTTATTGGGCTATTTAGTTATATATTTATTTATGTTATAGTAACCTTGCTCGACCTCCTTCAAGCTTAAAAGAACACACTCCTTCAAGATAAATTTGTACGTTTTTCGGTAGAAAAATATCGCGGCCGAAGGCCGGTTCCTCCTTGAATTACAGGCTCGCTATCGCTCGCCAGGAAAAAAATCGAAACCTAAATGGCACGAAAGGTCTTTATATTGACAGAGAAATGGAGCGAAAGGTCTTAAAGTAGCCAAACTAATGGAACGAACGTCTTAAAATCTCAAAGCTAATGAGACTAAATATGAGGGAGTAAAAGCAGCTACCTCCCCTCAATGGCGCTTCGAGGTAGAAATGGAATGTCTCTGTGCGTATTTGCAACTAGAGTGTGGAATGACTTAAACTGAGGTGTTCTATGTGATCTTGGTTGGGAAATATATATGTTGGATAATTGGTCATCTCTAATGGCGTTTCGTATTTGACTTGGACACAGGTATAAGTGTTTTTAATTGCTCTGTTTGGTGTGTGGCATTTGGAGTATGGTGTTGAGAGGCTATTATTTGGAGTATGGTGTTGAGAGGCTATTATTTGGAGTATGGTGTTGAGAGGCTATTATTTGGAGTATGGTGTTGAGAGGCTATTATTTGGAGTATGGTGTTGAGAGGCTATTATTTGGAGTATGGTGTTGAGAGGCTATTATTTGGAGTATGGTGTTGAGAGGCTATTATTTGGAGTATGGTGTTGAGAGGCTATTATTTGGAGTATGGTGTTGAGAGGCTATTATTTGGAGTATGGTGTTGAGAGGCTATTATTATACTGGTTTCTCGTGGTGAAATTGGATTCCCTCTCTGCTTTTTGTGTACACTTGAGGTCTTGATGTTCTTGGCGTTTAAGGGGACCGACCTGCTTTTTCTCTCTGAGTTTCATCCATTCGGCCCCATTCAGCCCCATTCAGCCTACTGTTTTAAGACGTTTCTCCCCATTCAGGTATCAATTTTTTCCTGGCGAGCGACAGCGAGCCATCATTGTATTGAGAACTTCGGCTTCGCCGGAGACATTTTTCTACCGAAAAATGTACAAATTAAGTCAGCTGTCTAAAACATAATCCAAACTATGCTGGCTTGCTATCGCTCGCCAGGTGTAAATCGACACCTGGAAGAGGATAAACGTCTTAAAACAGTAGGCTGAATGGGGTCGAATGGCTACTACCCAGAAAGAAAAAAGTGTATCGGTCCCCTTAATAGCATTTATGGTCTTAGTTTTGTAAAATGTACAATAAATGTTGTTCAATAGTTGTTGTTGTTGTTGTTGTGTTTGGAATTAGAATTAATAAAGTTTTCTTCTCACTTGCCTCCGATGTGTTGAAAGTTCTGAATGTGTATGGCTTATGGAATGTAGAATATTGTGTTGGATAGTTGTTGTTTTTAAATCGTGCTTCGTCGGGGAATTTGAAAGAGAGTTGGTCTTGCCAGGTTCTAGAGTTCTATACCCTCTGTGGTCTTGTTCTCCGTTAACGTGGAATTGGATTGTGTGTCTTCCAATTATCTTTCTTTTGGAAGTGAAATAAAGAGCTTTATCCACACTTGCATCTGGACTGTGGAAGCTCTGAATTTGCAAGGTCTGTTTGGTCATGGTCAGCAGAATGTGAAAATGTTGTTGGATAATTTGCCCCTACATTATTGAAATTTTTAAGGGGGCCCACCTAGTTTTTTTCCCTCTCTCTCCCTCTTTTTCTGAGTTGTATCCATTTGGCCCCATTCAGCCTACTGTTTTAAGACATTTATCCCCATTTAGGTGTCGAATTTTTCCTGGCAAGCGGTAGCGTGCCAGCATGTATTTTTGTAATGTTTTTGACAGCAGGCTAAATTTGTGTCTCCAGCGAAGCCGGATTTCTCCATACAATGCTGGCAGAAATCGACACCTAAATGGGGATAAACGTCTTAAAAACAGTAGGCTGAATGGGGCCAAATGGATACAACCCAGAGAAAGAGAGAAAAGGAGAGAAAAAAAACATGTCACCCCCCTTAATAGAATTGTTTATATTCTACTCACCCGCCTCTGGAGTGTGGAAGGTCCTGGAGTTGGACGGGCGGCCCTCAAAGGTCCTGAAGAAGGGGACAAGGAAGACGGTGTAGGTGCGGTAGTAGTACAAGTCATGCAGGAGGTAGGACGACGCTCCAGATCCGACCTGCACTACCCGGACTGCGCTCGTGTTGCCCGGTAAACTGCTTCCGAACCTGCCGTTGAGGAGCCTGCCACCGCCGTGTCCTCTGCCGTCTAGTCGATCATCCGGCCTACCATCAATTCTTCGGTCTTGCCTGCCGCCGAGCAATCTGACGTCCAGACGGTCATTCGGTCTACCATCTATTCTACGGTCCTGTCTGCCACCTACTCTGTTATTGCCTATTTGAGTGACCTCCCCATTGCCCTTGATGACTGACTGGGGTGGCGATGGCAGCAGCATGGAGTAGGAGGGTTGGGGAATACCTGTCAGAAAAAAAAATAACCAGTAGGTCTAATCACTGCCTCAGTGCCTCGATTTATATATACCGCCTCTTGTGACAACACCGAGAAGTGAATATACAGGTCTCCCTCGATTTACGATTGGTTTACGTTCTTGAAAACCTGATCTTAAATAGAAAAATCACATAGCGAACCCTAAAATTAATGGGGTAAATGGGGATGCGTTCACGGACCAGCCAAACCACAAACACAAACACCTAAAAACCTATGATAATATCGTAAATCGGGGCATTGGATAGTGAGGGAGACCTGCAACATCTTTCATCTCTGTGCCATTAATTATTGTGCAGTAGAATTTAAAGGTACTGTATGTACAACTCTAGTCACCTCATAACACCAGAACTCTTGCAATACCTAGATCAGTGTTAAAAGAATATATTTTATGACTAAACAAGAAATAGGAAACTTTAACTCACTGTTAGTCTTTGAAGTAACCCCTGGGCGTCGAGCTACGTGATGGAGTCTGATATACAGCCCTTCCACCCCACCACCACCCTCACCAGTCACCTGTGGGTGATGGCAAGGAAAGAAATAGTTTACACAGACAAGACTATAATCTTTCCATCCCATATTAAAAGGAAGATAAAGGTTATGTATAATGCCAGTACTTTAGAACTTGTCAATCAATCATAACTTGTGACTAATAAATCCAGAATAAGGAAAAACTTTATTATATGTCAAGGATTACAAATGACTATATGGTCTTAAGTTTGTAGGAAATGGAATATGTTGTGAAATAGTTTATTCTTCAATTTGTTCCGGCCCTTTACTGACCTGCCAGAGTAGCTTGGCTCCCGCCCTTGCTGTAGGTGAGGCCTGCTGTAGGACCACATTCACCGCTGTCAGGGCCTCCGTCACTGCCTCTTCCTCCTTCTTCCTGGCCTGCCGGAGCGCCTGTCCCCCCGTGGCCACTGCTGTGATACTGGAGGGTGGGGACACACCGTGGGCATTGTGGGCACGAACGGTTACCCCATAGGTATTCCGGGGGTCCAGGGGTGACAGGGTAGCAGAGGTTGCAGGTGTGCGAGCTGCCAGTTTCCACCCACCACCACTACTGTAGTATTCCAGGCTATAGCTGGTGACCGGAGCAGCGCCTTGATTCTCCGGAGGACCCCATTCTACTACAGCAGCCGTGCCATTAGCCACTGTCACCCTAGGAGCTGTAGGTGACCTGGGGGCAGCGTCCGAGGGTGGGGCACGGGAGAAGACCACATTAGTATCGGTGGGTCCAGCCAGGGTGACGGTGGCCCCGGCGGAGGTCATGCCCCGGGGAGAGGAGGCCGAACACACATAGCTCCCGGAGTCACCGCCACCTAGTTCTGAGGGAGAGAAGAAGGAATGATTGTCTTAATGATGAAGTTGTTACCAGTTTCACTTGAGATATTTTGTATATCATGATTCTTGGTCATCTCAACCACAGGTTATGTCAGTCCCACTGTCTACTGGAAACTAGGATAGATAAGATTGTTGTTAAATAGTTCGGTTAGTTTAGATTTAGTTAGAATAGAATAGATTATAACAGGAGGTTGAAATAATTGAGGGCTGAGTTGACATGGAGCGGAGATTCATTTACACGCAATAAAAAGTTCAGATGCACTTTAATAAGTGAAAGAAACCAATATTTAATTTTCTGACCTGTGATGGTGAGCGTGTTGTCTTGCAGAACCTTGCGTCTTGGTGATGGCGTGACTGTCTTCCCGTTGTGGCTCCACCTCACCCTGACCACCGTGTTCATACCCATCCCATCCCCGGCCCAAACCTCGCACTTCAGGACTGCCTTTCCTCCCAATGGTAGGGTCTGGTTGGCAGGCGGCACGGCGATGATAGGTGGAGGCAGTGGATAGGCGGAGCGGGTCTGGTGGGCAGGGTAGACGTGGACGGAGAGCCGGGTCATGACTCCACCGGCGCTGTTGACCCCACCGCAGATGTAGTGCCCCGAGTGACCAAGGCCGATCCGGGGCACCTCATACGCGGCTCCGATCTGGCCAACAGCCCCATTTGATAGTTGCCCAACAGCTCCAGGGCTCTGTACTTCTGTTATCGATTCCTGTTTGCTTCTCGAGGCATTGTGTAGTCCCCAGTTCAAGCTTAGATTAACATCCATGGGTCCATCCTGGCCAGTCGCATATGCTTCCGCCATGCTAAATTGCTCAACTTGGATGTGGTCTGAGGGCGTCATGGATGCAGGGAGGACTGCTTTAGATCCTTCTTTTGTCCAGTATACCAGGGGAGACGGGAAGCCTTCGACAGTGCATCGCAGGGAGAGGCGCCCCCCTTCCTCCACATCCACGTCGCCAGGCACCTCCACCACACGAGGGGCAGCTGTACAAGTGAAGAACATGATTTTGTCAGTTGGTCGGTTTTCTCTCTTTTTTTTGTGGTAATACATTATTCGACTTTATATAGTATGTGTGCAGGGAAGGATCCTCTTTCCTTTACTCTAGAACTAAAGGGTATATAAGATACAAGACATATCACATTTAATATGCCACCATAGTACTTACTAAGCACGGTGAGTGAGGCATTGGCAGTGATGGTGGCGGCATCGTTGACAGCCGTGCACAGATACATCCCAGCATCACTAGATCGGAGGGGCGCTAAGACAAGCCCGCGCCCCCGGACCAGTCGCGCCCGTCCCACTGGCATGCGCCCCCCGCCACTCCGCTGCCAAGTGACCGTGGGGGGCGGCTCTCCTCCCACCCGGCAACTCAGCTCCACCCGGCCCCCCGCTACCCCCACCACTGCCCGCGGAGCCTTCACCCAGAATGGAGCCACTGGAAGAAGATAATAGTTACGAAGTCAAGCTTATGATCTGTGGTGGGTTATCAAAAATTTATTAATGGAATTATGGCAAAGATAAAGTTAGTGTAACACTGACCAATAACGTAACTTATTCTCTGACAAACTCACCTATGACGTCGAGTATGGCCGGTTTGGAATGTCTTTTGCCGGCGGGGTTCGAAGCCACACACACGTACTCTCCTTCGTCCGTTTGTAGCACCTCCCGGATCACCAGGGTCCCGTCCTCTTGCATCACCACCCTGGAGTTATAGATAGGTTATGTAGTCTGTTTGTTTTCCGCTGACGGTAAATTTTCATGCTCTTTTATATGTTTGTTTGTTTAGTTTGCAAGTTTTACATTTTAATTAGCCAGCTGTTACGAATATTTGTAGCTAAATGTATATATAGTTATGATAAATTGGCATTATTATGATACAGATACATTGTTTCATATTTGTCCATTAACTTTCGAGAAATCCGGTGTTAAGTAATTCAAATTATCGCTAGCTGAAATACAACAGACTATACTGTAGGTTAGCTAAGGGTGACTCGTGGTGTAGTGGCTATACCCTGTTCCACATATGTAGGCCAAAACTCTTGAACACTGTCCTCTACAACTCACAGGCATGTGGTGATGGGCTGGTCTATCAGAGTGAGAACTGAGCGATCTTTGCCATACCCATAGCTTACTCTGACTGTTCCGTTTACTTATATATTTTCTAGATCTCAAGTGACGGCGTCTCTTCCGTGGATTGACCTCCCAATCTACCAAGATTGGAAGCCAAAGCGTCACATTTTTCCTTTGCCCCTCAACTTTCTCTTCATAATTGCTGAGGGGCACAAGGCCCTGGGTGCCGGGCTTTGGTTTCCCGGGCGTTTCTGCACCCTCCTCAGCTCCCCGCCATTGAGTGGCTTCGGTCACCCAGGCTTTATTGTGGTCGGCAGGGAGGGTTCTGTGGGGGCACTCGGTTATGGCCTTGGCCTTGCTCGGGGCCTTGGGGCTGTTCGGCCAGGCAGCTTGGGGAACAACAACAACAACAACAACAACTCACATGCAACCAAAGTCTATCTATCTATCTATCTATATACTCATGCCCAATACCCACTTTTCCTATTTTTGTTATGTATTTTTTTATTTTTTTTATTTTTT
>CM064523.1:11850058-11862558 GCA_032716605.1 Paralithodes platypus
GAGTGATGGCTTTTGGCTTGCGTCAATTATATGTAATCTTTCCCTGTCATCTCTGTCCCTTTTCTGTTTCTTTTTTATCCTCCCTACCCCTTTAAGGGGACATGGGCCGGTTTTCTGGTCCCCTTTCTCACTCGTGTTAAACCCCATTTGTTTTGAGATTATAAGATGTTTGGTCCATTAGTTTGGCGATTTTAACACCTTTTGCCCAATTTAGTTGTCAATTTTAAAGCCTTTCGTGCCATTTAGGTGTCGATATTTTCTCTGGCGAACGATAGTGAGCCTGTATTGTTGGAAGAACAGGCCTTTGGCAGGGACATTTTTCTACCGAATAATGTACAAATTAATCTAGAAGGGGGATCTAATGTTTTTTTTTTTTTTTTAAATTTGATGGAGGTCTAGGGAGGAAACTAGAAAAATAATAAATAAATGCAAAAATCGCCCAAAAAGTGAACCAGCTAAAAAGTTAAGGGATTACCAGTTTGGCTACTAACTGCTTGACTGACTGACTGACTGACATAAAGGGTTCTCTAGGGAGGTGGTCAGAGTAGGTAGAAAGGAAATACTGAAGGATCAATATTTAGATGAAAGTGTGTTTTCTGGTGGTAGGATCGCAGTGTCAGTACTATATGGATTTTGAACCCACACCATGATTTTCTGTATGGAAGTAAAAATATTGTAATTGTAAAAATATAGTGTGATTGTAAATATAGTGTGATTGTAAAAATATAGTGTGATTGTAAATATAGTGTGATTTTTAAAATAGTGTGATTTTTAAAATAGTGTGATTGTAAAAATAGTGTGATTGTAAATATAGTGTGATTGTAAAAATAGTGTGATTGTAAATATAGTGTGATTGTAAATATAGTGTGATTGTAAATATAGTGTGATTGTAAAAATAGTGTGATTGTAAAAATATTGTGATTGTGAAAATAGTGTGATTGTAAAAATAGTGTGATTGTGAAAATAGTGTGATTGTGAAAATAGTGTGATTGTAAAAATAGTGTGATTGTAAAAATAGTGTGATTGTAAAAATAGTGTGATTGTAAAAATAGTGTGATTGTGAAAATAGTGTGATTGTAAAAATAGTGTGATTGTGAAAATAGTGTGATTGTAAAAATAGTGTGATTGTAAAAATAGTGTGATTGTGAAAATATAGTGTGATTGTAAAAATAGTGTGATTGTAAAAATAGTGTGATTGTGAAAATATAGTGTGATTGTAAAAATAGTGTGATTGTGAAAATAGTGTGATTGTGAAAATAGTGTGATTGTAAAAATAGTGTGATTGTGAAAATATAGTGTGATTGTAAATATAGTGTGATTGTAAAAATAGTGTGATTGTAAAAATAGTGTGATTGTAAAAGTAGTGTGATTGTAAAAATAGTGTGATTGTAAAAATAGTGTGATTGTAAAAATAGTGTGATTGTGAAAATAGTGTGATTGTAAATATAGTGTGATTGTAAAAATAGTGTGATTGTAAATATAGTGTGATTGTAAATATAGTGTGATTGACTTAGAAGGTGTATTTGTTATGAAAGAGTCAATTGAATATGGAAGTTAGCTACTGCCTCAAAAACTAACACTCCTATTGCAATCACACTACGTTCTCTTCCATAATATACAGTATAAAAGCACGGGTGGGAATAAATCTGTGTGGGCAACTGTACGTGATCGGTAAAAAAACAGGTACTCAGTTACGCGAGAGCACAGGTGAAAGATTACTTAAGGAAATGACAGGCACGCACATCAAAATACTCACTCACTCACTCATTCTCACTTTCTTTCTTTCTTTCTCTCTCTCTCCTTCTCTCATACAGACACGCACACACATAAACACACACACACACCCACGCACACACAGAGGTTCATATATACACACACACCCACATACAGGAACACACGCTTGGCAGTCAATTACAAAAGCACCCAGGGCGAGTTAAACGAGTGTTCCCCGATAATAACACACACACACACACACACACGTAGTTAAATGAGTGTCCCCCGATAATAACACACACACACACACACACACACACGTAGTTAAATAGTGTCCCCCGATAATAACACACACACACACACACACACACACGTAGTTAAATGAGTGTCCCCCGATAATAACACGATCATAGGCAGCAACACGTAAAACATCAACCCCCACACACACACACACACACACACACACACACACACACACACACACACACACACACACACACACACACACACACACACACACACACACACCATACACACTCACGTATTCTCTCTCTCTCTCTCTCTCTCTCTCTCTCTCTCTCTCTCTTAATAAAAAGATGAGGATTTGCATACTAAAACAAAAAATCTATAATTACTGTAGTTTCTCCCTTCTCTGTAAAATGTTCTGCATGCATTTCCAGTCAAGCAAAGTTCTTCTAACTAATTTCCAGTATATATGGCTTGTTACCTGAGGAATTGGTGGGTGGAGAGAGAACCTTTTGCTTTGCTTTCCGTTTCTTCCACTGTCATGGTATATGGGAATAATAAGGGTTATCAGTTATATTTTAAGGCTGGATCAAATGCTCTAGGTATCTATGTATCTCTCTCTCTCTCTCTCTCTCTCTCTCTCTCTCTCTCTCTCTCTCTCTCTCTCTCTCTCTCTCTCTCTCTCTCTCTCTCTCTCTCTCTCTCTCTCTCTCTCTCTCTCTCTCCTCTCTCTCTCTCTCTCTCTCTCTCTCTCTCTCTCTCTCTCTCTCTCTCTCTCTCTCTCTCTCTCTCTCTCTCTCTCTCTCTCTCTCTCTCTCCCAACAAAGTTTGGACCGGCCTGATCGGAAAATATTGCCTTTATTATTGGATTTTATTCTGATTGTGATGGTTACTGATACCGAGCGTAATGGTGTAACGATTGTGGTGGTGGTGTTCTGATTGTTGTGGTGGTGATTGTGATGGTTACTGATACCGAGCGTAATGGTGTAACGATTGTGGTGATGGTGTTCTGATTGTTGTGGTGGTGATTGTGATGGTTACGGATACCGAGCGTAATGGTGTAACGATTGTGGTGGTGGTGTTCTGATTGTTGTGGTGGTGATTGTGATGGTTACTGATACCGAGCGTAATGGTGTAAACGATTGTGGTGGTGGTGTTTCGATTGTTGTGGTGGTGATTGTGATGGTTACTGATACCGAGCGTAATGGTGTAACGATTGTGGTGGTGGTGTTCTGATTGTTGTGGTGGTGATTGTGATGGTTACTGATACCGAGCGTAATGGTGTAACGATTGTGGTGGTGGTGTTCTGATTGTTGTGGTGGTGATTGTGATGGTTACTGATACCGAGCGTAATGGTGTAACGATTGTGGTGGTGGTGGTCTGATTGTTGTGGTGGTGATTGTGATGGTTACTGATACCGAGCGTAATGGTGTAACGATTGTGGTGGTGGTGGTGGTCTGATTGTTGTGGTGGTGATTGTGATGGTTACTGATACCGAGCGTAATGGTGTAACGATTGTGGTGGTGGTGGTCTGATTGTTGTGGTGGTGATTGTGATGGTTACTGATACCGAGCGTAATGGTGTAACGATTGTGGTGGTGATGGTCCGATTGTTGTGGTGGTGATTGTGATGGTTACTGATACCGAGCGTAATGGTGTAACGATTGTGGTGGTGATGGTCTGATTGTGGTGTTCTGATTGTACTAGTGGGCATGATTGTGGTGGTGGTGATTGTGGTGTTCTGATTGTACTAGTAGGGTTGATTGTGATGGTGGTGATTGTGGTGTTCTGATTGTACTAGTAGGGTTGATTGTGGTGGTGGTGATTGTGGTGTTCTGATTGTGCTAGTAGGGTTGATTGTGATGGTGGTGATTGTGGTGTTCTGATTGTACTAGTGGGCATGATTGTGGTGGTGATCGTGGTGTTTTGATTGTTGTTAGTGGGTGTGATTGTAGTGTTCTGATTGTACTAGTGGGCATGATTGTGGTGGTGATCGTGGTGTTCTGATTGTTGTTAGTGGGTGTGATTGTATTGTTCTGATTGTACTAGTGGGCATGATTGTGGTGGTGGTGATTGTGGTGTTCTGATTGTACTAGTGGGCATGATTGTGGTGGTGATCGTGGTGTTCTGATTGTTGTTAGTGGGTGTGATTGTAGTGTTCTGATTGTACTAGTGGGCATGATTGTGGTGGTGGTGATTGTGGTGTTCTGATTGTACTAGTGGGTATGATTGTGGTAGTGATTGTGGTGTTCTGATTGTTGTTAGTGGGTGTGATTGTAGTGTTCTGATTGTAATGGGTGGGATTGTGGTGGTGGTGTTCTGATTGTTGTTAGTGGTGGTGATTGTGGTGTTCTGATTGTTGTTAGTGGGTGTGATTGTAGTGTTCTGATTGTAATGGGTGGGATTGTGGTGGTGGTGTTCTGATTGTTGTTAGTGGTGGTGATTGTGGTGTTCTGATTGTTGTTAGTGGGTGTGATTGTAGTGTTCTGATTGTAATGGGTGGGATTTTGGTGGTGGTGTTCTGATTGTTGTTAGTGGTGGTGATTGTGGTGTTCTGATTGTTGTTAGTGGGTGTGATTGTAGTGTTCTGATTGTAATGGGTGGGATTGTGGTGGTGGTGTTCTGATTGTTGTTAGTGGTGGTGATTGTGGTGTTCTGATTGTACTAGTGGGTGGGATTGTGGTGGTGGTGGTCGTAATTGTGGTGTTCTGATTGTTAGTGGGTGTGATTGTGGTGTTCTGATTGTACTAGTAGGGGTGATTGTGATGGTGGTGGTGATTGTGGTGTTCTGATTGTAATAGTGGGCGGGATTGTGGTGGTGGTGGTGATTGTGGTGTTCTGATTGTTGTTAGTGGGTGTGATTGTAGTGTTCTGATTGTACTAGTGGGCGGGATTGTGGTGGCGGTGGTGATTGTGGTGTTCTGATTGTTGTTAGTGGGTGTGATTGTAGTGTTCTGATTGTACTAGTGGGCGGGATTGTGGTGGTGGGGGTGATTGTGGTGTTCTGATTATTGTTGTTGGTTGTATTGTAGGTGTTTCCGTATTCTGATTGTCTTTGTGGTTGTATTATGTGTAATTGTGAGGTGATAAATTGTTGTGATTGTGGTGGTAATATTGGTTGTTTGTATTGTTGTGATTGTAAGGGTTTCCGTGTTCTGATTGTAATTTTGGTGGCATTAGGGGTGATTGTGGATGGTTTGGTATTAATAGTGACTGTTGTGATTGTATTCTGATTGATGGTTACTGATATGACGCGTAATGGTATAACGATTGTGGTGGTGGGTGGTGCTCTGATTGTTGTTAGTGTGCGTGGTTGTAGCGATTGGTAAAGTTGGTTGTGGTTTGGAGTTTTCTGATTATTGATGCGTGTGTTATTTTGGTTGTACAGTCGCGCTAATAAGTCTGTCCCAGCTGGCAATACGTTTGGCTTGTTCTGTGCTGTATTAATGTCTGTCAGATGTTGAATAGGGCGGGGTAAGTGTAAGAACATGTGTGTATATTTCACTCGATATGAAGAAATGAAGCTTGGATATTGCTGATATCAATTATTGATCATAACATACTTGGTGCCGAGACATCACTTATTAGCGCGACTGTACTTGTGGTGGTATAGGCCGTTCATTCTAGGTTGGGCAGAAATCGTAGCCCCTAACCTCTCATAACTCAGAAATCGTAGCCCCTAACCTCTCATAACTCAGAAATCGTAGCCCCTAACCTCTCATAACTCAGAAATCGTAGCCCCTAACCTCTCATAACTCAGAAATCGTAACCTTTAACCTCTCATAACTCAGAAATCGTAACCTTTAACCTCTCATAACTCAGAAATCGTAACCTTTAACCTCTCATAACTCAGAAATCGTAGCCTTTAACCTCTCATAACTCAGAAATCATAGCCCCTAACCTCTCATAACTCAGAAATCGTAACCTTTAACCTCTCATAACTCAGAAATCGTAACCTTTAACCTCTCATAACTCAGAAATCGTAACCTTTAACCTCTCATAACTCAGAAATCGTAGCCTTTAACCTCTCATAACTCAGAAATCATAGCCCCTAACCTCTCATAACTCAGAAATCGTAGCCCCTAACCTCTCATAACTCAGAAATCGTAGCCCCTAACCTCTCATAACTCAGAAATCGTAGCCCCTAACCTCTCATAACTCAGAAAAGGACTACTAGAATAATCGAGCAAATATGTTTACCAAATAGGAAGACTTGGCTAGGGAATATGTATCTAAATTGGTGTGAGCATCCTGGGTTCGAGTCCACGGACTGCCACATGTGTTTGTAAATTTCATTAATCGATTTTAGGAGTATGGTTGGTTGTTGGAAGGAACATAATAATTGATATTGGTTCAGGAGTAATTTATCGAGAGGACTTGCCTAAGTGGTTAAGGCCCCATTAATTGCTCTTTCCATTCACATATGCATAGCCTACGTGAGTTGCAGTTGGGATGTGTGTACATGCTTAGATTGATATGCAGGATTCGAAGTTGCATAATAAATCGTAGGCAGTGTCCACCAACCTTTAACTGTCTTCGTGGTGCGATGTATAAGGTGTTGATTTTCGGTGTGAGCATCCTGGGTTCGAGTCCACGGACTGCCACATGTGTTTGTAAATTTCATTAATCGATTTTAGGAGTATGGTTGGTTGTTGGAAGGAACATAATAATTGATATTGGTTCAGGAGTAATTTATCGAGAGGACTTGCCTAAGTGGTTAAGGCCCCATTAATTGCTCTTTCCATTCACATATGCATAGCCTACGTGAGTTGCAGTTGGGATGTGTGTACATGCTTAGATTGATATGCAGGATTCGAAGTTGCATAATAAATCGTAGGCAGTGTCCACCAACCTTTAAC
The DNA here is from genome assembly GCA_032716605.1 of Paralithodes platypus. Lineage (NCBI taxonomy): Eukaryota > Metazoa > Arthropoda > Malacostraca > Decapoda > Lithodidae > Paralithodes > Paralithodes platypus. The sequence continues at coordinate 11,856,876 of CM064523.1, forward strand.
TGTCTTCGTGGTGCGATGTATAAGGTGTTGATTTTCGGTGTGAGCATCCTGGGTTCGAGTCCACGGACTGCCACATGTGTTTGTAAATTTCATTAATCGATTTTAAGAGTATGGTTGGTTGTTGGAAGGAACATAATAATTGACAGCTCATTAATTTGCTCTAGCCCTTTTTTGAGTGACAGAGGTTAGAGGTTACGATTTCTGCCCAAACTAGAATGAACGAACTATAGTAATGGTGGTTGTGGTTGTATTTGTAGGTCTATTTGAATTGTGATGGTTACTGATACCAAGTGTAAGGGCATAATGAGTGTGATGTTGATGGTGATTGTGGTGGGATATATACAGTATATATATATATATATATATATATATATATATATATATATATATATATATTTTTTTTTTTTTTTTTTTTTTTTGTGATTTTAACCCATACAGTATACCAGGGACGTCCTTTTCATCACATTTTGGCAGCTTTTAGACGATTTTATTCAGCTTAGGAAGGACCTCTACCCATCATAATAAGGCTTCGAACTATCTCAACCAACCCTTTTAACTACCACAGATTCTTCGTAAGCTGCATAATAACCGCCTAAATCTCCCTAGAATACAATATATCGCACGTCGCTGGTACTCAAAGGGTTAAGGGTGATTGTAGCAGCAATATGGGTGTCGATTGTGGTGGGTTAGGTAAAAGTAGTGTTTTTTTTTATTGTTTTTATATATATATATCGAATGTAGCTGTGTGTGTTGTACTGATTGTAATAGTAGTGAAGTTATTGTATTGGGATAGATTGTTGTGATTGTTATAGTGGTTGGGATGGTAACGTTGGCAGTGTGTGTGTGTGTGTTTTTGTTTTGTTTTTATTATTATTATTATTTTTTTTTTTGGTAAATAGTGGATCTCTCTCTCTCTCTCTCTCTCTCTCTCTCTCTCTCTCTCTCTCTCTCTCTCTCTCTCTCTCTCTCTCATATATATATATATATATATATATATATATATATATCTCTATCTACTTATCTATCTATCTATATATCTACCGATCTGGCGGAAAGGAAAGAATGAACATTCACCTGTATTTTGGTATTTGTTGCTGTATCAAGTTTTTCATTATTCTGTTTTAGTAAATATAATTTGTTCATCTTAATATTGTAGATATATTTGTTATTATGACTGTTCAAGTTCTATGATGTGGTGACGATATTCAAAACCTTTATTTTTTTTTAAAGCATTGTGTTATGAAAAGCCATATAGCCAATGACCAGAATGAACCTCTAGTGAATTAATTATCGTAATTAGGATCATATGCCTTTCATAATAGGGATTACAATGGCCTCAATCCCGCCAGTAACTGTGGCCTTCAACCATGACGCACTTAATTATATTCTAGCTATATATACAAGGTTTGGATTTAATTTAATTATATTTTATTATATATAATATATATTATATAATATTCAATTATTTATCTATCTGTATCTCTATCTATCTATATATATATATATATATATATATATATATATATATATATATATATATATATATACTGTATATATATATATAGAGAGAGAGAGATATATATAGAGATATACTGTATATAAACATATATATATATACTGTATATACTGTATATATATTGTTTAATGGACCCCTAGATATCCGAGCGGTAAATATCTATCTCTATTAACATTTTGACTTCCACGAATCCTTTCTAAGCTTAATGATATCGTCTATTAATAGCTAGAAGAAAATTAAATATTACGGCATGGTAAACTGAAACGGCTAATGCTATTCTGAGGTGTTTTATTAAGCATCTTAATCCTTCCAGGAAATCACTAGCGCTCGGAACACTCTGCCATAGACCTTTACCCCAGATGAGACGTCACAAATGCCACAAAAGGCATTGAGTGAGAAGAGACTGCCCAAATTTCTCCACCTGCTCCGACTTAGAACCCCGGTCCTCTTCGTTCTGAGCAAAATGCACCTCTGTTTACACTTCAGGTCACCAAAATTTAGCCCTTCAGGATATGAGAACGCATTTGTTCTCTATTTTATTGCTATTATGAGAAAATGTTATTTAGATTTGAAAGGGTATATGGAAGTCAGAGGGTGAATTGAGATAGTCTTGACCCTTTTAATTCACACAAGCTGTATAAAATCGTCTACGTCTAGCCAGAATAAAATGCCAAAAAGCGTCACAATTCTCCAAGGGGTACGCATAGGATTACTTACAGTTTAATAGTAAATAATTAAGACTTTATGTACAGTCGTGGGCAAGAGTGTCTGCACATTATTATGAGTAACATTTGTGATGTAGTGGCGATGTACACTCAGCCGAACTTTTGATGAACAGCTTAACTCTTTCACGCTCATATGACGCAGAGGTTGCCAGATTAGCAATAATAAATAAGAGTTCTCTCACTCTTATAATTACCTCTCCAAAATCAGTTTTCTGCCCACAGCTAACTCAAAGACAACTGCAGTGGTTGAAGTAACTAAACTAATGGTTTCTAAATACCCCTGATGGTAACGAAGGCTTTAAAGTATCCCTAATAGGCTCAAAATTGCGTCAAACACGTGAGAGGGTTAAGTAACATGGATCATATTACTGAGATTTGCCATGTAGCCCTTTCAGTACAGGCGAAGTTATTTTTTATATTCTGGCTAACATTAGACAATTTTACTGTTTCGGAAGTGTTTGATAGTCAACGAATTAATGGAGATGTAATACAGCTTCTGTATTACTAGACGTCCTTCCTAAGCGGCATAAAATCGGCAAATAATAGCCAGATTATAAGGAGTAATGGCGTCACCCGTACTGAAGTGGTTAATGTCAATCAACTGTTTTGTGTCATTAAGTAAGTATTTAAGTATTCCTGCCCACACCTGTCCACTATTTGAAGGTATATACATTTTTGTGATAAAGTGACTCGGTGAACTGGTTGAACGTGAAACGAGTGCATTGCCGTTTTCTCTAATCAATATTCGCCATTTGTGTTTATCATAAGGAATTGTTCAGCTATTCATTTCCAACTAACTAACTAATTAACTAACTAACTAACTAATTAACTAACTAACTAACTAACTTTTTTGAAGAAATAATCAATATAGGAAGAAAAACAAAGACAAAACAAAAAATGTCCTGTGCCTAAAGGCATTATCCATTCATAAAATGCTTGTATAATCAGACTTAAACTGTTGTGGGCTGTAATTTTGTGAAAAGCAACTCCAAGGAGGAGTATTCCAGAGAGTAGAAGTTCTGGGGATAAATTAATTTTGATAAGCGGAAATTCTATTGTGAAGGAGAGAGAGTGAATTCATGGGAATTTCCAGCTGCCCTAGTTTTGTGGGGAAAGATGTGGAGAGGTGGTACAATTGGAGCATGCTCCTAAGAACGTTTACCATGAAAATATCTGTAGAGTAATACAAGGGATGCAACATCTATTCATATGAACAATGGAGGAAGATCCTGCGTGATTACAGGGTTATTGATTAATCTAATTGCTATAGTTGGAATTTTGTCCAACTGTTTCAATACAACCACTCCACAACTGCTTCAATACAACCACTCCACATCCATTCCACAACTGCTTCAATACAACCACTCCACATCCATTCCACAACTAACTAACTAACTAACCAACCAACCTGAGCCAATTGACGTTAGGGTGTGGGTGTCCTTCGGCGGCACAGAATAGGGTGGCTGGATCCCCCTTGGCCACCACCAGGGACTTGGGGTGTTCGACGATCCTGGGGGCGCGACCACCTGGGGGAGAGATAAAAACCAGGGGAGAGTTAGTTAGTTTAATAGTAAGAGAGAGAGAGAGAGAGTGTGAGATAGAGAGAGTTAGAGTGTAAGCCAGAGAGAGAGAGAGAGAGAGATTGTTAGAGAGTGATTGTGAGAGATAGAGAGAGTGAGAGGGAGGGGATCACAAAATAGGGTGGCTTGATCCCCCTTGGCCACCACCAGGGGCTTAGGGTGTTCGACGATCCTGGGGGCGCGATCGCCTGGGGGGGGGGGGGGGGGGCAGAGATAAAAACGGGGGGAGAGTTAGTTAGATTAATAGTAAGATAGGTAATTGAGTTGATTGGTAAGTACGAAGATACTATAGGCAGGAAAAAGGAAGAGAGATAGGGTTTGTGTATGTAGGGGAGAAATAAGAGGCTGAGAGAGAGATTTGATTTTGATTTTGCCCCGAGGGGCGAGTTTATTGAGCAGCGCCCCCCATCCTGTGAGGGGACAACCACTAGTAAGGCGATACATACTGCTCAAAGAGCCATTATTCCACTGAAACAACAGCATCGTGACTGAGGGTGAGGGTGGGTGGGTGGGTGAGTGAGTGAGTGAGTGAGTGAGTGAGTGAGTGAGTGGGAGGGAGGGAGTAGAGAGTAGAGTGGCTGGGTCACCCCCTTTGAGTACCTCCAGGGATTTAGCGTGCTTCACGATCCTAGGGAGAATGGTGAAGTTACCAAGATAAATATGTAAATTATAGTTTGATAGGCACAAACACAGATAGGTAAGATTACATAAATAGACAGAGATTTATGATGCTAGGGATGGGTGTGTGTGTGTGTGTGTGTGTGTGCGTGTGCGTGTGTGTGTGTTTGCGTGTGTGTGTTTGCGTGTGTGTGTGTGTGTGTGTTTGTGTGTGTGTGTGAATATAGCTAGAAATACATGCCGGTATAGATACGGCGAGAATTTCTATAGTAGAGTAAAACTATGGGATGTGAAGCTAAGAGGTAGATATAATGCTATATATTTGAGAATCAAGAGACGAAAGTGTTAGCCAAGTATGCGGCCTGTTATGATTTCACTTATCTATATAATATTTTCGATTGTCTGTGTGTGTGTCTGTTCTTAATAGGCGGCCGCAGTTTTGGACCTGGGGAGCTGAAACTTTGCATGTGGGTGTCAATTGACCTGGGTCAGGTCATAGAAGGGGCGAGGCCACGATCGGAGGTTGTTTCGAGGCCGAAATTGAAAAAAAAAAAAAAAAATGGCCGTTTGGGGCAGAAGGAGGCCTCCGATCGAAAAGGTGTATGGCACGAAAGTTGTTCGCAGCCCCCCAAAATGGGGGTACGGATGAGGTCAGATCCAAAATCAGAGGTCATTTAGCGGCCGAAATCGAGGTCGCCGTTTAATGAGGCACAGGGAGGTCGAGGCCGGTGATTATGGTAGTAGTAGTATTGTGATGATTGTGGTAGTAGTGATTGATGATGGTGATTATGGTAGTAGTAGTAGTGGTGGTAGTAGTGATGGTGATTATGGTGATTACCCGGGCAACGCCGGGTACCCCTGCTAGTACAGTATATATTGTGACTCTAATACAACCGTCGCCTTAAGTGCTCGTGTGACATCGGGTTTAGTCGTGAAGAACGTGTTTTGTACAGAAATAATAATGAAGTTAGGGAGATGGACAATTTAACCCTTTGTGTACCAGCGAACGTCTCTTTAATTTATTCTTCATACTATACGACGATTTTATTCAGTTTCCAAAAGGCCTCTAGTAACTAACAGGCTTCAAACTCTCTCACTTAACTATTTATACATGTGATGATTGACTGGTCTACCAACGTGAGAGCTGAGCGATCTCTGCCATACCCATAGCTTACTCTGAGTGTTCCTTTTCCTTTTATATTTTCTAGATCTCCAGTGACGGCGTCTCTTCCTGGATTGACCTC
>CM064523.1:11865058-11888969 GCA_032716605.1 Paralithodes platypus
TATTTTTTATGAATTTCCCAGTAGCAATTTTCTCATTCTGCTGGAGGCCTATATTCGCCAACTAAATTTCATGCTGGCCCCAGGTCGGAGTGAGTGGTGGGTGGAGAGAGAGCCTTCTGCTTTGCTATCTTTACCATCTACTTGTGTAGCAAATTCTATGTTACAATTAATTTACGGACTGCCTAGCCGGGACCGGAAGGTCTGGGGCAGTCTATGTATATATGTAACTATATGTAACACACACACACACACACACACACACACACACACATACACACACACACACACACACACACACACATACAGAATACAGAAATGTTAAACTAAGGAAAGATCTAAATGCGGAAGAGAGGGAAAAATTTAGAGAAATAAATAGAGAAGTCAAAGAAAAGAACGATAATAGATCAGAAGTGGAGAAGGGGGATTTTTTCTACAGAAACATGGATGGGAAAGTAGGGAAGTGGTACCTGAAGAAGGGGGAGAAGATGGGGGCGGAGGGGGGCGGGGGGGGGAGAAAGGACGTGGTGGTACAGGAAGAAGGATTGGAGGGAAAGGTGCAACAGGAAGGGGAAATAGTAGAATAAAGACAGGGAATATCAATCATAATGGTAAAAGCAACAGGTGCAAGATGGTCTATAGCAATGTGGATGGGCTGATATCAAAGAAATTATAAATAAATGATTACATCAGACATGAAGAGCCCTTAATATTGTGTCTTATGTTAAACTAAACTAAATAAAGGGATAAGTTTGGAGGGAATGGGATGGAACAACTATAATATCTGGAGAAGGGATAGAGAAGACAAGATGGGGGGAGGGGTGCTAATTCTTACACATAATAAATTGAAAACAAGAATGATTTATCTGAATAATAGTAAAGCGGAAATATTAGCAGTAGAATTGACAGATGATGACAATCAAAGGGCGGATATTGTAGTGGCCTACATGCCGCCCTACACAGGGGCTTGGGAAGAGGAGGAATACAAATTTATCAAAGATGAGATGATTATTTGTATTGAAAAATTAACTCATAGAACCAATTAATTAATTATAGTAGGGGACTTCAACTGTAAAGAGGTGGATTGGGAGCAGAGAGAAGCTGGCAGCAACGTGAACTCGTGGGGGTATAGGCTACTGGATATGGTAACAGAAAATTTATTGGTGCAAAATATAAAGGAAAATACAAGAAGAAGGGGAAATGATGAAGCATCCAGATTGGACCTAATGTTTACTAGAGACCCAGATGTAATTTCTGATATAAAATACTTACCACCTTTAGGCAAGAGCGATCATGTTGTAATGGACATAGAAATCCTATTGGGCTATTCCAATATGGAGGAGAGGGAGGAGAACAAGGAAACTAGGTTTGACTATGCAAAAGGAGACTACCAATCACTGAGACAATACTTTAGAGATGTTGACTGGAGTGAAATACATCAGAGAAATAGTGTAGACGAGAAGTATGGAGTATTTAAAACAATATATGAAGGAGTTAATAAATATGTCCCTAAACAAGGTAATAGGTCATCAGCGAAGGAAAAGGATTGGTTTAATGAAAAATGTAGGAAAGCCAAGGAAAAGAGAGACCAAGCGTGGAAGGCAGCTAGAAAAAGGTGTAATAGAGAAACTTGGAACAGATACAAGAGATTAAGAAATTTATATTATGCTACAATCAGGAGACAAGAAGCCAGAGCATATGAGAAGAACATTGTGAACAAATGTGAGCGTGATCCTAAGCTGTTCTATAGGTTTATAAATAGTAAAATGAAGGTAAGGGATATAATAGTGAGGTTGAAGGTTGAAGGGACCACTTATGATGACGACCAGAATATGCGTGAATTTATGAACAATACACTACTCAGTATATACTAAAGATGATAACTTTTCCCTTGCCCCTCAACTTTCTCTTCATAATTGCTGAGGGACACAGGGCCCTGGGTGGGGCTTTGGTTTCCCGGGCATTTCCGCACCCTCCTCAGCTCCCCGCCATGGAGTGGCTTCGGTCACCCAGGCTTTATTGTGGTCGGCGGGGAGGGTTCTGTGGGGGCGCTCGGTTATGGCCTTGGCCTTGCTCGGGGCCTTGGGGCTGTTCGGCCAGGCAGCTTGGGGAACAACAACAACAACAACAACAACTTTGAAGAAGTACCGGTAGGTGAAATTGGTGATAAACTGAGAGAGATTAATTTTCTCCCAGAGGAGGTAGTAGAAATAATAGGACTAGATGTGAAAAAAGCAGTGGGACCTGACAATATAGCGGGATGGATTTTGAAAGAATGTGCTGACGAACTAGTGAAACCCTTATATGAGATAATGAAATACTCTCTGGAAGTGGGAAAATTACCAATGGACTGGAAGAGAGCCAACATTGTACCGATTTATAAAGGTGGGAACAGGGAACATCCATTAAATTATCGACCTATGTCACTTACTAGTATAGTGTGCAAAATCTGTGAGAAAATAATTAAGAAAAGATGGATGATTTACTTGGAAAAGAATAATCTACTATCTAACAGGCAATTTGGATTCAGGGAGGGTACCTCATGTGTTACAAATCTACTCAGTTTTTATGACAGAGTGGTTGACATATTACAAGAGAGAGATGGATGGGTGGACTGCGTATATATTGACATGAAGAAAGCTTTTGACAGAGTATCGCATAGCAGGTTGAAGTGGAAATTAAAAGAGTATGGAGGGATTCAGGGTAGTTTGTTAAATTGGATGGAGGACTATCTTTCAGGGAGACAGATGAGGACTACTGTCAGAGATAAATTTTCTACGTGGAAAGACGTCACAAGTGGAGTTCCGCAGGGAGCGGTGCTGGCTCCCATAATGTTTCTAATATACATTAACGACATGCCAAAGGATATAAATGCATATATGAATATGTTCGCAGATGATGCCAAGATCATGAAGCGTATAGAAGATGAAAACAGTGGTAGGGAATTACAGAGGGATTTGGATAGGATAGATCAATGGAGCAAGAAAATGGAATTCAACACAAATAAATGTCATGTAGTGGAAATGGGAGTAAGTAAAAGAAGGCCTCATATGGAATATAAGTTAGGAGAAAACACTATTAACCCATCAGAGAAAGAAACGGACTTCGGGATAACTGTTAGGGGTGATCTTTCACCTGAGAATCATATTAATAAGATAGTGGGAGAAACATATGGACTGCTAAACAGAATAAAAATAGCCTTTAACTATATAAACGAGGAGATGCGGGAGAAAATAATAAAAACATTGGTGAGACCAAGACTGGAGTATGCAGCAGTGGTGTGGGCACCACATCTAAAAAAGCATATAAAGAAGCTGGAGAAGGTTCAGAGAGCTGCAACTAGGATGATACCAGAACTGAGAGAATTACCATATGAGGAGAGATTAAAGAAATTAGATTTACCATCTCTAATGGATAGGAGGGAGAGAGGCGATATGATTATGATGTACAAATGTGTGAGAGGACTCGAGAAGGTGGACAAGAAGGGTTATATTGTGAAAGATAATGGTAGAACTAGGGGGCATAGATATAAGCTAATGAAAGGAAGATGCAAAGGAGATGTGAGAAAGTATAGTTTCCCTTACAGAAGTATAAGTAAATGGAATCAGTTAGAAGAGGAAGTGGTGTGTGCAAAAAACATTCATATTTTTAAGGCAAAGTTAGATAATTGTAACTCAGGAAGCGGGACAATACGAGCCTAAAAAGCTCAACTCCTGTATACTACAAATAGGTAAATACAAATAGGTAAATACACACACACACACTTGCTTACTTATCCATACTCTCTCTCGCTCACTGACTCAGACCATTCGCTACCATCCCTCCATTAATATTCAGCTTATTACTCAATCAACAATTCATTTATGGTTAACATGAGTTCTGAGGTCTAGCGGAGGAGGCGGGAGGGTGTGATGAGTGAATTAGGGCCAACATTGTATACATTTAGCCCATTCTGTACCGGTGGCGTCCTTTTAACTATATTCTGGCAACTATAAGACGTTTGTATTTAGTTTAGGAAGGACGTCTACTAATTAGAAGGCTACAGGCTATCCAAATAAATCCTTTTAGCTACCATATATCCTTCCAAAGCGTCATCAAATCGTCTAAATGTAGATGAAATCAAATATAAAAGACGTCACCGGTACTGAAAGGATTAAAAAGCTGTTGGTAAGGGTGTTAATGATGGTGATGATAGTGATAGTGATAGTGGTAATGATGATGGTTGTGGTGATAATGTTCGTGATGGTGATGGTAGTGGTGGTGATAATGGATAGCCTAGCATGAATTCTGAGAATTAGCGAAGGGGATGGGAGATGTGAGTAAATTAATAGCTAACTGTATACATTTAAAGATAGGTTGGTAATGGTGATGATGATGATGGTGGTGGTGATGGTGATAATGGTGATGGTGATGATGGTAGTGATGAGTGTTGTTGTTGTTGTTGTTGTTGTTGTTGTTGTTACCCAAGCTGCCTGGCCGAACAGCCCCAAGGCCCAGAGCAAGGCCAAGGCCATAACCGAGCGCCCCCACAGAACCCTCCCTGCCTACCACAATAAAGCCTGGGTGACCGAAGCCACTCCATGGCGGGGAGCTCAGGAGGGTGCGGAAACACCCGGGAAACCAAAGCCCCACCCAGGGCCCTGTGCCCCTCAGCAATTATGAAGAGAAAGTTGAGGGGCAAAGGAAAAATGTGACGCTTTGGCTTCCAATCTTGGTAGATGGGAGGTCAATCCACGGAAAAGACGCCGTCACTTGAGATCTAGGAAATACATAAGTAAAAGCAACAGTCAGAGTAAGCTATGGGTATGGCAGAGATCGCTCAGTTCTCACTCTGATAGACCAGCCCATCACCACATGACTAGAACCCAATCCTCTCAGCATCAGCTAGGAAAGGCCCTAGAAAGCCGCCTTTGGCGGGGGGATAGCTCCCCTATTTCAACCCCTTTCGGGTTGGGCACCCGCCCTGATGAATGTTGTTGATTGTGGTGGTGGTGGTGGTAATGGTAGTGATACTGGTGATGACGATGGTGATGATGGTAGTGATAAAAGTGTTGTTGATTGTGGTGGTGGTGGTGGTGATGTTGATAGTGTGGCGGTGATGATGATGGTGACAATGGGGGTGGTGATGTTGATAGTGATGATGGTGAGGATTGTGGTGGGGATGTTGATAGTGATAGTGATGGAGGTGGTAGTGATAGTGTTAGTGGTGGTGATGATGGTGATAGTGTTAGTGGTGGTGATGATGGTGATAGTGATGGTGGTGTTTGTGATGGCGGTCGTGCTAGTGATGTTATAGTAATGATGGTGATGGGTTGATGATAGTGACGATGATACAGATGAAGATAGTGATTAATCTACAATACAGCATCTTGCATACTTGCTTACAATGTCATAAATAACCCCTATTCAGAATAACTAGCCATTCGTAAATTAATATACACAGTTAAAACGTGTTTGAGTATTGGAGGTGTAAGTTGTATCTTGCAGTTCCATATCGGAACTGCAAGATACAACACATAGTGGGAGATGCGACGTCGTAAATGTTTGTAGTAGGCTATCTGGCGTCTGTGAATGACCTTAGTGTATAGACTTTTGCTCATTGTGAAGATATGAAGGCGATTGGTTAAGGGGAGATTTCCACTTGAGGGATTTTTTTCTGGATCCCTTTCTCCCTCATGTTTAGCCCCATTGCTTTTGAGATTTTAAGACCTTCGCCCTAGTAGTTTGGATATTTTAAGACATTTTGCCCCATTTCTGTCAATTTTAAGGCCTTTCGTGCCGTTAAGGTGTCGTTTTTTTCCTGGCGAGCGATAGCGACCCTGTAATTTAAGAGCAACCGGCCTCCGTCCGGGACATTTTTCTACCGAAAAATGTACAAATTTATCTTGAAAGGGGGTCTAGGGGGTGTAATTTTAAGTTTGATGAAAAAGTAGGGAACAAACTAAATACCTCCCCTTAAGTTGTGAATCGTAATGTTGCGTATTGTGTAACGCAAAAAGATGTACACTGTTCAAAGCTTAGCCCTATGATGGTTGTGAATCGTGGACATTGTGAGACGCGAGACAAGAAGGTGAAAAATAGTGTATTGAAAGAAGGGAATATTTGTGAATTGTGAAAGTTGTTGTGTGTAAGACTGGGACGTTGTGGAGGTGTGTGTGTGTGTGTGTGTGTGGTGGGGAAACTAGTCAATCTGTGGAGGCGACAGCTTGGAAAATTCAATAACTACCAATGAAGGAAGGAGAGGAGGGGAGAAGGAAGGTGTAAGAGAGAGAGAGAGAGAAAGAGAGAGAGTGTGTGTGGTTTGAGTCTATAAACAACTTATAAACTGCACTTATACCCCAAACTAAGTGAAAGTGAAAAAATGAAATGTATACTGTATATGAGAGAGAGAGAGAGAGAGAGAGAGAGCTACATAGAGCTACATAGATACACAGACCACACAGACCTCAAGGTCCTTACTAGGCAGTCTGGCCTTACAAACTATAATATGCATATATGCATATATACACATACACACATACACATACATACATATACATATATATATATACATATATATACACATACATATACACATACATACATACACACATATATATACAGTATATATATACATACTGTACAGTGCACATACATACATATACATACATTTTTTTTTGTTTTTTTTTTTTTTTTTTTTTTTTTTTTTTTGTTTTTTTTTTCCCATTCATATCACCCCAGCCCTCTGCAGATAGAGGTCAAGCCTTCCCTTGAAGGCGTTTATTGTGTCGCTCTCCACCACTCTCGCTGGTAGTTTATTCCACTCTGTCGCCACACTGTAGGTGAAGAAACTCTTTGTGACATCTAGGTTTGCCTTTTTGGTTTTTTAATTTCATTCCATTTCCGCGAGTTTGATTAGTATTGTTTAATGTGAATAGTGCATTTACATCGACTTTGTCGAAACCTTTTAGTATCTTAAAGCACTCAATAAGCTGACCCCTCAACCTCCTCTTTTTTAATGAGAACAGGTTCAATCGTTTAAGTCTTTCTTCATATGGTTTATTTCTTAATGAGGGTATCATCTTCGTCGCTCTACGCTGTACTGACTCGAGTCTTACAATGTCCTTGATCAGATAAGGTGACCAGAACTGCACACCATATTCAAGGTGGGGCCTCACCATACTTTTGAACAGTGGCACTATTACGTTTTCATGTTTATATGTAAATTTTCGTTTAATAAAGCCCAATGCTATGTTTGCCTTATTTGCAGCTGCTATACATTGGTCGGAAGTTTTTAGGTTTTCAGATATTAGTACCCCTAGGTCTTTTACTACCGTTGCGGTTTTTATTTGTTTGCCATTCATTTCGTATTTGTATTTCATATTTCTGCTACCAACCTGCAGCACCTGACATTTATCGACATTGAAGGGCATCTGCCATTTTTTCGACCACTCTGATATCTTGTTTAAATCAGATTGCAAACGCATTTCTATCATCTTCGTTCAGGACTGTATTTCCTATTTTTGTATCGTCGGCGAATTTGGAAATGGTGTTGTTTACCCCTACATCGATATCGTTAATGTAAATGAGAAACAGGACCGGTCCAAGGACTGAACCCTGTGGAACTCCACTAGTGACAGGCTCCCACTCCGATTCCACTCCATTTATCACCACTCTCTGTCTTCTGTCCGTAAGCCAATTTTTAATCCAAGAATGAATTTCACCTTTGATACCTATCCTCTCCAGTTTAGCCAATAGTTTTCGGTGAGGCACCTTGTCGAAAGCTTTTTGAAAGTCCAAGAAGATTATATCTAGTGATTTCGTCATGTCGTTATATGTGAATAGTTTGTTATAAAATTCAATCAAATTTGTTAGCATGACTTATTTGATCTAAAGCCGTGTTGACTATTTTTGATTAGGTTGTTTGATTCGAGGTAATCTACAATCTTATCTCTAATGATTTTTTCCATGATTTTTCCTACAATTGAAGTTAGGCTAATTGGTCTGTAATTACTCGCTTTGGCCTTGCTACCCTTCTTGTATATCGGCGTAATGTTCGCATCTTTCCAATCACTCGGTACAATCCCCTGTAGTAGTGATAAGTTAAATAGTTGTGTCAGGGGTTTTGCTATTTCGTCCTTGACATTCTTAATTATTTTCGGGTGGAGCATGTCGGGTCCCGGGGTCTTATTTACGTTTAAATTACTCAATTTGCTTTGTACTTCGGAAACACTGATGGTGAAATCTCCTATCTCATGAGTTGAGGTGTTATTTTCAAGGGTATGATCGATAATTTCTTCTGTGAAAACTGAGCCAAAATATTTGTTGAGCAGATTTGCCGTGTTTGTGTCGCCTGTTATTGTCTGGCCATCTTCTATTAGCGGTCCGATTCCGCTTTTGATCTGTTTATTTTTGTTTACGTAACTGTAGAATTTTTTGGGGTTTGTGGCACTTTCTCTGGCAATAGTCATTTCGTAATTTTGTTTGTTCGCCCTAATTATTTTTTTCACTTCCTTCTACTATTTTTGTACAAGTTTTTAATTACTTCAGTGTTTGTGTTATTTTTTACAAGTTTGTGGAGTTGATTCCTTTTCCTTATTGCCTTGCCAATGTCTCTACTGTACCAAGGGGGCATACTTGAGTTCGTACTACGTTTTGGTTTCATGGGTACAAATTGTTTATGCGCTTCTGTAATTGTAGACTTAAAATGTCCCCATAGTTCATTTACTTCGTTTATATTTATGAGGTTTGAGTGTATGTTTGATAGCGATTCCTTAAGTCCGTCATAATTTGCGTTTTTGAAGTCCAAAACCATTCCTGTTGTTTTTACTGAGGAATATTTGCTTATAACGTTGATTCTTAAGATTTTATGATCGGACGTTGCCAGATGTTCACCTACATCCAGGTTTGATAATAAATTTTCTTGGGTAGTGATTACGAGGTCTAGTATATTCCTGTCTCGCGTCGGCTGTTTTACGTGTTGAGTCAAAAAATTGTCCTGGATGAAGCTTGTCATTAGGCGTGACTCAGCATTTTTCCGGTCGTGGTATTCCAGTCAATTAGGGGGAGGTTATAGTCACCTAGTAAAACTGTTTCGTCGGAATTAAGGGTTTTCTCTAGTATTTCATAAAAAATTGTATCATCGGCAACAGTTAGTCTCGGTGGTCGGTACGCTGTAGTGATATTTAAGTTCATGTTTTTTGTATTTATTTTGACGCACACTATTTCTGCATTACTTTCGGGGAGAGTCACCTCGACTGGGTTTAAGTAGGTTGCAACGTACATTGCAACCCCCCCTCTTTGTTTTCCATTGTTACGGTCTTTATGAAAAAAATTTATATGGCTCTATGTGATATTCATGAAGTAGATCTTTATTTTTAAGGTTCAGATGTGTTTCCGTTATACAAATAACGTCAACTTTCTCATTTAATAACAGACATTTGAGTTCGTCTATTTTGTTTCTTATTGAGCAGGCATTTATGGATATTATTTTTATATCATTTCTCTCAGCATGCGCTGGATTGTTTTTCTTATTGGTGAGGATGGGTTTGGGGTTATGACTTGAAGCCGCGGCGGGTTGTCAAATTCATTCAGTTGGTTGGGTTGGCTTGGATGGGGTTGGGTGGGTGTGTTTAGTTTGTTTTGTGGTTCAGGTAGGTAAGTTTTCGCAACTTGTGGGCCATTGGGGTTGACGGTTTCCTTTAAATGGTTGTGATGGACTTCTAAGGGTTGGGTGGGGTTATTTATTTCTCTTAACTGTGCGGGTGGAGTTTGATTGGGTGGGGTTGTGGGAGGGCTTTTCCGGGGGTAGCGATATCAATACTCAGAGGAGTTGAGAGAGAGAGAGAGAGAGAGAGAGAGAGACAGAGAGACAGAGAGAGAGAGAGAGAGACAGAGAGAGAGGGTATATAAATAAGATTATGTAAACTAGATAGAGTGATATAAAGAAGGAACATCCATTGTCTTACCACACGCCATAATTACACATTTGAATTGATTTGTTGGTAGTATTATTCTTGCCATCGCAATTATCCTGTCTTTATTCATTTTTCCTTTGTATTACGTCCTACTCTATCTACTTCTTTTAAGGGAGCCCAACTCGCTTTTGTTTATCTTTCTCTCCCTCTCTCTTTGGCTTGTATTAATTCGGCCCCATTCAGCCTACTGTTTTAAGACGTTTACCCCCATCCAGGTGTCAGTATTTTCCTGGCGAGCGGTAGCGAGCCAGCATATATATATATTTTTGTTTTGACAGCAAGCAAAATTTGTACATTTTTCGATAGAAAATTGTCTCCGGCGAAGCCGGATTTCTCCATACAATGCTGGCTCGCTATCGCTCGCCAGGAAGAAATCGACACCTGGATGGGGATAAACGTCTTAAAACAGTTGGCTGAATGGGGCCGAATGGATACAAGCCAGGGAAAGAGAGAAAAAGAGAGAAAGATAAAACAAAAATCGGTGACCCCTCTTAATTAATTTTTCCTTTCCATTCCTTCCTACCCCATCTACGTCATTTAATTTACCTCTCTTATTATTAGTATTCTCCTTTATCATACTTTTCTTCCTTTTTTATTATTTTCGATGTGGTATATTTCGTCTTTCTTCACTTCACATTGTATTTGTTATTATCGTTATTTGCATTGTTTATGTACTCCATTCTGTGTTTTTTTGTTTTTCTTATCCTTCTTCCCTAATTATCGTATATTTTTTTCCCTGAAGCTCGACATTATACTTGCATGTTTTATCAACGTACACACACACTCACTCTCTCTCTCTCTCTCTTTCCGTGTTTGTATTTTTCTCTCTCTCTCTCTCTCTCTCTTTCCGTGTTTGTATTTTTCTCTCTCTCTCTCTCTCTCTCTCTCTCTCTCTCTCTCTCTCTCTCTCTCTCTCTCTCTCTCTCTCTCTCTCTCTCTCTCTCTCTCTCTCTCTCTCTCAGTTTCAGTATTCAATGTTCATCTTTCTTACAGGACCCCTCATGATTACATATTTGCATTGTTGTGAACACGTAATTGTTCACTGGTTCATAATTATCAACGTATAATTTTGGCCTTTCTTTGCCCACTGCATCGTATCCTTTATATTTTCGTTTCCTATTTGTGTTCTCTTTTATCATCATTTGCCTCGCACTCATTAATTACTTTACTTCTATAGTCTTTTTCTCATTCCTCCTCATTTTTAGTTTTTCATGATTTGTGTTTATTTATATTATCTATATACTGTACTATCTCTCTCTCTCTCTCTCTCTCTCTCTCTCTCTCTCTCTCTCTCTCTCTCTCTCTATCTACTCCATAATTACCCGCTATTATTCATTTTTCGAATTTCTTACCTACTTAAGGGCAGATTTCCACTTGAGGGATTATTTTCTTTACCCCTTTCTCCCTCATGTTTAGCCCCATTGCTTTTGAGATTTTAAGACCTTCGCCCTAGTAGTTTGGATATTTTAAGACATTTTGCCCCATTTCTGTCAATTTTAAGACCTTTCGTGCCGTTAAGGTGTCGATCTTTTCCTGGCGAGCGATAGCGAGCCTGTAATTTAAGGGGGTGTAATTAAGGGGGTGTAATTTTAAGCTTGATGAAAAAGTAGGGAACAAACTAAATACCTCTCCTTAACAGACTTTGAACTAGCTCACTTATCCCTTTTTACTACCGCAGATCTTTCATAAACAGCACCAAATCCTCTAAACATAGCTCGAATACAATTAAATAGGCGTACCCGGTAAAGAAGAGGTTAATCTACCCGCTCACATTAGCATTCTCACCCGATAATTTCGTCGACAACCATTTTCATTAGTTTTCATGTTACTCCTTCCCTCTTTCTACCTTACGTGTTTGTTTTAATGTTATTGTTATTATTCTTTCTTTCTGTCTTTGTTTATATATGTATGTATGTATATTTATTTGATTATTAATTAATATTGTTTTCATTTCTTCCTTCCTTCCCTCCTTCTTCCTCCTCGTAATGTCTGTAACATCACGCATCATTCTTCTCCATAATCTTGTTTCAACCTTTTCATTATTTGTCATCTTATACCTTATCATCCTCTTTCCTCTCCTTGTAGATGTTCATATATTTTCCTATTATTATCTCTTCCTGCCATCCTTCCTTCCTTCGTTCTTCTTCTTCTTCCTCGTAATGTTTGTAGCACCTCGTATCATGCTTCCCTATTATCCTTTCTGAGAATTGTCATGCTATATCATATTTTCATGCTATATCATATTTTCATGCTATATCATATTTTCATGCTATATCATATTTTCATGCTATATCATATTGTCATGCTATATCATATGTTCATGCTATATCATATTTTCATGCTATATCATATTTTCATGCTATATCATATTTTCATGCTATATCATATTTTCATGCTATATCATATTTTCATGCTATATAATTTTCATGCTATATCATATTTTCATGCTATATCATATTTCCATGCTATATTATATTTTCATGCTATATCATATTTTCATGCTATATATATTTCATGCTAGAGATATTTTCATGCTATATCATATTTTCATGCTATATCATATTTCCATGCTATATTATATTTTCATGCTATATCATATTTTCATGCTATATCATATTTTCATGCTATATCATATTTTCATGCTATATCATATTTTCATGCTATATCATATTTTCATGCTATATTATATTTTCATGCTATATCATATTTTCATGCTATATCATATTTTCATGCTATATATATTTCATGCTATATCATATTTTCATGCTATATCATATTTTCATGCTATATCATATTTTCATGCTATATCATATTTCTCATTCCACCTCTTTGTAGTTTTGCAGTATTTGTTCGCTTTATCTCTTCGTCACCATCGTCTTCATTCAATTATTTTCTGCGCATGATTACAAAAGTTTGCGTATATTTGGTCAGGCATATTAACCCCTTCTGTACCGGAGACATCTTTCTAAGTATATTTTAGGTACATTTAGACGGTTTTGTGCAGCTTAAGAAGGCTCTGTGGTAGTAGAAAGGGATAGGTGAGACAGTTCGAAGCCTGTTAATTGCTGGAGGCTCTATTTAACTATATCAAATCGTCTAACAGTAGCCAAAATACAGCTACAATAAGGACACCGGAAAGGAAGGGTTTAAGGCGGAGTCACACGAGCAATTTTTCCGTCAATTTTTAGAAGCAATTGTAGTCTGGCAGCTTCAATATTAAAGGGGAGATTTTTAGTGTGTTCCCTAGACTTCCATCAAGCTTAAAATTACACCCCCTAGACCCCCTTTCAAGATAAATGTGTAAATTTTTCGGTAGAAAAATATCTCGGCCGAAGGCCGGTTCCTCTTAAAATACAGGCTCGCTATCGCTCGCCAGGAAAAAGTCGACACCTAAATGGCACGAGAAGTCTTAAAATTGATAGAAATGGGGCGACAGTTCTTAAAATCGCCAAACTAATGGGGCGAACGTCTTAAAATCTCAAAAGCAATGGAGCTAAACGTGAGGGAGAAAGGTGTCCAGAAAAAAAATCACTCAAGTGGAAATCTCCCCTTAAGTTCCATAATAATTAAACTGCCGAACACAATCTACCTTCGATCTAGTTTCCGATTCCAGTGTAAAAAAAAAAAAAAAAAATCAAAATTTCTACGAGAACAAATTTGCTCATCGAAAATTGCCGGAAAAAGCGCTCGTGTGACACTGGCTTAAGGGGAGGTTTTTAGTGGGTTTCCTAGACTTCCATCAAGCTTGAAATTACACCCCCTTGACCCCCTTTCAAGATAAATGTGTACATTTTTCGGTAGAACAATTTCCCGGCCAAAGGCCGGTTCCTCTTAAATTACAGGCTCGCTATCGCTCGCCAGGAGAAAATCGACACCTCAACGGGACGAAAGGTCTTAAAAGTGACATAAGTGGGGTGAAAGTTCTTAAAATAGCCAAACTAATGGGGCGAACGTCTTAAAATCTCAAAAACATGAGGGAGAAAGGGGTAAAAAAATCCCTCGAGTGGAAATCTCTCCTTAATACTCCTTCCAAAATAATTCCCTGCCTTAATTCATTCCTTCAACATCTGTCTTGCCAACCTCCATCTTCTTTTCAATTTACCTTTCCCATAATTATTTTCACCGTCTATCATAGTTTACCCTTCCACTATATAACCCTTTGAAGCTCTGATGCGTTTTATCAGTATATATTTGGCTATCATTAGACGATTTTATGCAGCTTAGGAAGGATCTATGGGTATTTAAAAGGTCAAGACTGATCTCAAACAACCATCTGACTTCCATAAACACTCCCTAATCTGAACAAAAATCGTCTATAATAATTACCAGAACACAGAAAAATAAATGTGTATTGGAGCTTGAAGGGGTTAATTATATATGCCCGTTCTATTATACTTCCTTCTCTTTCCTGTCTTCTCTAAGTAGTTTTTCTTTATTTCTCACTTTATTTTTTTTCTCCCCCCCCAAAGTATTTATTTAGTTTTCGTCTCTCCAACCGTCTTCCATGATTACGTATTTGCATTTGATTTGTATTATTCATTCCATAACCCGCTTTCATGCATTCATTATTCTTATACACACTCTATCTCGACTCATCATAAAGTCAGTATCACACGAGAGCTTTTATAGTCAACATTTTATCCTCAACTTTTTGTCTGGCAACATTTCTGGAAGATTTTTACATTGGTTTCGGAAACTAAACCGATGATATGTGAGCTTAGGTGATCGAAATATTTTAAATGTTGATCACATAAGCTGCCAGACCAGTGTTGAGGGAAAAAGCGCTCGTGTGATACCGGCTTTAGTAATCTCTTCTATGCATTCATTCTGCTTATACCCACTCTGTCTTGCCCGCATTAATTATCTTTCTACACACATTATCCTTCTCTCGCTCTATCATCATTATTTTCCCTTTAAGGGGAGATAGGTAGTTTTTCTGATCCCCTTTCTTCCTCATGTTTAGTCCCAATAGATTTCAGATTATAAGACCTTTCGCCCCATTTCTTTGTCAATATTAAGATTTTTCGTGTAATTTAGGTGTCGATATTTTCCTGGCAAGTGATAGCGAGCCTGTAATTTAACCTATGGGCTGTGACCGTCCTCATATGAATCCGTACTGGTGGACGGCGACCGTCCTCATATGAGCCTTTTAAACACATACGAAAACCGCGGGTTATGAGTCAGGCGGCAACAAAGTGGTGTGCGAGTAGTGGTGGTTGGCAACTCTCTATACCACCACCCGGCACACCCCAGCCGCGTGCGGGCAAGCAGTACACATGCACTTCCCATGGAGCCTATATGTCGCTCTCCCACGGGGCAGCAGTACACATGCACTTCCCATGGAGCCTATATGTCGCTCTCCCACGGGGCAGCAGTACACATGCACTTCCCATGGAGCCTATATGTCGCTCTCCCATGGGGCAGCAGTACACATGCACTTCCCATGGAGCCTATATGTCGCTCTCCCACGGGGCAGCAGTACACATGCACTTCCCATGGAGCCTATATGTCGCTCTCCCACGCCGCCTGATAACACAGCCAGCCCTGCCCTCGGGTGCCTCTACCTCCCTCCTTCCCTCCCTTTATTGTCATTCATTCAGCGTTTCTCACGCTACAATTTCGCCTCTATATATGGTATATTGCTTATCTGCACCTTATTTCTTGTTATGTAATATTCAGATGGGTCACCTACATACATACATGTACACTAGAAGGCTTGAAAGTGCTAAACTTACGATATATATGCGATATTTACATCAACCCACCCTCCCCTCCCCTTGGTTCTACCCCGAGACGGCAGAATATACGCGCGGGTAAATCTTGCCGCTCGATGTTTTTCTCGCGGCGCGATGCCATTTGCACCATATTTTTCAACTACGGACGACCCCCCCACCCCCCAATTTTTTTTTTGGTACACATATATATATGGCTGGATGCGCGCTTCCATTCCCTACACGCTGAGATGGTTTTCATCGAAATTGGTATGGGTCGCCAAAATGGTCAACCTCTAGCAAGGGGCAATGGTGTTCAATAACCTAGGCTAGCGCTTGTTAGGTTAAGTGGAACCGGCCTTCGGCCTGGACATTTTTCTATCGAAAAATGTACAAATTTATTTGAAGGAAGGTGTTGGGCAGGTGTTTTATTAGCTTGATGGAGGTCTAGGGAGGAAGCTAGAAAACAAAATGCATAAATGAGCAAATAAATACGCCCATTCCCCCTTAACCGTTTCATAATATTTTCTTGTCCAATCATCCCTTCCTCTTTCATCTCCTTCTACTGTTCATTATTTTGTCTTGTTCTCTCTCGCCACCCTCCTCCTCCTTGCCTCCCTTCTTCCTTGTAATTTTGTTGCCGCCTCGTATAAGCGCTCCTCTGATTTATTGCCAATTTTCTTCTCCCCTTCCTTTATCCGCTATAAGTAATTCTTCTGGCCCGGTTTTTTTGTTTCGATATTACTCTACGGGTTTGTGCGCCATTTTTTGTTTTCCTATAAATAAAAAGCAGGATATATTATTTATTATATATTTACTTTATGTATATATATATATATATATATATATATATATATATATCTATATATATATATATATAAAAATAAATATATATATACCGGTATATATAATTATATATATATATATATATATATATATAATATATATATATATATATATATATATATATATATATATATATATATATATATATTATCTTTCTATTTGACTATATCTCAATTTTCGCATACACAATCACATTAGTTCCCATTTACGCTTCTCTCTCTCTCTCTCTCTCTCTCTCTCTCTCTCTCTCTCTCTCTATCTATCTATCTATCTATCTATCTATCTATCTATTATCTATCTATCTATCTATCTATCTATCTATCTATCTATCTATCTATCTAGCAGTTTTCCATTGGATACCACAAGGCAATAAAGAAAATATTGAATATGAAGTACTGGGAGAGCAACCACAGTGCTTGTAGAGAATGTGGAGTGATGGTGTTTAGGCATTTGGTTAACTGGATGAAAATAAGATTTGTATATAGAAATCTCATAAAGCCATGTAGTTTTATAGAGAAGAACATGTATTACATGTTACATAGATCTTTTCTTGTAAAGGATGTTGAAAAAATAATCCTACATGAGTATGGATTTACTAACTTATTGCTAAATGATATCAATGCTATCAGATCAAGAATTGTTTATGTACAGAACACAGAACCAACTATGCGCTAAGGACTTTTAGCTTAATGTAGATTACGTAAATAACTCTGTAAAAAGTGTATGTATATGTCTTTTTATGAAATAAAATTATGACTGACTGACTGACTATCTATCTATCTATCTATCTATCTATCTATCTATCTATCTATCTATCTAATCTCTCTCTCTCTCTCTCTCTCTAGCACAATTGTACAAGAGTGTAAGATATTATGGCTAGCACGGTACCAGACAAGTAGTAGTGTTTTTATTGTAGGGGATATTGCGCAGCTGGGACTAATATGTGGGGGAGTTATGGGGCGTACAAGCTGCGAGAGGACCGTTGTGTGATGATATTATAGAAATATATATATATATATATATATATATATATATATATATATATATGCTGTAGATATAACTGGTAGATAGATATGGTTGATGTATAGACAGGAAAATTATATCTTTATCTATATCTATCTATCTATCTATCCATCCATCCATCCATCTTACTATCCAGCTATATCTATCTATCTATCTATATCAATCTATATATCTGTAAATCTATCTATCTTACTATCCATCTATCTATATATCTATCAATCTATCTAATAACTTGCAAATAGCCTACACGTGAATACATACAAACGTTTTTCACTATAGCTGGGAATCGAACCCTTTATCTTCGAAGTAAGACCTCAGTCGTAGCATGGTTGGTAAAATGCCTAGCTCTTATTCGTCCTATAGTCGTGGTTTCGAATCCCAACCAGGGAAAAAAAAAAAAAAAAAAAAAATCTGATTATAGTGTGTGTGTGTGTGTGTGTCTTTATATGTGTATGTGTTATGTATGTAGCGGTATGTTTGTCCCCATTACTCAGCCAATCAACAGAACCCCTCCCAGACCCCCATAGCACGATAATTCCCCATAGGCACGAACCAAGCCACTCACACCCATCACAAAACACACACAAACACACCCACAAAACTCATCATACCTTCCACTGTTTTTGTTCTTGTTTGCTTTTAATTTATTGTATTAACCCCTTCTGTACCGGCAACGTCCTTTTAACTTTATTCTGGCTACTATTACGATTTTATTCAGTTTCTGAAGGGCCTCTAACGATTATAAGGCTTCGCACTATCTCAATTAACCCTTTTTACTACCACAGAGCCCTCTTAAACTGCAACAAAAATGTCTAAATATGACCATAATAAAATGAAGAAAAAAAAAACCGTCGTCGGTAGAGAAGGGGTTATTATATTTTTATGATTTATGTATTTTCAAGCGGTTTGGGCAGCATGTATTGTCGACGAAATCAATAGTTTAGCCTACAAGCTATAGTTTTTAAGGGTATTAATTTACGAATGGTTAGCGTATCTTAAATTAAACAGGTTCTATTGAGGGGACATGGGCCGGTTTTCTGGAACACTTTCTCCCTCATGTTTAGCCCCATTAGTTGTCAGATGTTAAGATGTTTGCCCCATTAGTTAGTCGATGTTAAGACCTTTCGCCTCATTTTTTCGTCAATATATAGACCTTTCGTGCTATTTAGGTGTCGATTTTTTTCCGTGGCGAACGATAGTGAGCCTGTAATGTTGGAAGAACCGTCCTTCGGCCGGGAAATTTTTCTACCGAAAAATTTACAAATTAATCTAGAAGGGGGATCTAATGGATGTTTTTTTTTTTTTTTTTTATTGGAAGTCTAGGGAGGAAACTAGAAAAATAATGAATACATGCAAAAATCGCCCAAAAAGTGAACTAGTTTGAATAGTATTAATGTTGTTATATATTCAAACGGCCCCATCTTGTCTGAATATATGAACTAGCCCATTGGGGGGAAAAGGAAAACAAACACATACCTTAAGTAAGGGGAGACTGACCGTTTGTTTGGTCTATTCATTAATTTATTCATATATTTTTTTAGTTTCCTCCCTAGACCTCCATCAAGCTTAGAAGACAAAAAAACTAGACCCCCCCTTCAAGATAAATTTGTACATTTTTCGATAGAAAAATCTCCCGGCCGGGCCGGTTCCTCTTAAAATTGCAGGCTCGCTATCTCTCGCCAGGAAAAAAAATCGACACCTAAATGGCTTGAAAGGTCTTAAAATTGACAACGAAATGGGGCGAAAGGTGTTAAAATCACCAAACTAATGGGCCGAACGTCTTATAATCTCAAAACTAGTGGGGCTAAGCATAAGGGAGAAGGAGGTCCAGAAAAACGGTTTGCCTCCCCTTAATACAAAAAGCTCAGCTCAACACCGAGAGCCGCGAACAAGACAACGGTAATGTATGCAAGGATGCGAGGACGAGACAGAGGAAAAAGGCAAGGAGGGAAAGGGCAGATGAAGATGAAGAGACTGAGGGAGATGGAAGAGCACATAGAACACCTCCTGGCCTCCCAAGAGTGGCCAATACATCCCGAAGACTATTAGGTACACATAGTACTCCAAACAATCCCTCCCCAATCTTGTTTGCAAATATCCAAGGCCTAAAAAATAGAACCACGAACAAAGTACCATTTATTAGGGGCCTGCTAGAAGAAGGAAACGCTATATTTGCGGCTCTCACAGAAACTCACATTAAAGATCAGGAAGATAGTGAGGTATGGATTCCTGGTTACAACCTACATAGGACGGACAGAACGCATAGATCACATGGAGGTGTAGCCTTGTACATACATGACTCACTGATATGTACTGAATTCCTAAATAACAGTAATGAAGTGGTGGAAATACTTGGAGTTAAAATAGAATCCCTATATTTAGCAGTTATTGTTACATACAGGCCTCCAGACTCATCCCGAGAAGAATTCAAAACCCAGCTCAACAAAATAAAATCAGAAGTGGAAACCCTGGGGAACCCAACACCAAATATTATATGGCTAGGAGACTTTAACCTACCAAACATTAAATGGAGACAACTAGAAAACCAGTTAGTGGCAAATAACACCGGAGAAGCAAATACTAATACGAGAGAGCTTTTTGAACTTTGTTATTTTTTAGTCTTCCCCAACATATTGCTGAACCCACACGGGAAAAACAATATCTTAGACCTGGTCTTCACTAACGACTCTCTAGTACACAGCATTAACATATCGGACACAACATACTCAGATCATAAATTAATTGAGATCAAAACAACCTTAGAAAGTGTACAGACAATCTCAGAATCGAGAACAAAAACCGGCCCCTTCAGTAAATTTAACTTCAATAACAAAAACATTAGGTGGGAAGAGGTAAATCAAGAAATGGAGGAAATAGACTGGGAAGATTTAATGGATAACCTGACACCAGCAGAATGTCTAGTCTTAATAACAGAAACCATGACCCAAATCTGTAGCCACCATATACCTGCAAGACAAACAAAACGAAGAAGCAAACAAGATCGGGAAAGGAGGAGGCTGTACAGAAGAAGAAAATTACTCACACAAAGACGCACACATCAAAATCTACAGGATTGGCAAAAGGTCAAAATAGATAGAGAAATTGTGGAAATTGAACAAAGGCTAAGAATATCATATGAACTACAACATATGGAAGAGGAGAGGAAAGCTATTGCAGGTATAAAGGAAAATTCCAAATACTTCTTTTCATACGCCAAACAAAGGCTAAAACAACATCAAACATCGGCCCACTGAGCAAAGGGGACGGCTCTTTCACAGGGGACAAAAAGGAAATGAGCGAACTCTTAAGCAGGCAGTATGAAATGGCATTCAGTGAGCCTGATGAAACAAAAGTCATCAGAGACCAAAATATATTTTTCATGGAAACCTCCCCCACGGAAACCCCTCAGATGCTGGATATTGATTTCGGTCCAAAAGACATAGAAGAGGCCATTTTCCAACATGCCATCCCACTCGGCACCAGGCCCGGACTCATGGAATTCGATCCTAATGAAAAAATGTAAGGAAAACCTCTCAAAACCCCTGGCTATAATGTGGAGAAGGAGTCTAGACACTGGTGACATACCAGATAGCTTGAAAAATGCAATAATTGCCCCACTGCATAAAGGAGGGAGTAAAGCACTACCAAAAAACTACCGCCCGGTAGCTCTAACCTCTCACATCATTAACGTTTTCGAGCGAGTCCTGCGAAGCAAAATTTCAACATTCATGGAGACAAATGAACTACACAACACCGGTCAACATGGGTTCAGAGCGGGAAGATCATGTCTCTCACAACTCTTGGAACACTATGACAAAATTCTTAAAGCGCTAGAAGAAAAAGAAAAACGTGGATGTCATTTACACCGATTTTGCTAAGGCATTTGATAAATGTGACCATGTTATAATAGCCCACAAACTGAAAGTAAAAGGTATAACTGGGAAAATCGGACGGTGGATATACAATTTCCTTGTAAACCGAAAGCAATCGGTAGCAGTAAACCAAGTCACTTCTGAGCCTTCGGATGTCAAAAGCTCAGTGCCCCAAGGAACAGTGCTAGCGCCCCTTCTGTTCCTCATACTAATTTGCGACATAGATACCAACACCAGACACAGTACGGTGTCGTCTTTTACTGATGACACAAAATTAAGCAAGATAGTAAACACACAAGAGGACACGGGCCGACTGCAGGAAGACATGAATGTAGTGTTCCAGTGGACCAGGGAAAACAACATGCAATTCAATGAGGAAAAATTCCAATTAATACGGTACGGATATAATAATGGTGTTAAAGAAATTACAAATTACTTAACAGAATCTAACCACATAATAGAACGGAAAGACAGTGTGAAAGACCTTGGGGTATTAATGTCTGAAAATATGGGTTTCAAAGTACATAACCAGGTCAAAGTGGCGGCTGCGAAACGTCTAACGGGTTAGATTCTGCGTACTTTTAATACACGCGGTGAATTGCCTATGATAACGCTCTTCAAATCTCTAGTGCTACCGCGGCTTGAATACTGTAGCGTATTAACATCCCCATACAAAGCAGGTGAAATAAATGACGTAGAGAGTGTACAAAGAAATTTCACTTCGCATATAAGTTCGATAAAACATCTACACTATTGGGACCGTTTAAGAGCACTGAATCTGTACTCACTGGAACGTAGAAGAGAACGTTACCTAATAATATACACGTGGAAAATCGCAGAGGGTTTAGTACCAAACCTACATACTCCGATAGTCATGAAATTCAGTGATAGGAGAGGCTGGGAATGCGAAATCCCCCGGATGAATAACAGGGGTGCTATGGGCTCTCTGCGAGAGGGCTGATTATCACACAGAGGCCCACGTCTCTTCAACAAACTCCACGGCGAGTAAGAGACATGAGGGACATCTCGTTAGACAACTTCAAGAGAGCCCTAGATGTCGAACTGCAAAAAGTGCCAGACGAGCCCATCCTCGCAAGGGAGCGAGCTGTCGCTTCAAACAGTCTACTGCACCAAATCACCACCCATAACGAGGGGCGTCGCGCTCCTTGGTGCCGCTAGAAGAGCGGCGAACACATTGGTCTGTAGTTTGATGGATCTGAAGAGGCACCTAAAAAAGGTGCCTCTTCAGATCCATCAAACTACAGACCAATAGCTATAACTTCCACTCTTGGCAAAGTTTTTGAAATTATATTAAATAATCACATAATTAAGCATCTGGAGAATAATAAATTAATCAGTGATAGGCAATATGGTTTTAGACGATGTCGATCAACTGCAGACATTCTTTGCCTTCTTACGCATCAAATCAACCAAGCTACAGACCATCTTGGTGAAACACATACAATAGCAATGGATATATCAAAGGCATTTGATAGAGTCTGGCATCAATCCTTATTGTCGAAGATGTCACACTACGGCCTTGCATCATTAGTTCCACTAATTTCTTCTTATCTTCATAACAGAAAAATACTGTAATGGTAGAAGGCCCTTATTCTCCATTTCACCCCATAAATGCTGGTGTTCCCCAGGGATCAGTTTTTGCCCCAACTCTTTTCCTCTTCATAGCAATGATCTCATATCTACCACTCATAATCCAATACATTCCTACGCAGATGACTCAACACTCCACAGTTCCTTCACATTTACCAATTCTTTCACCCAACCCGATCTTATAAAATTCAAAAATAAACACTGCCAATTTCTCTGAACCAGGACCTTTCTAGAATTAATGAAATGGCGGACAAGAGAATTCTAGTTTCCTTTAATGCACAGAAAACCAAGTACATTCAATTTTCCTAACGGACCGAACTCTCACTGACTCCCCATATATATATTTGTTGAATGATGTAAAATATTCCCACTTCCCCTAGTATTGAACATTCTCGGTTGTAACATTAATCTACTAACTTGAGCTGGAAACATTATGATGTAGAAGCATTGCTTAAGAATGCCTCTAAAACAACTGGGACTCCTGTACAGAGTTCGAGAATTCTTCACTGACAGAGCAGTGTGGCCGTAATATAATAAAAGTCATGTGCGCATCTCTAGATGGATTAATGGTAACCCTCTGTGGGGTGGAATAGTGGACGTTGGTTGCATGGAGGCAGTTGGACAAAATTCAAAATAAAGCTATTAGCCGGATTAATCAATAACCCTGCAATCACACAGGACCTTCCTACATTAGCCATTCGAAGAACACGTTGAATCCCTTGCATTATGTCTACAGATATTTTAATAGCAATTGTTACGAGGAACTTGCTGCAATTGTGCCGCCTCCTCCACATCTTTCCCCGTTAGAACTAGGGCAGCTGAGAGCGCCCATGAATTTACACGGTCTCCTCCCCCCACAATGCAGAACTTCTGCTTATCAGAATTCATTTATACC
>CM064523.1:11889069-11981569 GCA_032716605.1 Paralithodes platypus
TGATAACATGTCTCCAGCAAGCCACGTAAATAAGATAAAAGAGATTCACTAGCACTATTGGCAATATCAGGAATGTCCTTTCAATTATCTTAATGAAAACACCATGAAACAAATAATAACGGCAATAATTAAGACCCAGGATGGAATATGCATCTGTAGTGTGGTCCCCTCAACATGAAGAAACATATCCCACAAAATTGAGAGGTGACAGAGAGCAGCTACGAGGCTGAATTCCCAGGTTTGGAAAATTTGGAGTAACCAAGAGAGGCTCGAGAGATTGAATCTACCTACAACCCCTGGAACAGAGAATTGAAACGAGGACAGCAAATTCAGATATACAAATGTGTTTTATAGGTATTGACAAAATCGACCAAGAAAACTTCATAGAGAGGGATGGAGTGCTAGAGAACAAGAGGATCACAGCTACAAACTAAAGTGCTTAATAGTAAATCTGATCTGAAAAGTAAAAGATTTCCTACCAACTCGATTAGTGGGTGGAACCACTTGCCAGCACGAAGTATGTCTGCCAACCATCATGCATAGTCTTCAAAGCACGGTATGACACAACATATCTTAGGAGGGCGGGATTTAACGAGCATGCGCACTCAAAAACCTCCCGCAAATACAACAAATGTACGTACTCACTCACTCACTCACCATCACACACAAACACACACAAACACATCCACAAACCAACACACCGACACACACTATCATCACTCACTCATTCATCACACCCACCACACTACTATCACACTCACTCATTTCACACACACCACTCTCTCTCTCTCTGCTCTCATACGTGGTTTTGCAAGAAAACCTACAAATAATTTGCAGCCGGTGCAAATATCTATTATTCCACAGGCCCCCCAGTCCCGAGCAAAAAGGAGTCACATTCAGTTCAACCTTTCAGAACTTTAAACTCAAACAAATAAACTGAAGAAATAAAAGGTAAAGCAAAACAAAAACAAACCATAGAAACAGAAATCATAAATAAAACAGTACGCAGATAGTCATCCGTAAATAGACAATACAATATGCTATATATCCGTAAAATCAATATGCTATATATCCGTAACAATACACAATAAAACCACAATAAAATCACAATACAAATGCATCCGTACAACATACTTGTAAATATATTCATACGAAAAACAGTAAAAAATATCCGTGAAATATGTAGAAAAATATCCATACAAAATAAAAATATTCGTACAATGAAGAATAAACACTATCCGTTAAAGAACGAATAGTACGATATTGCAACACCTTTCGCCCCATTTGCGTTTGTTAATTTTAACGACCTTCGTGCCATTAGAGGTGATCGATTTGTTCCTGGCGAGCAATAGCTAGCCTGCCATTTTTAAGAGGAATCACCGAAAATGTAAAAATTTATCTTGAAAGGTGTTCTAGGGGTGGTTTTCTAAGCTTGTGATGGAGGTCTAGGGAGGAAACTAAAAAAATATTAATATGAAATAATAGACCAAAACAAACGGTCTGGCCTCCCCCTTGAAACACCCTTGAAGGGTAAAGACTATCTCGATCAACCCTCGGTACGTCCATACACCCTTCCTAATCTGAATGAAATCGTCTAATAATTACCCAGAACACAGACAACAATGCGTCTTGGATCTTGAAAGGGTTTAATTTATTATGGGTTTTTTACCACCAACCAACTTCACATCTAAACTCACTTAATGAAAGTCAACCCATACATGTGGCAACATCCCGAGGACTCGAAACCCATGATACTCACATCGAAATTCCGCGCCCTATGCATTACGCTAGCAGACAGATAAAGACCAATGGACAAGCCTACGATTTATCATGCAGTTTCGAATCCTGTATCTTAAGGGGAGATTTCCACCTGGATGATTTTTTTTCATGAACCTCTTTCTCCCTCATGTTTAGCCCCATTGTTTGTGAGATTTAAAGGACGCTTGCCTGCCCATTACTTTTAGCGATTTTTAAGAACCCTCGCCCCATTTCTGTCAATTTTAAGACCACATTCGTGCCATTTAGGTGTCCGATATTTCCTCTGGCGAGCGGATAGCGAGCCTGTAAATACTGTATAAGGGTAACCTGCCTTCGGCCGGGACATTGTTTCCGTTCTACCGAAAATGTACAAATTTATGCCTGGAAAGGGGGTCAAGGGAGAGTAATGTTTAAGCTTGATGGACAGTCTAGGGAATCAACTAAAAAACCTCCCCTTAAATCTGAGCATGTACATATATTCCAACGGCGCTATGGTAGCTTAAACCCTCTCCGATATATGACGCGAATTTTGAGCCTATTGGGGATACTTTAAAGCCTTTGTTACCATCATGGGTATTTAGAAACCTTTAGTTTAGTTACTTCAAAACCTCTGGCAGTTGTCCTTTGAGTAAGCTGTGGGGCAAGAACCGATTTTTGGAGAGGTAATTATAAGAGTGAAAGAACTCTTATTTGTTTTTGCTAATCTGGCAACCTCTGCGTCATAAATGCGTGAAAGGGTTAATGTATAGAGCACGACGGGAAGGAGTAATTAATGGGACACTTAAGGGAGATATTTAGTTTGTTCCCTAGACCCGCCCAGCAAGCTTAAAATTACACCCCCTCGGTCCTTTCAAGATTAATTTGGTACATTTTTCGGTAGAAAAATGTCCTCGGCCAAAGCCCGTTTCCTCCTCTAGTTACAGGCTCGCTATTCGTGCTTCGCCAGGATAAAATATGACACCTGAATGGCACTAAAGGTCTTAAAATTGGGGTGTAGAGTTTCTTAAAATCGCCAAACTAACTGGGCAAACATCTTGAAAATCTCAAAAGCCAATGGGGCTAGACATGAGAGAGAAAGGAGTCAAGAAAAGACTCCCTCAAGTGGATATCTCTCCTTAACCCTATAAATTGCCAATAATATATATCCGAACAATAGATTAGACGTAGCAGTAAGATCATCATCATATTCTTATTATTATTACCACTATTCAGCGGTATTGCCTTTGTATCGTCGTCGAATCGTATAGCCAGACCCAACCGCATTAAGGGAGCCCACCTCGTTTTTTGTTTTTTTTCCTCTTATTCTCATTCTCCCTCTCGTCTTTGGCTTGTATCCATTCGATCCCCATTCAGCCTACTTTTTTATGAAGTTTACCCACCAGCTAGGTGTTATATTTTCCTGGCGAGTCCGGGGGTGGGTCAACAAGCCGGGGGAAAAAAAAGGCCCCCCGCATATATATATTTTTGTTTTGACAGCAAGCTAAATTTGTACATTTTTCGATCAAAAAATGGTTCTCCGGCGAAGCCGAATGTCCCTCCATAATACAATGCTGGCTCGCTATCCGCTCGCCAGGAAGAAATTGACACCTGAGTGAGGATAAACGTCTTAAAACAGTTTTCTGAACGGGGCCGAAGAGATACAAGCCATGGAAAGAGAGAAAATTGTAGAAAGATTTAAAAAAAAAAAAAAAAAAAAAAAAAAAAAAAAAAAAAAAAAAAAAAAAAAAAAAACGGTGACCCCCCTTAAGTCTTTGAAGAAAATCCCTACTATTAAACAGACACACAAACATACAGCAGCGAGTCACACACACTCTCGCCCCAACTCCCAAGGCAGAAGATAATGGCAATTACACGAATGGGTTAAAAGATCGACTATATCGCCTCTCACTTTTTTTTAAGGGGGAGGTAGTTCGGCTTTTTTCTGGACCCCCTTACTCCCTCGTGGGTTTAGCCCCTATTAGTTTTCAGAATTTATGACATTCGGGTCCATTACTTTGGCGATTTGTAAGACCTTTTCGCCTCATTTGTAAGAGGAATCGGCCTTCGGCCGGAACAATTTTTTCTACCGAAAAATTTAAACATTTAACTTGGGGGGGGGGGGGGGGGTCTAGGGGGTGTTTTTCTAAGTTTGAGGGAGGTCTAGCAAGGAAACTAAAAACAAATAATTAATAGAATACAAAAACAGCCATTAGCCCCTCAAGTAGCACGTTTATCTCTCAATATTCCTGTAATCACTGTGTTCACACTAAGTAGGCACATACATCAGTTTCAGAACGTGTATCATCATAAAAATACTCCGCGAAGGCACTAAAAGCTAAAGGGGGCCCACCTCGCATTTTTTCTCCTTCTCTCCCTCTCTCTTTGCCTTGTATCCATTCGGCCCCATTCAGCCTACTGTTTTAAGACGTTTACCCCCATCCAGGTGTCAATATTTTCCTGGCGAGCGGGAGCGAGCCAGCATATATTTATTTTTGTTTTTACAGCAAGCTAAATTTGTAATTTTTCGATAGAAAAATTTCTCCGGCAAAGCCGGATGTCTCCATACAATGCTCGCTCGCTATCGCTCGCCAGGAAGAAATCGACACCTGGATGGGGATACACGTCTTAAAACAGTTGGCTGAATGGGGCGGAAGGGATACAAGCCAGAGAAAGATAAAAAAAAGCAGGTGACCCCCCTTAAGAATCAGCGTTTTTCATGACCCGGGCAGCACATTACCGTATATCAAACGCGGGCAACAAATCTGGGAGCCACAGCCAGAGGGGTTTATAAGGGACTTTCTTTCGTGGACGCTCGACAGCCCTTTAAGAGGGTTTTTACTATCGTGTTAACAATGGCAGACCGTGGGAGGCATGGGTGGTGTACTGTGCTAGGGGGATGTACTGTATTACACACACACACACACACACACACACACACACACACACAGACATACACAGTACTATACAATGGCAGACCGTGGGAGGCATGGCTGGTGTACTGTGCTAGGGGGAAGTACTGTATTACACACACATAGACACACACACACACACAAACAGACATACACAGTACTATACAATGGAAGACCGTGGGAGGCATGGCTGGTGTACTGTGCTAGGGGGATGTACTGTATTACACACACACACAGTCATACACATTACTATACAATGGCAGACAGTGGGAGGGCTTGTGTATAGTAACAGTGTACAGTGCTAGGCGGAAGTACTGTTTAACACACACATACAGTCATATACACACACACACAGTCATATACACACATACACACACACAGTCATACATACACAGTACTATTCAATGGCAGACGGTGGGAGGGCTGGTAAACTGTACTGGGCGGAAGTACTGTATTACGCACACATACACACACACACAGTCACACAAATACAGTCACACATATATACACAGTCACACAAATATAAACACAGTACTATCCAATGGCAACAACGTTGGGAGGCCCGGTGTACTGTACTAAGCGAAAGTACTGTATTACGTACACACGTAAACATCCACTTACTATCCGTACACACACACGGACGCGCATTATTACGCTCAACACACAGACGCACACACATACACATTAATTCTCTCTCCAAGGTTAAGGGCCTTGGGTTTGAACTTTCCTATTCTATCGGATATGTCATCTCTACTAGAATTAAGCCCTGACCACCTCGTTTGGATCGTAAGGTCTGTGTCGCAAGTGTATCTATGTAAATATATGTAAATCTCTCTCTCTCTCTCTCTCTCACACACCGAAGAAAGCCAGGCATGTATTGTGACAAAGCGCAGATCTCATAATATCACACGGCATACTTCTGACGTACTGGCCTCCCAATAAAAAAAGTATTAAACGTTAACTTGTGAATGTGGGAATCTGGAAAGGAGAGAGAGAGAGAGAGAGGAGAAGAGAGATAGAGAGAGAGAGAGAAGAGAGAGAGAGAAAGAGAGAGAGAGAGAGAGATAGAGGAGAGGAGAGAGAGAGAAGAGAGAGGAGACGAGGAGAGAGAGATAGAGAGAGAGAGCTAAGAGTAGAGAGAGAGATGAGAACGAGGCGAGAGATATTATGTCGAGAAACAGAGAGGTTGGCCCACAAAACCAAGAAAAAGAGAAGGCCTTTTACACTAGTGGAAGAAAGGTTGAAAACGCCAAAGAAAGACGAAAATCATAGACTGAAAAGACGAAGAGAAGATAAAGCAACTGAAATAAAAGGAGAAAAGGATGTGACAAAAATCTAAAACACAAAAGCTTAATAAACGAACGACGAAAAAAGAATACCAATAAAACTGAGAGGGATTGCCAAAAAAAAGATATATTTAGAAAATATCTATTAGTAATACACAAATATAATATTGAATTAACTAAACGAACGAACGATGAAAAATAATAAGCAAAACTGAGCGAGAGGGAAGGAGAAAAACGAGTAAATAATGAAAACAATAGCAACACAATAATTAAATATAAACGAACGAACGAACGCCGACGAAAAAAGAATAAGCAAACAAACTGAGAAGGAGAAAAAGAATAAAAAGATCAAATAAGTTGAAGACAGTGATAAAGGAAATGCACACAAACTCGGAAACGTTAACCCTTTCTGTACCGCTGACAACCTTTTCCATTTAGTCTGGCAACTATTAGACGATTTTATTCAGAGTAAGAGAAAAAGTAAGAAAGAAATATATATACGGTATATATATATATATATACATATATACAGGGTGTTTTAAAACAACACTGCCAGAGTATGACGACCACATTGATAAAAATATATAATACACATATTTCTATTCTATTTTTACCAAAAATATATTGTAACGGAGATAAATGGTTATTTAGAAATGTAGCAAAACAGGGTTCTGAGCTCAGCACAAAACATATGATACATAATATGAATGATTACCAAGTAAAAAAGGTAAAGAGGAGATATCTAATGACCTAATCACGTATGAATAATTACAAAATCAAAGTAACATAAAATTGGTAATGATATTTTGCAATTAGAAGAAAACTGCTAAGTATTATAATCCAAGTAGCGTAAAAACATATGCACCATTTGTAACGATGACCAAGAGGTAAAATAATGAATCTCAAGTCTGGGTCAGGTATCCGAACACTGCTATAGGTAATTTAATCGTTCGTGAAACTGTTTGAATGGGAAAAAATTGTTCCTGCGCAATTTACTGTTTCAATAGAAATACCTCATTACGTTACTATTATCACAGAGTACTAACGAAATATGTCTATCAGTTTTATGGTTGAAGTTTGACGATGTTACGTAGCTGTAGACATACAAGTATAGGTGTTCACTAATGAATATTTAAAATCATCTAATGGTACCCAAAACAAACAATTTACGTCACTTGGACTTAATGAGTATAAAATAACAAAGGCAGAGACACACCTAAATAACAATAATCCATATTTATGTGATATTATAAGGTATATAAAATCACTATGACAGACGAAGATAGCACCATGGCCGAGCAGATGATTAAACACATGAGAAGATTTGTTATGACTCCAAAGCTTCGAAGAAAAACTCGAACTGGGATGGGAGGCAAGAGGTAGGCTATTTGGGGGGGAGGGGGGACACTAGCCCGTGTTCGGATTATAGCTCATACCTGGGTGTCACTAATTATTTTACTCTATGCGGTTTAAATCATTAATGGTATATTATTTTGCATTTTGTCCTTAGATAATCTTCTTCGTTATTGTATTTACTAATTAGCAGATGAGGTCTGGCAGTGTTGTTTTAAAACACCCTGTATATATAATATATATATATATATTAATATATATATATATATATATATATATATACTTATATAATATAGAGAGAAAGAGAGAGCACGAGCAAGCAAGAAAGGTACACACACACACACACCACACACACACACACACACACACACACACACACACACACACACACACACACACACACCGGAGAGACGCAACTAAACACAAATTAATCTCTGAAACACAAAGCAGCGGTACCACATGCAAAACACAGCCACAGGGGAAATCAAAGTCTGCTCCCACCGTACATTTGTGGCGGAAAGACTGGGGAAAAAGGCTAAAAGGCTTGCGAGTAATCCAACAATGTCGAGATGGTGATATTACAGTGTATAATAAATGGGGGAGAAATGTATGAGGATTGCTGTGTGTGTGTGTGTGTGTGTGTGTGTGTGTGTGTGTGTGTGTGTGTGTGTGTGTGTGTGTAATAATAATAATAATAATAAACGGTTTATTAAAGAATGGCAGCCTCATGAGCTGAAAATACACATTTTACAATTAGTGGATGAACATGAGATGTACAGATATGAAAATGGTAAGCTCAGTTTACAATGGGTGAGTATATACAGTACTTTACATTAAAACAAAAAATTAATACAATAATTATGCTAGTGCAAAATACATATTATCATAAATTAACCATGAGAGTAAGTGATTTACAGTGCATAACAGTACCATTTATTTACTCATATACTGTATATACAGAACATACATATATACGCATACGTACACACATAAATACGCATATATATACATACATATATAAGAACATAAGAACAAGCAGTAAGTGTGCACATGCCCGTATACACAAACGCTCACGTATGCAAACAAACATACATACATACAAACACTGTTCTGGTAGGGTCAGGTGAGGCTAATAATGGGAGTTAAATCCTTGGGAGAGATTAAATGAGGGAATTGGAAAAGGGTTAATGGGGCAATTAGAATGGAATGTCAAAACGTCGGAAGAGATCAAATGAGGAGAGTGTGTGTGTGTACTTATTCTAGTTGTACTTACTCTAGTTGTATTGCGGGAGTGAGCATGCTCGTTATTTCCCGCCTCCTATATGTGTAGGTGTTATATGTATCGTTGGAATGGCTGTGGATGTGTGTAGTCTGTATTTTTAGCCAATTGGCGACATCGGAAACGAAGGCTTAGGGTGGATCTGTATGGTACCATTCTCACTATAGACGGTACCGTCTCGCCCGAAGGCTTAGGTAGCCATCAGCTTAGGTGAACCATATGATACCCATCTCGCCTTGTACCATTTTGCCAACCCCAGATGGGACGTCACAACGTTGTCCACTTATTCCAGGTACCTATTTACAGCTAGGTGAACTGAGGCTAACACATGAAAGGAGACAAGCCCAATTTGTCTCCGCCCGGCCGGGGATTGAACCCCCGACCCCTCGTGTGAGACGAGAGCTCTACCTACTAGGCTACGGGCTGTGTGTGTGTGTGTGTGTGTGTGTGTGTGTGTGTGTGTGTGTGTGTGTGTGTGTGTGTGTGTGATCAAATAATGTCTAAATGGTGATATTAAAGTGTATAATAAATGGGGGAGAAATGTATGAGGATTGGTGTGTGTTATTCACTCACTTGTTCGTCAAGGGGAATCCACGCAATGCGAGCTAAGCTCATTATTATCGCGCCTCCTTAACTGGGAATGTATTGTGTGACATGCATGTTAAGTGTTTATGTATCGTTGGAATGGCTGTGGATGTGTGTGTAGTCTGTATTATAGCCAATTGGCGACATTTGGAAACGAAGGCTTAGGGTTAATCTGTACGGTACCATTCTCACTACGGTACCAGTCTCACCCGAAGGCTTAGGTTGACCAGTAGCTTAGGTTGACCAGTACGATACCCATCTCACCTTGTCACCAACCCCAGATGGGACGTCACAACTTTGTCCTATTTATACCAGGGTCCTATTTATACTGCTAGGTGAACAGAGGCTACACCGTTAAGAGACTTGCCCAAATGTCTCTTCCCCGCCCGGTCTCGAACTCGGGACCTTCTGGTTGTGAGCCAGACGCGCTATCCGTTACGCCACGGGGAGTGTGTGTGTGTGTGTGTGTGTGTGTGTGTGTGTGTGTGTGTGTGTGTGTGTGTGTGTGTGTGTGTGTGTGTGTGTGAGAGTGTAATTAAATACTGTCGAGATGGAGATATTAAAGTGTAGGATGAATGGGGGGAAAATGTATGAGGATTGCTGTAAGTGTGTATTTACCAAATTGTAATTACCTAATTGTAGTATACAGGAGTTGAGCTTTTAGGCTCTTATTGTCCCGCTTCCTGAGTTACAATTGTCTAACTTTGCTTTAAAAATATGGATATTTTTTGCACACACCACTTCATCTTCTGATTCCATTTACGTATACTTCTGTAAGGGAAACTATACTTTCTCACATCTCCTTTACATCTTCCTTGCATAGCATATATCTATATACAGTATGTTCTCTAGTTCTACCATTACCCTTCACAATAAAATCCTTCTCGTCCACCTTCTCGAGTCCTCTCACACATCTATATACAATACATCATAATCATATCACCTATCTCCCTCCTATCCCTTAGAGATGGTAAGCCTAATTTCCTTAATCTCTCCTCGTATAGTAATCTCTCAGTTCTAGTATTATCCTAGTTGCAGCTCTCTGAACTTTTCCCAGCTTATTTACGTGCTTTTTTAGATGTGGTGCCCACACCACTGCCGCATACTAGTCTTGGCCTCACGAATGTTTTTATTATTTTCTCCAGCATCTCCCCGTTTATATAATTAAAAGCCATTTATATTATGTTTACTAGTCCATAGGCTTCTCCCACTATCATATGTATATGATTCTCAGGTGAAAGATCACCCCTGACAGTTATCCTAAGTCCTTTTCTTTCTCTGATGGGTTAATAGCATGTTTTCCTAACTTATATTCTATATGAGGCCTTCTTTAACTTGCTCCCATTTCCACTACATGACACTGATTTTCCTCTTCTTGCGCCATTGATCTATCCTATCCAAATCCCTCTGTAGTTCCCTTCCACTGTTTTCATCTTATGTGTGTGTGTGTGTGTGTGTGTGTGTGTGTGTGTGTGTGTGTGTGTAATGTCGCGATGGATATAATAATGTGTATAATAAATGGGGGAAAATGTATGAGGATTGCTATGTGTGTGTGTGTGTGTGTAATCAAATACTGTCGCAATGCATATATTTATCTGTATAATAAATGGGGGAAATGTATGAGGATTGATGTGTGTGTGTGTGTGTGTGTGTGTGTGTGTGTGTTACTCAGTTACTTGTTCGTCAAGGGGAATCCACGCAATGCGAGCTAAGCTCATT
This sequence comes from Paralithodes platypus, assembly GCA_032716605.1. Classification (NCBI taxonomy): domain Eukaryota; kingdom Metazoa; phylum Arthropoda; class Malacostraca; order Decapoda; family Lithodidae; genus Paralithodes; species Paralithodes platypus. The sequence goes on from CM064523.1 coordinate 11,899,938, forward strand.
ATTATCGCGCCTCCTTAACTGGGAATGTATTGCGTGAAATGCATGTTAAGTGTGTATGTATCGTTGGAATGGCTGTGGATGTGTGTAGTCTGTATTTTAGCCAATTGGCGACATCTGGAAACGAAGGCTTAGGGTGGATCTGTATGGTACCATTCTCACTATAGACGGTACCGTCTCGCCCGAAGGCTTAGGTAGCCATCAGCTTAGGTGAACCATATGATACCCATCTCGCCTTGTACCATTTTTGCCAACCCCAGATGGGACGTCACAACGTCGTTCACTTATTCCAGGTACCTATTTACAGCTAGGTGAACTGAGGCTAACACATGAAAGGAGACAAGCCCAATTTGTCTCCGCCCGGCCGGGGATTGAACCCCCGACCCCTCGTGTGTGAGACGAGAGCTCTACCTACTAGGTTACGGGGTGTGTGTGTGTGTGTGTGTGTGTGTGTGTGTGTGTGTGTGTGTGTGTGTGTGTGTGTGTGCAATCAAATAAAGTTGTGATGGATTTATTGAAGTGTATAATATATGGGGGGAAAATTTATGAGGATTGCTGTAAGTAATAATAATAATAATAATAATAAACGGTTTATTAACCCCTAACTGTCGGCGCGCAACTTATGTCGTGTGAAATAAATTTGGACTAAGTGGCGGTTCACAACTTATGTCGTGCGCCATTTTCAGCACGTAATGTTGCTGAGAGAGAGCTGAGCGGTGTGAGGAGCCTAGCAACTGTATGACCGCTCACCACCACCGCGGTGGACCAACTGAAGTGAAACCCACCCTTCCCTCCCCTCTCACACTCGCTACACAGGGAATTATGTAGGGAAATTACCTAATTACAGGGTTTTTGCACTCGTGTTGCACGATCGTTGCAAGAGAACCAGCGGTCGTACAAGGATGGTTCGGGTGTCATTGGAAAGCTCTGTTTATGCCCTTTCAGGGATAGATACTTGTTTTACACTCTGGGTCTTATTTAGGCATGAAAATGATCACGTAAACAACCCTATTTAGGGTTAAAAACAAAACGCTGGGCGCTACGGTCCGCTAGACCGCCTAGCCCACCAATAAGCTGTTAAAGAATGGCAGCCTCATGAGCTGAAAATACACATTTTACAATTTAGTGGATGAACATGAGATGTACAGATATGAAAATGGTAAGCTCAGTTTACAATGTGAGTATAATATACTTTACATTAAAAAAATAAATTAATACAATAATTATGCTAGTTAGTATAAAATACAAATTATTGTATTTGTGTGTGTGTGTGTGTGTGTACTTACACTAGTTGTATTTGCGGGAGTGAGCATGCTCGTTAATTCCCGCCTCCTAAGATATGTTTGTCATACCGTGCTTTGAAACTATGCACTGATGGTGCAGACACTACTTCGGCTGGCAATTTGTTCCACCCACTAATCGAGTTGGTAGGAAATCTTTTACTTTTCAGATCAGATTTACTATTAACCTAACAAGTGCGCATGGGGATAATTGGAAACGTCCCCCTGTGCTGACGTATTTGAGGTGTTTCCGTCACTAAAATATTCATTGTACCATTAATAGCATTAATACTTATCCATATGCGCCTATTATGGGTTGATTATAAAGGTATTAACCTGAAACAACAATAAAACGAGTGAAAACAGCGTTTGGATGGTCAAAATCGGAGATATAGCCCGCGAGTTGTATAATGTATGGGTGAGGCAAGCTGCTTTCCCGCCAATTTCCCCAAGGCCACTGAGACACAGTCGATCGATACTCTCTCTCTCTCTCTCTTGCATTCGCTTGCTATCAGTGATGACCACACCCTCCAACCGGATTTCTAATGTTAGCACGAAAATATACCTCAGAATAAGGGAATAACAGGGAAAATAGGTGATAACTGAAGGAGAGGAGGAAAGTGGGGAAGGAGGGGAGGTAGAGGACTGAGATTTTGCATGGCCCAGGGGCCAAAAAACAAAATATATATATATATATTTTTTTTTTTTTTTTTTTTTTTTTCAATGTCAAAAGTTGATTTTTGTTTTCACTCACTCTTAAGAGTCTCCCCGCAGTCCGCCGGGGGAACTCTTAAGAGTCTCCCTGCAGTTCCCGGGTTAAGCACTTTTAGTTTGTAGCTGTGACCTCTTGTTCTCTCACCTCCATCCCTCTCTATGAAGTTTTCTTGGTCGATTTTGTCAATACCTCAAACACATTTGTATATCTGAATTTGCTGTCCTCGTTTCCTTCTCTGTTCCAGTGTAGGTAGATTCAATCTCTCGAGCCTCTCTTGGTACTCCAAATTTTCCAAATACAAATGTGTGTGTGTGTGTGTGTGTTTGAGAGAGGGAGAGAGTGTGTATGTGTGTGTGTGAGATAGAGAAAGTGTGTGTAGTAAGATGGCATAACGTGTGTAGTAATAATAAGTCATAAAAATATGAATATATGAGAATCATTAGACACTTAACCCATTAAGCGCGCGCAGGGTGTAGTGAACACCACAGTTCTGGGCGGCAATATTAGGCTCCATTCCTGCCTATAATCGTCACTTTACGATAGATATCGTTATTACTTATTCATATGCGCCTATTTTACCTTTAATATGAAGATAGTAACCTGTAACAACAATAAAACAAGTGGGAATATGATTTGGCTGGTCAAAATCACGAATCGTTAGCGAGCGATTGATTCATCAAGCGTGAGCCAGCTGGCCTCACACCCTCTTCTCTCGAGGGTTGAAGCAGTACTGAACTACTCCCTCACACCCTCCCGGTCTCTACCTTACGTAACACACACATGACCACAGCCTAGGATCGGTTTGGAGATGCTTACACAAAAATATACCAATGAATAAGGGAATAACAGGGAAAATAGGTGATAATTGATGGGGGGGGGGGGAGGGGGGAAGGAGGGGATGTGGAGGAGTGATATGAGGTATGGAGAAAACAAAAATTGTTTTAAGTGCTACTGGGGCCTTTTAAAAAAAAAAATTTAGGCCTTCCCTTTCAAGAGCTTTCTCGCCGTCGCCCAGTAAAACCTCTTAAGAATTTTCTCGCCGTTCCCAGGTTAAAGGGTCAATAAACTGGGAAGAGAACATTTCAACTTAACACAATCAGTGCAGGCATATTCCCACTATAATAGGTCTCATTCAGGCACTCCTGATTGCTTAAGTAAGTGCTTGAATGGAATGAAATTTTTTCAGCAAAAGAATAGAAGAAAAGAGCTCTCAAATTACACCAGAACGAGCTCTGTAGCGGGCGGGGTTCACCCGCAGCGTTACTACAGACATCGGCAATATTCGCTAATAATTAGCAATGTCACACTACATTTGCCTTTGGCAACATTGAATATATCTCGCGAGACTCCACCACAGACCCTCAGTGCCGCAGCACACGTACCGGAGAGAGGACGGGGGCCTGTCGCGCTCCGGCTCACTCGCACTCGTATCCACAGGCTTTAATGAGCTTTAAATTGAAAGATATTGCCAAGACGTACCTGTACGGTCTCCGCAGCATAAGGGTTAAGCTATATAATTTGACCATCTAAGACAAGCATGTTTCCTGGGAATGAAATTAATAGGAGTGGGAACATATAGGGCCTATCATGGCAAGCAAGATCTGGACATATGTACGTATATACTCAGGCACATATCCCATAGCTGGGGGTGGCCGACTAGAGACAGAGCCCGAAAAGTAAAACTATAAATCACACACATCTAGTCGCTCAGGAGAAGACCCAGAGACCTAGGCCCATTTTGGAGTTTCCAGTAAAAGACTCCCATTATCTGGACATATAATACTGGAAAGCATAGACAATAATAGGCAATAATAGCTGCGTGATGTGACTGGGAAAGGAAGAATGTTGGAGGCCATTTTGGATAGAGAAATAATGAAAGTACACTCACAAGAATTCGTGGACCCTCTATGTTTTTCTTTATGCAATTACAACCATCTTGATTTATCTTTCGGTGTAACTTGCTTTTCAAATAATAGTATACTGTATATAGTTTTGTAGTTGATAAATAGAAAATTCGCTTCCAGAGATAAACTTCCATAATTAGAAATAGGTGAGGTCCAGAAATTTGTATGCACAAACGCACACACTACAACACCAACACACACACACACCACAACACCAACACACACACTACAACACCAACACTAACACACACACACACACACTGCAACACTAACCTACTGTACATACACACACACACACTACAACACCAACACTAACACACACACACTGCAACACTAACCTACTGTACATAAACACACACACACACTGCAGCCTCCCCTCTCCACTCACACACTGCAACACCAATCGACACACAAACACATCAACAAACACTCCAACACACACACACACTGCAACACTCCACCTTCCCCTCTGCAACACCAATCGACACATACACACATCAACAAACACTCAAACACCAACACACACACAAGAACCAGCAAGGTAAAAGAAGCCAGCACTAGTAGTGGCAGTAATTGAAATAGTTTCTTTGAGGCAGCCCCTGTGCGTGACACACAAACTTAGGGGGGCGGTACACCCCTTCTTCGTTCTTATTCTGAACCACTTTCTCCTTCATGTTTAGCCCCAAAAGTTTTCAAATTTGAATACTTTATTCCAATTTCTTTGTCAATATTAAGACTTTTAGTGCCATTTAGGTGTAGATTTTTTCTTGGCAGGCAAAAGTGAGCCTGTATTTTAGGAGGAACCGGCCTTCGGCCAGGACATTTATCTACCAAACTTTTTACAAATTCATCTTGAAGGGGTGCCTTTGGGATGGTGTTTTATTAAGTTTGATAGAGGTCTGTTGAGCCTAAAACTATAAACAAATATAAATAAATAGGAAGATTAGAAATTTCTTGGTTGAAGTGGCAATATTTGAAAGTTTCTTTGAGGAGGCCTATATTGTGAGACATACACTCTTAAGGCGGCGGTACACCCATATACTTTATCCCAGGAAATGCTAGGCACCCCTAGGACTCACCATTGCCCTGTGCTAGAGCTAGGCTGATTTAGCGACTCTTCCAAAATGCAACGAAAACCACATCATCACGTAGGAAATGCAAGCGCGCATCCAAGCAATGGTACGACCGGGACTACGAATAAAACAAGGGCACTCAATGATTGGACTAGTAATAGGGCACTATGCAGCAACGGTACGCTAGATCCAAACCCTCGAACTTATATGCCGGCGAACAAAACACCTATACCCTCCAGGGTTAATCTGCGATAGCGGGGTATCCTTAACTGGGCATAAATGTACTCTACTTCAGGCTAACCTGCACTGGTATAGCCTGATAACAGACAAGATGCAAGTTACGTTAAAATGCATAAAAAGGAATCTATGGAAAGATCAATTAAATCACTGCAAGATTTAATACAATAAAAAGATGCTTCAATACAGTTACTCTAAACAACAATAAACTCTTCACTCCTATCTGAAAGAAAGTGAAGTATAGTCCTACAGCATAGACCTGGAAACTTCTGAAGAAAGTCTGATGCTCATAAGATGCTCATACTGATTTAGAACTATATAAAGGCAGGAGGCAGGACACCACATGTGTAAATCGAATACACTAAAAGATAGGACATATAATGTTAACTGACACGAGAATACTATAAATGCGCAACGGTAGCAATGCTCGACACTAAAAGAAGTACTTCCTCATCAACGAAACAGTCTGCTATGACTGTGCGGTTCAGCAACAACCTAGACTAATAAATGCTGTGAATAATAATGCGCACATATCAAAGAGCTTATATTAAATACTAACAAGTGTCTACTCGATTAATAATGTCTAGCTGGGATACTCTAGGTAAGGAACTGGGGTTGAGCAAGACAGACTCGTAGCCTAGCGATGTCCTTAAGACTGCATCCTTTAAGTTACGTTAATTGACTAGGGGGCTCTCTCGATAGATCCAGATCACAAGTATCTGGTTCTATCCTGGCGACCCTCTAAAGACAAGCAAAGAGGCAGCAAAGTGTGAAACTGGTACAGGCCAAAACCCTCAGTCAACACAATGCTGCACTCGCAAAGGACGCAACCGAAAAGACAACCCAGGCTACCACAGGACCGGTCGAAGTCGTGTAGGTATAAGCAAACCGTACACACATCGAAGACAACGACTATGTAGCTACCAGATCACGTTCCGTGACTGCCACCAATGAAATGCTGGGTGTGAAGGGAATTTTTCTGTCCTGACAACTCCCCAGGCCCACTTAGGGTCAACCTTTCCTGGTGCCTGGCGCGGGGCTCGAACCTCTGAAGGGAGTTTAACCCTCCTAAAAACCCACAGGTTTTGAGATGCCTTGGGTGGGGTTCGAACCCTGGTTAGTGACCATGACCAGCATAGGTCCACCAGGCCTGCGCGCTAACCCACTGTACTACCACGGACGTACTAAAAGTATAGTAACCTTAGTCCGATTTGTAAGAACCAGGTGATAGTCTCGTGGTGATTCACGTGATGAGTTTATTGGACTTCCCATCCACGACTATTTTACACTATACCTGACGTCAACTCGGGTAGTACATTATTGGGGTTGCGGGATATTTTCGAGGGCATTACAGTTATTTTTATTTTTTATAATATTTTTGTTGTTGTTAAAAGAGTACTCTTTTGTTTAAATCTATTGTGCCTTCTTCATATTTTCAAATATTTGTATTTATTATATTGTATCTATTCATTGTCGATAGTATCAATTGCTTGCTTTTGCGATTTCCTTAGTTTATTTGTACAATATATGTAGGTTATTAGTAGGGTAGTAATTGTTAGGGGTCACTTGAAGCATGCTATGCTTACAGGTACCTACCCGATAGTACTATCGTTAGTGAGTGATGATGTTTTTTGTACTTTTGTTGATATCTTGTCAAATTGCAAATTTAGCTTAACCCTCTGTTCCCGGAAGGGCTCTTGAACGCCCATAAAAAAGCATACACGAGCTGCCCGGAAGGGCTCTTAAACACCCATGAGGTCAAAGCCTGTGAGCTTGGTGTGCGAGGCGTCGGTCCGACGCATGTAAACAACAGCCGGCTGGACCGACGCCCCGCATCTCCGGCCACAAGAAGGAGAGCGTCGCTTGTTCGTGTGTGCCTGTATGTTGTTGTTAAGTATCGAAAAGTAGTGTAAAGTGGCTGTTTTTGCCATAAAGTTATCTCCAATGAAATCATCATCACAACTCAACCAGTTGACTTAGAGAGCTCTACTTAACGCCATTCTACAGGTAAATAACACAGCTACGCTTGGGGATGCGTGGGACTGCGGGAAGTTGTCAGAATAACAATTATACGGTAGCCTAGCCTAGACGTTTTTCGGCCAAAACACCCGGGTTTCGGGGAATATTTATGTAATGCGTAGCCGGGGCTGGAGGGTTAATATAAAATTTGATATAAATTGTAGTTTCTTTATTCATACAGAATTTAGTAAAATTTGCCAGAATGTCCCGGACTTCCCAAATTGATTAATTCCTTAAACATGATGAGGTACATTGTTGTATGTGCGATCAGTTTGCTTGGGAACCAAATTGACTTGCTCATGTAGTTGTGTACACCCTATGTGGTGGATTGTGTTCTTTTATTTCAAAATTTTATTTTATTAAGTGTCGTTTCCACATAGCGATTTTGATTAGTTCTTTTGCATTTATCTTGTGTCGTCCCTGTTTTGGTTTGTTTATTTTGCAAGTTTTATATTATAATATCATAGATAAAAACCTGACTTGAACATATCACATATTTACACAAAACCGGTCTAGTAAAAAGGGTAAGATTTCATTAACATAATGGATGGATGAGACTCGTTAGCCTTGGTCGGCAACCCATCTAGGGGAGACAACCCTACACAATCCGGGTAGACAGGACTCGTCAGCCGTGGTCGGCAACCTGTCTAGGGGAGCAAACCCCACTTAAACTGCCTGCTGCCTTGCAGGTTAAGCCCATCTTGGCAAAGGCTAGGCCCACAGCCAACAACTGTGGTTGGGGGCTAGTCAGAGCAGGCACCCCATGTAAAACATGCTTCAAACTCGTCTAATGGCGGCTCGCTGACGCGGAGGGATCTACCTCAGGTCCAGCTCTGGGCCCCTGGGGGTGCATCCTGGCCAGGAGGACCTAGAGGGTACAGGGCATAGTGTTTTTCACCATCCACAGACTGGCACTTTCCGCCTAGAAGTACAGGGGCCCGAACCCGGAGGTAGTGCACCGGGAGGCTGCCCTATCACTAGGCGCATAATACCGGGCCAGCCATAGCGCCGTGTGCACGCACGGATTGAGTCCTCTGCGGTTGGTTCTGGTGGGGTGCCCCGAGGCCACTAGGTTCCATCCCTATTAAGATCTTGGGATGGCCTTTGGGTGACAACTGCCCAGGGTTGCCTGGAGCTGGATACCTGGGGATAGTGACCTCCAACGTTGGCAAAAAATTACCAATCATGACTAAAAACAACTATCAAAGAAAACGTAAGTCTGTTGATATAAAATCGCAAAAGGACACTACCGCAGATTCTTCCCCCAAGTTTAGGTTCGGAAGTGTGAATGTGGGTACAGTAACACCTCGATTTTCCGGCATTCAAGCATCCGGTAACTTCAAACAACCGGAGGTTTTAAGAAATTATTATTAAAAAAAACAAAAAAAAAAAAAAAAAAGTCTTACCAGCATTATTTCATCATAACAAATAATAAATACATATAATATTAGGAAAAACTATTTAAAAAGCACCAATAAGAAATATATACTGTATATATACTGTATATATAAACTAGTCCGTGGTTCTATGCGGGTAACGGCGACGTAAGTAGAACAAGCACCAACAACAAAAGTGCGAGAATAGGCCTACTCAGTCTCCCCAATCGATCCGTATATACAAACATTCTCATATCGGACATATTATACTAGATTCATCGCTATCATGCCGAAGATTAAGGCAAAGTTGGACAAAGTGAAAGTCAATAGTGACAAGAAGAAATGTAAAAGAGTGATTCTGAACTTGGAACAAAAAACACAAACGAATGGAGAGAGGTGGATGATGCAACAGCATCCACCTCTACAACTGTGGATGAGTGGCAAGCATCCACCCCTTGCTGCCTCTCCCAAAGCATCCACCTCATAAATAAGTTTTAGATATCAAGTGAGAAACCTAAGAAACTAAAAAGAACAAAGACAGTTTGATATTAGTGTTTCGTTTTGCTACTGTCAAAACTTTGAATGCGCCGCGAAACTCTCCCTCCCGATAAGGCCTAGCCTTCGCATACGATGATACGCATTACGCCGCCGACAACAACAACAGCTGGACGCCTTTTCCAACTTCTACTGTACTTATAAATTGGCGAGTTGAGAACATTACTATTAAAATGGTATAGTTGTTGTTGTTGTTGTTGTTCCCCAGGCTGCCTGGCCGAACAGCCCCAAGGTCCTGAGCAAGGCCAAGGCCATAAACGAGCGCCCCCACAAAAACCCTCCCTGCTTACCACTAATAAAGCCTGGGTGACCGAAGCCACTCTAAGGCAGGGAGCCGAGGAGGGCGCGGAAACGCCCGGGAAACCAAAGCTTCACCCAAAGCCCTGTGCCCCTCAGCAATTATGAAGGGAAAGTTGAGGGGCAAGGGAAAAATGTGACGCTTTGGCTCCCAATCTGCCAACTTTTAGGTTGGCAGTAGGGAGGTCAATCCACGGAAAAGACGCCGTCACTTGAGATCTAGAAGATATATAAGTAAAAGGAACAGTCAGAGTAAGCTATGGGTATGGCAGAGATCTCTCAGCTCTCACTCTGATAGACCAGCCCATCACCACATGACTAGAACCCAATCCTCTCAGCATCAGCTAGGAAAGGCCCTAGAAAGCCACCTTTGGCGGGGGGATAGCTCCCCTATTTCAACTCCTTTCGGGGTTGGGCACCCGCCATTAGGGGGTATTTTCTTGGTGTTTATGGGCATTTATAGGAGTAATGTTCATTCAACCGGACTTTTCAATTCACCGGAGGTTTCAAATCCCCCTGAGTGCCGGTAAATGGAGGTGTTACTGTACTATGAAAGGAAGGACAGGTGAGATTGCGGAGATGCTAGAGAGACGACGAGTTGATGTATGTTGTGCCCAGGAAACCCGGTGGAAAGGGGGGAGTGCGAGGTGGATTACGGGTAAAAATGAACGCTTTAAGTTTATATGGAAGGGAAATGAACATGGTACGGGAGGGGTGGGTTTCCTGGTGGCAGAGAGGTGGGCAGATTGTGTTATAGAAGTAAAAAGGTTTAATGAAAGACTGATTTTACTAAGAATGAAAGTCGGGGCGCGAGAGTCATAGATGTTATATCAGCATATGCCCCCCAAGCAGGCTTAGCTAGAGATGTCAAAGAACGGTTCTGGAATGAATTACTAGGGGTGGTTGTCGGATGCAAGGAAGAGGAGGTAGTAATTGTGGGAGGAGACTTGAATGGACATGGCGGGGCAGGTGCCGACGAATACGAGGGCGTGCACGGAGGACAGGGTTATGGCCGTAGGGACCTGGGAGGCGAATACATACTGGAGCACTGTACTGCCACAGGGATGGTGGTGGAGTAATACTATGTTTAGGAAGAGGATGAGCCATCTGATAACATATGAATCAGGTGGCTCCAGTAGCCAGATAGACTATTTCCTTATCAGCAAATCTGACAGGAAATAGGTTAGAGACGTTAAGATCATACCAGGTGAAGAATGCATCCCCCAACACAAGCTCCTTGTATGTGATATGTGCCTAGGTAGAGTTCCTGTTAGAAAGAAAGTTCATTTGCCTAAAAGGAAAGTATGGTTGTTGGAAAAAGAGGAATACAGAGACAGATTCCACAACAAAATGATGGAAATCAAAAGGAGAATGGGCGTTAGGCCAGATGTTGATAGCAAATGGAACTTTATAGAGCGCAGCCTCCTCGATACCACAGATAAAGTCTGTGGAAAAACAAAGGGGCCACCTAGACATAAGTTCTCTTGGAGGTGGAACAACGATGTCGAAGCTGCAGTCAGAGAGAAGAGATGTTTCAAAGTAAGGAAGGAAGGTGGCAGCAAGGAAGAATACCTGTCCGCCAAATGTAATGCTAGAAGAGAGGTCTACAGGGCAAAGAAAACCATACAGGATAGCATAATAGAACAAGTTTGCAGCACTAATAATACCAACGGAGTTTATAAATTAGCTAAGAATATAAGGGACAGTAGCCAGGACGTCGTGGGTGTAAGATGCATAAATAATGACAGTGGCATGACTGTTTACACAGAAAAAGAAATCAGAGAGGCGTGGAACGAGCATTATGAAAGACTGCTTAATGTGGAGTTTGAATGGAACAGGGAACAGCTTAGCACTGTAGTCCCAGTACAAGGCCCTCCGCCTTTGATAGGGTACGACGCTGTTAAAAGTGCTATAGATAAAATTAAGTCAGGAAAAGCCGCTGAGAGCTCCGGCATTGTCGCTGAGATGCTAATAGCAGCTGGAGATATTGGGGTAAAATTGGTCACAGAGCTGATTAATGCTATCATAAAGGAGGAAAAAATTCCTGATGCTTGGCAAGAAAGTGTTATAGTAAACATATATAAAGGCAAGGGTGACTCCTTAGACAGGGGAAATTATCGGGGTTTGAAAATGCTTGATCAAGTCATGAAAGTCAGCGAAAGGGTCTTTGAATGCATGATCAGGGAAAGTGTTGCTATCAGCGACATGCAGTTTGGATTTATGCCGGGATGTGGCACAACTGATGCTATCTTCACTCTTAGGCAAATGCAAGAGAGGTACTTACAGAAAAACAGGGAGTTATACCTAGTTTTTGTAGATCTGGAGAAGGCCTTCGACCGGGTGCCCAGGGAGGTAGTGCAGTGGGCTATGAGAAAACTTGGAGTAGAAGAGTGGTTGGTGCGTGTGATAATGAGAATGTATGAGGGGTCACAGGCAGCAGTTAGAGTAAACAAGGGCCTGAATTAAGAGTTCCCAGTGAAAGTTGAAGTTCACCAAGGTTCAGTTCTGAGCCCATTACTGTTTGTTTTAGTCCTGGAGGCTCTGTCAAGGGAATTTAGGACAGGGCTCCCATGGGAGATGTTATATGCAGATGATCTAGTTCTTATCGCAGATAGTGCGCAGGAAGCAGAGGCGAAGTTCAAAATATGGAGGGAAGGTATGGCAAATAAGGGTCTAAGAGTTAACATAGATAAAACAAAGGTCATGATTAGTGGAGTAGGGCGTGGAGCTATGGAAAGAAGCGGCCACTATCCATGCGCAGTATGTGGGAAGGGGGTGGGATGTAATTCAATTCAATGTTGTGTCTGTAGTGACTGGGTACACAAGAGATGTAGTGGAGCTAGAGGACCTTTGACAAGAATCATAGACTTTGAATGTGCAGTGTGCAAGGGAGATCTTGTATTAAATGACCCGCCTGTCAGTGTAGATTTCGACAGTGTAACGCTGGAGTGTGTGAATAAGTTCTGCTACCTGGGCGATACAGTTCCCGCTGGAGGTGGCGCTGAAGCTAGCTCCATTGCTAGAGTCAGAAGTGGCTGGGGAAAGTTTAGAGAGCTGTTGCCACTCCTGACCATGAGTGGGCTCCCACCCCACCTTAAAGGGAAGGTGTATACCTCGTGTGTTAGGAGCGCGATGACCTATGCCTCTGAGACGTGGCCGGTTAAAGCGGAGGATGTCAATAGAATGGAACGGAATGAGAAGAGAATGGTGAGATGGATGTGTGGGGTTAATCTTAGGGACAGGGTATCGAGCGAGGAATTGAGAAGGCGTCTGGGCATTAGGAGTATCAGTGAAGTGATGCGCACGAGCCGACTTGGTTGGTTTGGACATGTGGAGAGAATGGATTATCAGAACTGGGTGAAGAAATGCCGGACTGTGAACTTGGGGGGGAGCTGCGCGTAAGGGTGGACCTACAATGACGTGGGCTCGGGTACAGTACTCCGGTCCGATCTCAAAATAAAGAACTTGACAACAGAGGCAGCCCTTGACAAGGCCGCCTGGAAAGCTGCCATTTAGGACGTGAGACTGTAACCACAGTCTCTGTGGACAAACGGTCTTTAAACTTGTATGTATGTATGTATGTATGTACTGGTATACACTGTAATTTGTATGTTATAATTATTCAACAAATTATAATGTAAAACTTGTAAAATAAACAAACCAAAACTTATACGAACACAGTAAAAAGACCAAACAACTAATCAAAATCGCTATGTGGGAACAACACTTAAGTAAAATAATAATTTATAAATAAAAGAACACAATCCACCACATAGGCGTGAAAGCCTAGCTGGTGATGAGGAGAACTTCGAGTCGAAGGCTTTACCACCGAGGACAAGGATGATCAGTTGGCATGTATGAAAAAACAGTTGATGGGTCTTGTGAGATGGAGGGGAGTGATGGAAAATTGGAGGAAGGAGTTAGGGGCAAAAGTAGAAGTTTGGTCCGATATGTGCGGCACTGGTAGCGGGGTGGATAGGCCTAGGCCAGTAAGTGACAGCCTTGAGGCCGTGATGGCCAGAGTAGACGAGTTAGCGGCGGATAATGTGGCACTCAAGGCTCAGCTTAAGGAATATGAGGGCCACCTGAGTGAGGAAGTAAAAGTAATTAGTGAGGTGAAAAATGAGTGGATAAAGGGTAGAGAGTGCAAAGGTGGTAGCCCTTGAAGAAATTGTGAAGGAGCAGAAGGAAGAGAGAGAAAAGGAAAAGAAAGAGTTTGAAAAAAATGTAGTGCAAGTTTTAAAGAAGAAAGAGAAGGTAGTGAGAGAGACAATAGATAGAGGTAAGTGTGTAATAATCTTTGGAGATGTGGAAGAGCACCTGGCAGATATGAAGGTAAGAAAGGAAAGTGATGATGAGAAAGTCAAGGGGATACTGGAATACTTAGACGAGGGTTATGGATGGGTAAAAGAACTGGAGGTGAGAAGGTTAGGAAAATAAAAGAAGGGCGAGATGAGACCACTAAGAGTAGAACTTAAGTCTAGGTCAACGGCAGAAGCAGTAGCCAATGTAAGTTGGAAATTAAATTCCACAGAGCTGAAGCATATAAGGGTAAAAAAGGACCTAAGTGTAGAAGAACGAGAACAGTAAGGGAACTACAAGCTATGGCTGATGAAGAGAATGGAAAGTTGTCTGAAGAGCAAAAGAAGATTTTTTTTTGGAGAATAAGGGAAGGGCAATTAAGGAAGTGGTACATCAGGAGCCACCAAGAACCAAAAGTAAGAGGAGTGATAGTGAAAGAGGCAGAGAGACAAGTACCAAGTCGAAGCAAGGAGTCAGATCGAGAGATAATGCAGGGAGCAGGGGACCGGAGAGAGAATCAGGACATGGTGGAGAAGGTGGAACAGGTGGAGAGAGAGGGGGTACAGGAGATTGTGGAGGGGGGGGGGGGGGGCGAGGAGGAGAATAGAACTAGCAGGGAATGTGGAGTTAGGTCAGGGAAGGGATGGAGGAGGAGGTGAACCCGATAGGAGGCAAAGAGGGAAGAGAAACAAGGAGGAGGATTCCAATATACTGTGCTACTACACTAATATAGATGGAATAAACAGTAAAAAGGTAGAGTTAGATGATATATTAAGAAAGGATCAACCACAGCTAGTCTGTTTGACGGAGACAAAGCTGAACCAGGACTTTGACAGCAATATAGTGTTTAGTGAAGGATATAATGTATGGAGATATGATAGAAAGGGAAAAAGGGGAGGTGGAGTGGCAGTATTAGTTAAGAACCCTATGACAGCAAAGCAAGTGGAGTTCAATAATGACAAGGCAGAAATAATGGTATTTGAACTCAATGATATAGAAGGAAAAAGCTAGACATAGTAGTTTACATGCCACCAAAGACCAGAGCATGGAGGGAGTTAGAGTTTGAAGAGATTGTCAAGGATATGATTCAGTCGTTGAGAAGATTGCTTTTAAGAAAGAATAGATTGATCTTGGTGGGAGATTTCAACTGTGGTGAGGTTAATTGGGAATCGGGAGATGCAGGACCAAATCAGAGATCCTGGGGAAGTCGGCTATTAGAGTTGGTTAAGGAGAATGTACTTGCACAACATGTGAAGGAGAATACTAGAATGAGGGGTAATAACGAACCTTCTAAACTCGATCTGATTTCTACAAAAGATCCTCACGAAATTAGTGATATAAAAGAAAATAGTGATATAAACTATCTATGTCCTGTAGGCAAAAGAGATCACCTATTACTGAAATGGAAGTTGATCTCGAGTAATGCCAATAGATTAGACAATAGCTATATAAATAATTATGTTCTCTCCAGTAACCAACTTTACTCCTAAACTCGATTAATGAAATTAACAAACACATGTGGCAGTCCGGGGATTCGAACCCAGGATGCTCACACCGAAAATCAACACGTACAAACATTCCAACTGCGCTATCGGAGGCTATGCATATATGTGAATGGAAATTATAGTAAAGCTGATTATGTATCCTTGAAAAGATATTTAGAGGGAGTAGATTGGGATCTTATTTTGAAGGAACAAGATGTATAAGGTAAATATAGTAGGTTCCTCGAAATTTATAGAGAAGGAAGAAATCTGTTTGTCCCAAGATATAAAACTGGAAATTTTACTAAGCAGAAAGAATGGTTTAATTTGAAATGCAAAAGAGCTTTGGATAGGCGTGATGCAGCTTGGGCTAGATTAAGAAGAAGGAACACCGAGAGTAATCGGAATAAATATAAACAGGAGAGAAATAGATTATGTTAACATAATTAGGCAAGTTAAAATGAACTATGAGAAGAACATAGTAAATAAATGTGAAAGTGACCCTAAATTGTTTTATAAATATATAAACAGTAAGTTGAAGGTAAAGAAACAAATTACTAAATTAAGAGTAGATGCTAGGACGTATGAAAATGTATCGGACATGTGCGAGGTAATGAATAACAAATTGGGGTCGGTTTTTAGTAGAGATGAAAGTTTTGACGAACCACAGGCGGGAGTACTGGAGAGTGGTCTTAGGAAGATTAAAATAACTAGAGATGAGCTGTTATCTGCGATGAGAGGACTTGAAGTAAGGAAAGCTATGGGACCGGATGAAGTGTCTGCCTGGGTTTTAAAGGAGTGTGCAGAGCAATTAGTGGAGCCAGTGAGGGACATAATTCAAGCTTCCTTAGATAAAGGACAGGTTCCTGTTGAATGGAAAAGAGTATACAAGAATGGAAGCCCTGAGGACCCTTTAAACTATAGACCAGTTTCACTTACTAGTATTGTATGCAAGATTTGTGAAAAGCTAATTAGGAAGAGATGGATGAAAATGTTGGAGAGAAAGAAGATAATAACCCCAAAGCAATTTGGATTCAGAGAAGGGACATCTTGTGTTACCAGTCTGCTATGTTACTACAGTAGGGTGATAGATGTACTGCAAGAAAGAGGCGGATGGGTGGACTGCGTCTACTAGACCTTTCCAAAGCATTCGATAAGGTACCACATAAGAGATTGTTATCTAAGCTTGAGACGATAGGATGTGTTAGGGGCAATAAAGCGATATTTATAAGGTCTTTTATGAAATTTAGGTAACATGTATAATTTTGCAATGCACTTGTTCTTATCAGAAAGTTTAATATCAAATGTTATATTTTTCTTGGTATGTTCATCGATTAAGTTATCAATATTCAGATTATTTTGAATTTCATAAACAGAATTACCGCAAATATGTTTACGTAATATGTTACCTTTAATGCCCAATTCTTTTTTCATGTTTTCAAGATAAAATTTCTTACATGTGAAGCTATAATTATTGCTGGCTTTATCTACTGTAGTGATTACAAAATGTTTATGTAAATTTATTAAATCAGCTTTAACCCTCCAGCCCCGGCTATGTATTATATATATATTCCCCGAAACCCGGGTGTTTTGGCCGAAAAACGTCTAGGCTAGGCTACCGTATATTTGTTAATCTGACTGCTTCCCGCATTCCCGCGCATCCCCAAGCGTAGCTGTGTTATTTACCTGTAGAATGGCATTAAGTAGAGCTCTCTAAGTCAACTGGTTGAGCTGTGATGATGATTTCATTGGAGATAACTTTATGGCCAAAACAGCAACTTTACACTACTTTTGGATACTTAACAACAACATACAGGCACACACGAACAAGCGACGCTCTCCTTCTTGTGGCCGGAGATGCGGGGCGACGGTCCAGCCGGCTGTTGTTTACATGCGTCGGACCGATGCCTCGCACACGAAGCTCACAGGCTTTGACCTCATGGGTGTTTAAGAGCCCTTCCGGGCAGCTCGTGTATGCTTTTTTATGGGCGTTCAAGAGCCCTTCCGGGAACAGAGGGTTAAGCTTATTATAATTATAGTCTATAAAATCTGAAAGATTAAATTCATTTTTAAGCGAGAAAATTTTATTTCTAATTAACTTAATTAATAATTTAGACCATGCTTCTAGTTCTCTCGCATCGCAGCACACAATTTTTAACAATTTATCTTTTAATTTATTGACTGAAAAAACAATATCTTTTAAAATTATGTCCCATGTTACTTTATTATTCCCTATTCTAAATTTAAACCCTTTACGACATAGCTCCGCTAATTTGTTGTTTGCAAAATGTTTAACTAGTTCTACATCACCTGTTAATATGTAACATATCGGACTATAAATGAACTTTGCTAGTGCATCACGTCTGCTAGCTGGCATATCCATGACTCTTTCACACACACATTTATTATTATTGAAAATATCATTATCTGAAAGATTTCCTAAAACTTTATTATAATTACAAATAATAGACCCAACAGGTCGTTCATATGAATACACTATTAATGGTTTGAAATCTTTACAACCATCTGGTAACATGGACTTAACTTTCTTTGAATTAATAAGACTGTTAACATTAATTTTGTCTAAAATTTTAGAGGAATAATTTAAAGTGGACATGACTTTATCTTTAATACGGTTATCTTTCGATTTCTTAGAATTAGCTCTAATATATCCCATAAAAGCAAAGACTATATTCTTACATTTATTTGTGAAATTATGTTTATTGTTTAGAATATTTTCTATAAAAGGAGCAAAACTTTTCTTTTGTAGGCCTTTCAATGAATCTTTTAATTTTTTAATTCCGAAATTTCGATATAATGAATATAAATTATTAACAATAATTTTAATTTCAGACCTGTTTTTCTTTTTATTAGATGAATTTAGCTTTCTATTACCGTGTCTACCAGCAATTTTTTCACCCAATTTTGTTCATCCATTCTCTCCACAAGTCATGTCCATACCATCCCAGTCTACTTGTACGCATCACCTTGCTAATACTCTTTATACTCTTTATACCTAAACGTCTCCTCAGCTCAACATTTGTTATTCTATCCTGTAGCCTGGCCCCACACATCCATCTCACCATTCTCATCTCATTACGCTCCATTCTGTTGACATCCTCTACTTTAACGGCCCATGTTTCTGAGGCATACGTCATTGCACTTCTAACACATGAGGCATACACCTTTCCCTTCAGGGGGAGAGGCATTCTTTTCATGGTCAGGATTGGCATCAATTCTCTGAACTTCCCCCAGCCACACCTAATTCTAGCAACAGTGGCAGCCTCGGCCCCACCACCGGCAGAGATGGTATCTCCTAGGTAACAAAACTTGTTCACCAGCTCCAAAGACTCATTTCCAAAATTCACAGCCACAGGATCATCACTTAACACAAGCTCGCCTTTGCACACTACACACTCAAATTTCTCTATTTCTGACTTATCCTTCGGCAGGGGCCCCTTTATTCTACTACAGCGCTTACTCCCATGGTGTACCCAACATCGACAGATGCTACATTGAATTGAGTTAACGCCCACTCCCTTTCCACACACTGCACATGGGTATGCACCGCTCTTTTCCACATTGCCTCGTCTCAATCTACAATGCATAACCTTGGTTTTGTTAATATTGACTCTTAAACCCTTGCTCGCCATGCCCTCTCTCCACTCTCTGAATTTGGCCTCAGCATCCTGCATACTGTCAGCTATTAGGACTAAATCGTCTGCATAAAACAGTTCCAACGGGAGTCCGCCTCTAAAAACTCTAGACAGCGCCTCCAAGACCATAATAAAGAGGAGGGGGCTTAACACTGAACCCTGATGGACTCCAACACGGACTGCGAACTCATCACTCAGTACACCCTTCACCCTCACCGAACTTCGCGAATCCTCGTACATCTTCATTATCACACGCACCAGCCACTCTTCTACACCAAGTTTCCTCATAGCCCACTGCACAACATCTCTAGGCACCCTATCAAAGGTCTTCTCCAGGTCCACAAACACAAAGTAAAGATCCCTGCCTTTTAGTAAGTATCTTTCCTGTATCTGCCTGACTATGAAGATAGCATCGGTTGTACCACGTCCTGGCATAAAACCAAACTGCATATCATCAATAGAGATGTTTTGCCTGATCAAACCCTCAAGGACTCTCTCACAGACCTTCATGATTTGGTCAAGCATTTTCAGGCCCCTATAATTTCCTCTATCTAGTGCATCCCCTTTTCCTTTGTATATATTTACTAATACACTTTTGATCCAATCCTCTGGGATTTTCTCATCTTTAATAATGGTGTTTATCAACTCAGTGACTAAGTTTACACCAATCTCCCCTGAGGCTTTTATCATCTCAGCGACAATGTCGGAGCAACCTGGAGCTTTACCGTCCTTCATTTTATTGATTGAGTCGCTCACTACAGCTGGTGCTATCAAAGGAGGGGGCCCAGATATTGGTTTTTTGATACTAAGCTGTTCCTTATCCCATTCAAACTCTACATTTAGCAATCATTCATAGTGTACCTTCCACGCTTCTCTGATTTCATTTTCTGCATACACAATCTTCCCATTATCATTTCTAACACACTGTTCACCTATAATATCCCTACTGTCATTTTTAACTCGCCTAGCTAGGTTGAAGATCCCATTGGGATTGTCAGTGTTACACACTTGTTCGAGGCCCAGGTCCTTAATGCGATTTTTAGCATGGTAAATAACCCTTTTGGCAGTTCGTTTAGCTGCCTGGTATTCCTCCCTGTTGCCTCCTTTCTTCCATGTTTTGAAGCATCTCCTTTTCTCTTTCACAGCATGTTCTACCTCATCGTTCCACCACCAAGAGGTCTTATTCCTGGGGTGACCCTTTGTTTTCCCACAGACTTTGTCAGTGGCAGCGATAAGGCTATGCTTAAGAAAGTTCCATTGGCTATTTACATCGTTAGGCCTAGCTTCCTTATTTCTATTCATTTCCTCCAGTTCACTATGAAACCTATCCCTAACTTCCTTGTCCTTCAGCAGCCACACTTTCCTTTTGGGTATGTAAACCTTCTTGCGCTTAGGATCTCTGTATAAGCTCATGTCGCACACAAGTAGCTTATGTTGGGGGATACATTCTTCGCTTGGGATGACCTTTACATCTCGAACTAGTTTCCAGTCTTTCCTGTTAACCAAGAGGTAATCTATCTGGCTACTGAAGACCCCAGAGTTATATGTGATCAGGTGGCTCTGTCTTTTCTTGAACTTTGTGTTACACACAACCATGTTGAGTGCAACGCAGGACTCCAATATATATTCGCCTTCTAGATTTCTCCTTCCGTAACCATTTCCTCCATGTACCCCCTCGTATCCATCTGCAGATGCTCCCACGTGACCATTGAGGTCCCCCCCCCACTCTTGTTATTTCGTTCTCCGAGAGGCCTGAAATGACACTGACGGTGTCATTCCAGAAGTCCTCTTTTATCTCTTTCTGTAAACCAGCCTGTGGGGCATATGCAGATATCACATTCAGAATTCTTTCACCAACTTTCAACTTCAAAACAATCAGCCTTTCACTAACTCTCGTAATCTGAAGCACACTTTCGCCATATTGAGACTAGAACTCCGAACGATTGTAGTTTTTGTTAGTGGCTGGAGTTGTTTTCCTGCTCTTCTTGGTCTTGGGAGTTTGGTGTCTTCCCAACTCTTGTGTCTGGCGTTTGAGTCCTTGCTTGATGAAGGGGTTTGTGCCGAAGAGTTTGATCAGCAAGCTACTCGTCTCATAGCCGACGTTGTGCTCCAGAGTGGCAACCTGTGTGATGAAAAGCACTCTGAAGTAGCCTGCAAACTTCATAGGCACGCTCGCATCCTTCTTCACCCTTCGAAGTCTTGTACCCATCCGCTTGCTCACATGATTAATACATTTTTCTTTTACGACGCGTGAATCCTGATATGGGCCTTGACCATCGTTGAGGGCGCAGACGGCATTGTAGGCGCTGGAGTCCCCATCTCCAACAAAAACAGTGTACACGAAGCCATGCTGGGTTGAACGCCTCCACAGCCTGCAAGCTCCCTCAGTTTCCATGCTTCCTGATTTGCCGTCAAAGTTCTTGTGGCACTGGTGTCGCTTGCCGATGTTCTTCTTGTTTGTGCAAGTAGGGCAGTAATTGCACAAGACTTCGAAGTCGACAATAAGGCCTGTATACACCTCGATGACGAAACCGATGCCGATGTGAGACCTAAAGCCACGAGTCATCCAGGTGCCATCAAAAGAGACCTCGATTTGTAGATTACCTTGGGCATCTCTCTTGGCAATGCCCTTATCTGTGTAGTAATCCTCAATCGTCTTATGGCAGGTCTTCATCATGGAGGTGTAGTGTTCTGTCATCTCATTGTATAAGTAGCGGCAATGACGGACGTAGGAGCCAGGAGTCATGGAATCTACTCCCATTAAAGCACCCCTTTTTTCCAGGCCTGCTCTCCCAACACCTGACACCAAGCTGTGGTACACTTCTTGGAGGTTCACTTCTGTATATGTTTGATGGTGTTGTGAACCGTAGGTTTTGGGAGGTACATTGTGAATTTCTTGCTTGCATCTGTTGCAGTTCACAATGAAAGTTGTGTCCCATCTGTTGGTTACTGGCACAACTGTCACTGTACCTTTGCAGTCTCTCTTTTGGCAACGAAATGTCTCAAAGAGAGTGTGCAGCTGAGTCTCAGTGATTGTGAACTTCCTGTCACACTGCTTTTCAGGCTGCAGGATATGAGGGCTGGTCATCTCCATTCTTGTCATGGGTTTGGGTGGTGTTGCTGAGGTAGAGGCATGTGATGATGGTCCTGGTACAGCTGCTGATGATGATGGATGTGGTAATGATGGTCCAGGAACTCCTGATGGTGATGATAATGATGATGATGACAGTTGTGACAGTGCTATTGAAGGTGATGATGGTGCTGCTGATGATGATGATGGGTGAGTAGGTGAAGCTGTGGTGGCAGGCAGTGGGGGAGATAGGTGAGTAGGTGAAGCTGTGGTGGCAGGCGTTGTAGCAGGCAGTGGGGGAGATGGGGGAGTAGGTGAAGCTGTGGTGGCAGGCAGTGGGGGAGAGGGAGGATCTGCTCTCCGATGTCGAAGCTGTCTTGCTGCTGCTAGCTTCTCCTCATTCAGCTTCTTGGCCTTCGTCTTGCGCGGCATGATGTCTTCAAAACAAGTTCAATGCTTTAGAATGGCGAAAAAGCAGTCAAAACGGTGGTAATAGAGGGGTGACTGCAGCGTCGAGCGGCAGAGGTGTTATAGTCTCGACAGCTTGGCTAGCACTAAGGCCTCTCCCCGACTCCCACGGTGTCCCACACTACAACCAGACTCTCCCTAGGTTCAGTGGAGCTGCCAGATACCTCTGTTGACTGTAATTTGTCCATATCTGTGCATAATAACGTGATTGTAATGGGTATTATCGTTCATACCACGATACCCCATATACGTCGCAAGTCCGCTGGTGGGTAGGGGGTAATACTCTGTATTTAGGGTATTTTTAATTTTTAGAGTGTAAAACTTTGCCATATGACTCCTACACTACTGCAATGTAGCAATGAAAATCTCATTTTCGGATTTTCCAACCCTTACCCCATTACCCCCATGGCGGATGCTCCCCTTACACACTTTCTACACTAACACTTTTTTTTCCTACTTCAGTCTTGTGGAAATGCCAGATCAGGACCTGAAATAATGGCCCCATTATAATATGCTGTGTTTAGTGGAATCCTATTAAATTAAGGTTAGAAACACACTGTATTAGTAACTAATTGTACAGTATTCATGCTTTACACCATCAATTATCAAGAAATACTGTATATATAACGAAATACAAGTCTTTATAAGGAAAAATACAATACTGTAATACTAAAAGTTCACCCATGCAATTATTGAAGATTTGTGAATGTAAACATACCATATATATACAGTACAGCTTAAGAAAATATATGATCATGTTTTTAATCAACACAGTACTGTAGTTTAATTTAACAAGACCACGTTAGCTTGAAAACAGAACTCTTATAGGATTGGGACTAGGTAATAATTGAGATAGGTCAGAGCTAAGGCATAAGCAATAAAAATCACGGCAAGTTGTAAAAAACAAAGACAATGCTTAGGGGGCAAGTAGCACGTAACTCGTAACACGAATGTATATACTGATCAGAAGCTATGTCAGGGAAAACGGCTAAGAAATGTGACACTTTGGCCACTCCGACAGCCAAGTTGACACTTTACCGCGACGTCTTTCTAATATTATTCTAGCAATATTTAGATGAGTTTGTGCAGCTTAAGAGGGATCTGTGGTAATAAAAAGGGTTAAGCGAGATAGTTTGTAGCCTGTTAGTTGCTGGAGGCCCTTTTGAAACTGAATTCAATCGTCTAATAGTAGAAGAAAAAACGGGGAGAAGTGAAAGGGAAGGAAAGACAAAAGTAAAGGCACTTAGAATCAAACTATGAAAACCTAAATTCCCTAGTTCAAAAGCCCTCTCGCAACATTAAGGCAGCCTTCTCGTGAGGGAATATTAGATTATATAGTACTGTACATACATTGGGACTAGTGATAATATCGCAACATCTACTCTTTTCTATACATTTAACTACTGTGCTGTGCATCACAATAAATATTGGTACAGTACAATTAAATAATTTTGAAGAAGATAATAGTATAACAAATATACTTAGGCAAACAAACAACCCACTTTCCTACAACAACTTGCCAATGAGCATGAACAGGATGAAATAATCATACAGTAATATAGAAAAGGTTATAGGCCTAACCTGATAATGTCTCCTATCACATAAAACAAATTCTAACTTCATTTCAAGACCTTTAACTTTACTGCTGATATTAAGAACTATGCCAAATAAAAGTAATGAACAATCTTCATCTTTGATATATAGACAAATTAACTGCAAAAGACAGTGACACCATCTTCATACACTATACCAATTTGCTCTCTCAACCCTACTAACCTACAGTATGTATTGGAAAGAAAATATTGCATGAATGATAATAACCATCTTCTATCTACTATAACAAGAAAAATGTGATTGCCAAAATGGAAACAGTGCATTTACATGGGCCAAAAAGTCTACCAGTTCAGATGATAGGGGGCCCGAGTGAGCTATTCTTGGTCAACTTGATGTGCAAGGGAATAGGGAAAAGAAGAGGATAATTTATAACACTACATCATCTGTATCAAGCAGTGCCCACCCTTCCTAATCCTTTAATGTACTTGTCTGTTAAGGAGATACTGCTCAGCAGACTATGCCAATTATATATTGTATATACAATATACAGAATACCAGTATTTTCTTTGGAAATTTGACATCAAAGTATATGAACTGTATGCTATTTAATAAATCACAGTTATTGTGTCTATATATGTTGAAAGAGCTTAGAGGAACTGCATGAACTATAAAGTTGGTGTGGTAGTCATTTCAACCTTTATGATGTTACTGTCTGTACCAGGAAAGAACTATTAACCCCCTGAGGATTATGACAACATATTTTGGCTATCATAAGACGATTTCATGCAGTTTAGGAAGGACCTCTAGGAATCTGAGGGTCCAAGCCTCAACTCAATTATGCCTGACTCCCACAGCTCCTTCCTAAGCTGACTAAAATTGTCTAATGACAGACAAAATAATCTGCTAAAATGCGTCATAATCCTCAAAGGGTTAAGATCAGCCTACTGGGCCTCAGCCCTCATAAGGCTGGATAAGCATAAATCATACAGGCAATGGCAAAAGCTATATCATATCATATCATAGGTAAGGAGCTTAACTAATGTATGACAAGGAAACTGTAATAAAGTAGAAGAACAATGATTAGCGGCTATCAAAGTTCGTCAAAAAGGTGTATAGCTGTCAAGAACTGACGAATAGGAGGAAAGGCAAAAGATGGGGAGTCAGCGAGTATAGTGCGGAGGGACATGGTACGGAGATATAGTCGACTCTCAGCTTCATACAGGGTGCATTCACAAAGAAAATTACGGACCATGATCGAAGTCTGATAGCATAATGGTTAGTGCGCGGAAATTCGGTGTGAGTATCCTAGGTTCGAATCCATGGAGGGTACTCCATGTATTCATTAGTTTCATTGATTTTTTATTTGGTTTATTTGTAAATTAATTGGTCGGTTGGTGATAATATGAATTAACGGCAAAATGGGGGAAGAGATGGAGGCGATGACATCAAATGACCATGGGTGTAACGTGTATGCCCTATGCGGAGGCGCGTCATGATCACCTGATTCGCTGACATGGGTCAAATAAGGATGACTTTGGGTGTACTTTATCCAGAATAATGCGAAGTTGATTAGTGGTCGGAAGATTAGCCCATTCCCTCTGCCAATCTACACAAACAAAATTGCGGCGTATAGGGAACACATCAGATGGGTGCAACAAAGGACCGATCAAAAACTTACCTAAAATGTATATAGTATTGTCATTCAACTCGCATTGTAGTGGATATAATAACATTACTGTGTACTAAGATATTAATATAGATCTTAGCTAAATATTGGCTTTCCAGAATACCTAAAGAAGCTAAAGGATTGATAAAAAATATACTTTGAAAAGTAGACAGAATGAAAATAAACAAAATGTGAGGAAGAGCACTTTATTGACAACGTTTCGCATATAGCTTCATCAGGCCAATGTCATACACCAAAAATAAAGTGCTCTTCCTCACATGGTGTTTATTTTCATCAAGCTAAAGGATAGCCTACCCAGTATGATAAATCAGCATTACTGTTCTGTTGCATAGAGACTCCTTCATACATCAGAGATATGCCAAGCATTTGCACTTTGTATCCTTGTCATTATAAACTACAGTATTAACACTGAATATCTGGTAGACCAATAATTAATAAATTTAAATTAAATCAAAATTGACATATAATATACAGTATGATACAATATATGTAGCTATACAAGTAATATTCAGGATATTATACAGTATACACTATACAGTATATATAACAACAACAAAAAACATATAGGAATATCAACTTCACTAACTCAGCTAAGCATCACGGACGGTATAACAATTAAAATGTAAAACTTGCAAACAATAATAGTTTTGATTTATGATTAGCTGGGTTCTGGGTCAGACATAAGATCAGGAACCAGTAATGATTCTGGATAACCTTGATAGGCTGCAGTGGATATTATCATTAATAATTATGCAATGTTGCTTTAGTACCTCTAGCATACATACATACATAAAATTTTAAGACTGAGTGTTCCACACATAAGTGCAGTTTCAGTCTCTTGTCCTAATGGTGGCATTCCAGGCAACCCTGTTAAGGGCTGCTTCACTTGTCAAGTTCTTGGATTTGAGATCGGCACGTATAGTCCGATCCCAGGTCTTCCTCGGTCCACCCCTTGGTGCAGCTCCCTCCACAATCACAGACCTGCATTTTTTCACCCAATTTTGTTCATCCATTCTCTCCACATGTCCATACCATCCCAGTCTACTTGTACGCATCACCTCGCTAATACTCTTTATACCTAAACGTCTCCTCAGCTCAACATTTGTTATTCTATCCTGTAGCCTGGCCCCACACATCCATCTCACCATTCTCATCTCATTACGCTCCATTCTATTGACATCCTCTACTTTAACGGCCCATGTTTCTGAGGCATACGTCATTGCACTTCTAACACATGAGGCATACACCTTTCCCTTCAGGGGGAGAGGCATTCTTTTCATGGTCAGGATTGGCATCAGTTCTCTGAACTTCCCCCAGCCACACCTAATTATAGCAACAGTGGCAGCCTCGGCCCCACCACCGGCAGAGATGGTATCTCCTAGGTAACAAAACTTGTTCACCAGCTCCAAAGACTCATTTCCAATATTCACAGCCACAGGATCATCACCTAACACAAGCTCGCCTTTGCACACTACGCACTCAAATTTCTCTATTTCTGACTTATCCTTCGGCAGGGGTCCCTTTATTCTACTACAGTTCTTACTCCCATGGTGTACCCAACATCGACAGATGCTACATTGAATTGAGTTAGCGCCCACTCCCTTTCCACACACTGCACATGGGTATGCACCGCTCTTTTCCACATTGCCTCGTCTCAATCTACAATGCATAACCTTGGTTTTGTTAATATTGACTCTTAAACCCTTGCTCGCCATGCCCTCTCTCCACTCTCTGAATTTGGCCTCAGCATCTTGCACACTGTCAGCTATTAGGACTAAATCGTCTGCATAAAACAGTTCCAACGGGAGCCCGCCTCTAAAAACTCTAGACAGTGCCTCCAAGACCATAATAAAGAGGAGGGGCTTAACACTGAACCCTGATGGACTCCAACACGGACTGCGAACTCATCACTCAGTACACCCTTCAACCTCACCGCACTTCGCGAATCCTCATACATCTTCATTATCACACGCACCAGCCACTCTTCCACACCAAGTTTCCTCATAGCCCACTGCACAACATCTCTAGGCACCCTATCAAAGGCCTTCTCCAGGTCTACAAACACAAAGTAAAGATCCTTGCCTTTTAGTAAGTATCTTTCCTGTATCTGCCTGACTATGAAGATAGCATCGGTTGTACCCCGTCCTGGCATAAAACCAAACTGCATATCATCAATAGAGATGCTTTGCCTGATCAAACCCTCAAGGACTCTCTCACAGACCTTCATGATTTGGTCAAGCATTTTCAGGCCCCTATAATTTCCTCTATCTAGCGCATCCCCTTTTCCTTTGTATATATTTACTATTACACTTTTGATCCAATCCTCTGGGATTTTCTCATCTTTAATAATGGTGTTTATCAACTCAGTGACTAAGTTTACACCAATCTCCCCTGAGGCTTTTATCATCTCAGCGACAATGTCAGAGCAACCTGGGGCTTTACCGTCCTTCATTTTATTGATTGCATCGCTCACTACAGCTGGTGCTATCAAAGGAGGGGCCCCAGATATTGGTTTTTCGATACTAAGCTGTTCCTTATCCCATTCAAACTCTACATTTAGCAATCGTTCATAGTGTGCCTTCCATGCTTCTCTGATTTCATTTTCTGCATACACAATCTTCCCATTATCGTTTCTAACACACTGTTCACCTATAATATCCCTACTGTCATTTTTAACTCGCCTAGCTAGGTTGAAGATCCCATTGGGATTGTCAGTGTTACACACTTGTTCGAGGACCAGGTCCTTAATGCCTTAATGCGATTTTTAGCATTGTAAATAACTCGCGTGGCAAACTCTATATAAGGTACACAAGGTAAGGTAAAGGGGCAAATTTACATAATAAAATCCAGGTAAACTGAAATTAAGTGATGTAGAACTAGATACTGATTGGCAATGAATATAAATTTGAAATAACACCTCTTCAACAATAACAGCAAATAGGATTATTAAGATTAAAATTACTGTACAGTATAATTACCAACCCTCTTGGAGGGTATACATTTCTACTCTAGCCCCTGGACTATCAACTGTGGAAATAACCCTAGATGCTAACCTGGGAGACTGGAAGTTAAAGGTCTGAGGTCCACTTGACAATGGTCTTCACAGTATTGTCTTGGTGGTCAACAGGCGCTCTTCTCTATTTCAGCTTCCTCTCCACCTGTTGATTTAAGAGAAGTGTTAGAATAATTTTGTCATAATAACTATCATTATCAACACTTTATGTATCATTATTCCCCTGAAGAATGGGAAAGCTATCTGTCAAGGAAATGTTATACCTTGCCGGCTGATTTATCCAATTACTGTATGGTATTATTCCCCTGAAACAGAGTGGCCTCGGGTATTAATAATAATAATCTTCAGGTCTTTTATTAAGCGCCATTTATTTTCTAGCCCTCATTCAGAGATTCAATAGCGCTAAACATACTATATAATAGTAGACATACTATATAACAGAAAGACTATCGTCCATCTCCTTGCTCAAGCGGGATGGTACCAACCATGGCTAGTGATAAACCTTCACACCTGAGCGGGGCTTGAACTTGAGACTCCTGAGTAGGAAGTTAAGATGCTCTCCATTAGACCACCAAGCCTGTGGTCTAAATACTATGCTGTACATAGCCTACATATTGTGTATTAAAATAACTCATCAACTCTTTGATAGCTTTTGATATAACCACAGCCATAATTTGTAATCCTCACATGAACAATCTCCAAGATAAGAAACCACCTCCCAAGTTGATCAGGTAAGAAACATATGTTAGCAGAGAATCTGCTCAAAGTCCACAAGAAAAATCAATAATTTATTTTAAAAGGTTTTGATACATGCATGAAAACATGCAAGGCCTCTACCGAAGTGGTAGAGGAAATATAAGAATATACCCTGTGTCTTCTGTGTGTCGTAAGAGGCGGCTAAAAGGGTGATAACGTAAAACTGGGGCACCATTCATCTTATTTGGTCCATTTCAGCCCCATGGTAGCTACGGGATGCCAAAGCACCAAATCTAGTCTCTGGAATAGCTGCTCTTGCCCTGAAGGGCTGCCTTGGGGCATTTGGGGTGGTTCCATGCTTGCATGGAACTGGAGACTTATTTATAAGTAACTTCACCACATTTGTATCATATCATATCATCATGTATGTGTGTGCCATTTTTATCATATCATATCATCATGTATGTGAGTGCCTTGGTCACTCAAAGGTGGTTGTGAAATAAGAAAGGGCAATCCCCAACGGTACAACACCACATTAATGCTTCTAGGGACCATATGAGATTGATGGGAGCAGCCCAGCTCCCAACTGCATGGTCGTATATCCTTACTGGCGCTCTGGGCTATATTGTTAACTACAATACTTGACTGGATGCTGGAAAGTGTAACTAGTCTCTGACCCTATACAGTACAGTATACACATTCTAGCAAAGATGCATTCTCTGACCAACACATAGGCCACAGAATTATGAAGATGATGGCTATCCCTAACTACCAGAAACTGTATCAATTATAATATAATATATATCAATTAACTTGAAGTTTCTTGTATAACCTCTGCTTACTTTTTGTCTGTATTTATTGTTTTTTGTCTGTATTTATTGTTTATCTTTTTCTTTTTCTTTTTCTATTATTAATATTAATATTGATGATTTTTTAAATTTATTGTTCTTGTTAAAAGAGTACTCTTTGTTTAAATCTGTTGTTACTTCATATTTTGCAATTATTTGTCTTTATATTATATGTATTCATTGTCGATAGTATCAATTGCTTACTTTTGCGATTTCCTTAGTTTATTTGTGCTATAAATGTAGGTTATTTGTAGGGTAGTTATTGATAGGGGTCACTTGAGGCATGCTATGCTTACAGGTACCTACCCGATAGCACTATCGTTAGTGAGTGCTGTACTGTATTTTATATATTATTTTGTAATAGATATCTTATCAATATTTGTATTTTGTACTATTGTTAATGTCTTGTCATGTTGCAAATTTGATTTTAAATAATATTTTGACATTTAACATGTAGTTTCTTTATTCATGCAGAGTTTAGTAAAATTTGCCAGAACGTCCCGGACTTCCCAAACTTGACTACTTCCTTTAACGTGACGATAGTGCGCTGTTATATGTGCGATTAGTTTGCTTGGGAAACAGATTAACTTGCTCATGTAGTAATGTACACCCTATGTGGTGGATTGTGTTCTTTTATTTAATAATTTTCATTTTAGTAAGCATTGTTTCCACATAGCGATTTTGATAATTTAATTTGACTTTATATTGTCCTTGTCCCAATTTTGGTTTGTTTAGTTTGCAAGTTTTACATTTTAATACACTGGAAGTCAATACACTGGCAGCCTGACTGTCTGACAGGCCAAACAATAACCTTCTGTTTAACCCATTCAATATGATGATGCCTTTTTCATATAGCCTATATTCTGGCAATTATTAGAAAAATATAATGGGCTTATAAATCATCTCTAGAAATAAAAGAGGTAAACACTATCAATTAGGTAGATTAAGATAGGTAAGGTAAGGTAAGGAAGAGGATTGGGTTTAGTAGGAAAGAATGGTAGAGATTGGGAGTTGAATCAGTTGCTGTTCGCTGATGACACAGCGTTGGTGGCGGATTCTGAGGAGAAATTGTAGTGGGTAGTCAAAGAGTTTGGAGTGGTTTGTGGGAGGAGGAAACTGAAGGTGAACGTCAATTAAAGTACAGTAATGGTGTGTAATAGGGGTGATCGTAGGGTGAATCTAGATGTGAGGCTGGATGGGGAAATATTGGAACAAGTACAGTAAAACCTCACCCATCCAGACTAATTGGGGGAGAACCCTGTCTGGATCTGCCAAAAGTCCGGATCTGCCGAAAGTCTGGACATATATTCAGCCATCCAGACAAATCCGGATGGCTGACATACAAGTCTGGATATCGAACCCTGGATGTAAATAATATGTGTGGAAACTTGTATTTGTCTCAATCGTTTCTGGATCGACTTATATTTTTCCCACGCCATCCAGACAAGTCTGGTTGGCTGAAACATGAGTCTGGATCGAAATGCCTGTCTGGATCTCTTGGGTTTACGGATCTGAGGGCTCCGGATGGGAGGGGTTTTACTGTAGAGTGTTTTAAATATCTAGGAGGATCGATAAGCATGAGTGGAGGTATGGAAATGGAGGTAAAACAGAGAGTGTGTGAAGGAAGGAAGGTTTTCGGAGCAATGGGAAGTACAGTACGTGGAAGACGAGAAATCTCGGAATGAAAGTAAAAAGTGCAATGTATCAAGGAATTGTTGTGCCAACAGTGATGTATGGGGCTGAGACATGGGCTCTGAAGAAAAAGGAGAGAAGAAAGCTAGATGTAATGGAGATGAGCTGCTTGAGGAGTATGTGTGGAGTTACCCGTAGAGACGGATTGAGGAATGAAGAGATACGTAGGAGAGTGGGGCAGCAGGAACATTTGTCAGCCAGAGTGGACAGAAGGGTGCTGAGCTGGTATGGTTATGTTGAACGAATGGGAGATGAAAGGCTTACAAAGAGAATATATGAGTCAGATACAAGGGGAGATAGAAGGGCAGGAAGACCCCCATTGAGATGGAGAGACTGTGTAAGACAAGCTTTGGATGATAGAGGAATGACTATAGATCAGGCAAAGGAAGTGGTAATAAACAGGAATGAATGGAGAATGCTTGTGAATAGTTGAGTGAACACGTGGTCATTTGGGGGAAGGAGTCGGGCGCAAGTTGGACTAGATAATAGTCCATCAGGCGCCTGGCCCGGGGAGACGATTAATATGAAGGGTGCGCCTGGAAGTGTGGTGGGCGGGCTTGTGGCTTTGGCTCCGCTGCATGTCTGCCTGCCGAGATCGGAGCCTTTCCGGGTGGTCGGGGGCCGGGGGAGTGCTGGAGCGACCTTGGTGACCCTGGTCTCTGGGTATTCTCCTGGGTGACCAAGATGTGTGTGAATTTTGTGTTTTGTCTGTGTTTGTTCGCTGTTTTGTCTTGTGTTTTGTGTTTTCCTGTTCTTGCTCTGTATTGAGTCGGCCACCCCCAAGAAAAAATAAAAAATAAAAAATAAAAATAATAATAATAATAATAATACCGGTAATAAAATAGAGGAAAATAAAAATAAAAAATAGGAAAAGTGGGAATTGGGCCTGAGCATATAGATAGATAGATAGAAGATAGGTAAGCATAGGATAGGTTAAGAAACCTAAGCATAAGTATGATTATTAAAGATACAGTATTTGTTAGTTTAATATGGTACAGATACATACAGGTAAAAATGCATAATGGTTTAGCGTCATTATGCATTGTAATGGCTAAGACGGGGTTGTCTTTCCGCAGATGGAGTATAATACAATAAAGTCTCGCTACAACACCGCCCCATCATGTCACCCCTGTGGCTGATGATGGTATAGTGCTAACTGTGCCTCAGCAAAACTCAACGAATTCCCACTGCAGTGCTTTCACCTGCAGTATCTGCAAACCACACCAGCCTTAACAGTGCTACAACAAGACAGTACCATATCAAGACTTTATGTACATTAGGCAACTTGTACATTAGGCAACTTGGACTTTAGAACAACAATAATCTGCCTCAACACTGCCCCACCATGCAAACACTGTGTCTGACATTCGTGTGGTGCCAAACAGTGCCCAGGTAAGACTCTAGTAGAGTCCCCTGTGGCGTCTATCTGCTCCTCACCAGCCTCGGCAATGCCATACCAAGACAGCGCCAATAACAAGGCTCTATTGTATAGTACGGTAATGGTTGTTGGTCCACAAGTCTACCGCCATCCCCCTATTAGTCGTGTTGTACAACATGCAGATGGATGCGTGGGGCATACAGTATTCTTTTTTCCTCCACCATAAGATGAAAGCCCCCTTTTCCCCTCCCCTGGGGGTATATGGTATATAGTATATTAGAGATTGGTAACATTAGGCAAGTTAAACATAAACAAACTAGAATACTAACATAATGCAAAGTAGGCCTATAGCCAGGGATCGACTCGCAAACAGCAGAGATGGGCTGATGGGATCATGGGGGCATTCTTGGGGTAGACGTCCAGAAACCAGATTTCATATTCTGAAGAAAAAAAATCCCATATTAATTTCAGGAGTTTCACCAAATGCCTAAGCCAATGTAGCATAACAAAATATATCTATTGTACAGATAACTCAAAAGCAAGTTATCAGTAGGACTATCTATTATTTTATCGCCAGACGCGTCAATCCCCAAGAGGGGATAGCCGCGAATGAATCCCCCTTATATACTTCAAAATTCCGAGGCAACAAATTTTATGAAATAGCTTATTTCTGTTCACAGGGGAGAATCGCTTAAGCTGCAGCCAGACTGCCCATTGGTGTGTTTAGTGTGTGGGGTGCACGTGGAAAACTGCACTTTCCTATTGACTATTGGAATGGCTGTGGATGTGAATGTTACATGTCATGTAGTCTGTAATCAGCTCAATCATGCTTATACATTTTGTAAACTAAGTTTGAAAGTCAATATGGTACACAGCATAACTAGTCTTCAATATCATAAAAAACATCTTCATGAGTGTGTACTTCAAACTAGTCAAAAAGCCTAAATGAAAATGAACTAGCTTACTAGGTTCTTGAATCTATCTATCTATTGCCTGACGCCGTGATCCCCGAAGGGGTGACCACGAACGAACTGCCCCCAGTCAGTTGACGCCCCTCCTCCCAACCAGCACCGCCTTCATCCATATACTTCCTCACTCCATCCTTCCACCTTTCTTTCGGTCTATCTCTCCCTCTCTGTCCTACTACCTCGCTCTCGTACACCTTCTTAGTCATTCTCTCGCTCCCCTTACGTTCCATATGGCCGAACCATCTCAAGTTGTTCCTCTTCACACTCAACAGGCTTTAATACACAAATTTAACTGGCTGTCACCCTGTCAGGCTCTGTTATAAATATGAAGCACTGGCAAATTGACAATTTGACAGAGACATCAACTCCATTTGGTACGAGGTGGGGTCTTTTTGGACCTCCCCAGTTTTGCTCCATTAGCTAGATTTTAAGACAAAACATGGTAAGAGTTGTGTTAGCGGATGTATAGTCCGCTTTGTTTACATAGTCGCACGCTCACAGTTACATTCAAATCAAATTTGACTGCTGTTATTTGCCCCTGTTGGTAATATATATGATGGGTTTGGCTTCTCACCCCATTATTGTTTCCCACAGCCAAGTGTTGGGTAAATTGTTTTGTTACCGGCCGTGGGATACAATAATGTGTTTAATCCCCCCTCATCCCCCATGACTTATTGTCATCATCAAACATATTACCAGCAGGGGCAAATAACAGCTGTCAAATTAGACGCGAATGTAACTGTGAGCGTCCGACTATGTAAACAAAGCGGGCGGTACGCCCGCTAACACAACTCTTACCCAAAATATTTCACCTTATTAGTTTGGCAATAATAAGACGCTTCACCCCATTCAGGTGTCAATTTTTATCTGGAAGAGGAAGTCTGGGAAGGCATTTTTGTTAGCCTTGGAGATAAACTAAAATATATTGTTCGCAAATAGCCTAAGCAAGCAAAATCCTCAATAATAACTGAACAAATTATATCCTAATAACTCATAAGACGTCGGACCAGGTCATGTTAAAGGCCTGTTGTACTTTAAAATAGTCCTATAGCCTACTGTAAACCTTAAGAGAGAAATGATCAACCTTTGCAAGCTAAGATAAGAAAGGTTACATTAAGGTATAGGCAGCATAATAGGCCTATGTACTGTATACAGTATATTAAAAAATTTGCCTATTAAATTGACGGTATGTAGTTTCTACCAGGCTTATGGCTATTATTCTTTGGTGTTTTACCTTATTTAAGTTTTTAGGAACCCTTACTGATGCGCAGAAAGAAGTTTTATGCCGCAGGTGCAGCCAATTCCTATCTGGAAGATTCCATAATCCTATTTTGTCCTCCCACTCAGGAGGATGACAGTTTAAGCCGATGACTGATGACATCATGACAAAATAGTAGGAATCATAAAATCCTAAATCAAATCGGGAAGGATGTAGTATCCGGGCGGACGGTCGTCATGTACCGTACCGGTATATATCGGTCGTGCAATCGCGATTATGTTCCTGTCTATTTTGACGGCTATATTTTCAGTTATCCCCCTACTGGCTTACCTTAGTGATAGTAAAGAGGCAAAAGAGTTAGAGCTCATAAGGGGTGCCTCTTCTCAGTTTCCTTTCAGTCTCAAACTGGTCGTATCTGTTTTTAAACATATTGACACTGGTACTGCTTATTACATTTTCAGTGATAATTTATAATACGTGAGTTGAAAAATATATTCAGCTTGGATGTTCGGTGACGTGGCTTCAATAACTTTAGACTGTGTCCTCTGGTCTCCAGGTGTCGGTCAATAGGAGCTAGCTGTAGAAAACCCTCACCAACCTTGTCGAAACCCTTCAGAATTTTGAAGGTTTCGATCACGTCTCCTCTTATCCTGCGTTCGTCTAGTGCGGTGAGACCCAACCGAGCTAACCTCTGTTCATAAGGGGGCTCTGACAGTTCCGGGATTAATCTTGTAGCTCTTCGTTGGACTTGCTCCAGTCTCCTTACCGGTATGTCCCCCCTGGTATACGGTGACCATGCCTGGATACAGTAGGCTACTTAAGTCGAGGCCTGACCAATGATTTGTACAACACCAGCACCATTTCAGAATCTAGGCAGGTCATCGTTTTCCTTATGATGCCAAGCATTGAGTTGGCACTAGCTGCTGCTTTAGTAACATGTCTTGAGGGCTTTAAGTTGTTGATAATAAAGACCTCAAGAACCTTTTCCTCTTCTGTTTCCTGAAGTGGTGTTGGTCTCATGTAGTACAGTACTCAAAACCTGGGGTGTTCCTGCCTATATGCATAATCTTGCATTTACTTCATTAAAGTGGAGTACGGTAACCATTTCTGGCTCCACTCTTTCATCTTGTTCAAATGTTTTTGTCGTCATACAGTCTTCTGCACTCCTTATTCTCCGGTATATTTTGGCATCATCAGCAGAGTTTCTCACTTGACTCTGTATTCTCAAGCAAATCATTGATACAGTATATACCAGGAAGAGAACTGGACCCAGGAAACTTCCTTGCGGGACACTACTCCATACCTTCAGCCATTCCGAATAGAAACCCCCTTGATGCTGACTCTGTTTTCTATTAGACAGGAAACTCTGTACCCACCCAGCAATTTCACCCACAACACCAAGAGGAATATATATGATAATGACAATAAGTCAGGGGGGGGTGAGCGGGGCAAAGCCCCCCTCAACCTATTATTGTATCTCACAGCAGTCAAGATAGACGGGAAACTGGGAAAGTGATCGCGAGCGTACCAAGTAGTGTAAATAAGGCGGGCAGTACGCCTGAATATTACATCCTTACCATGAAATCAAAGGATTCACATCAATTATATAAAACAAATAGTCACACAGGACTTCTTATCATGATTATTTGATATATATATATATATATTGCCAGCAGAATAACACCTGGCCGTGGAATAATTTAGGAAAAGAAAAAAAAAAAAAGGTCAAATTAGGCCTAGGCATAGCCTATGCTAGTTGCGACCGACTCGGACCGAGAGCCGGGCGAGAGCATGTGAGTAGCACCACAAAAAGTTACTTTAATTTAGGCTAACCAAAAATAGCCTAGAGTAGGCCTACACCTGACCTGGCTGGCCAAACATTAGTGACCCAGAGTGTAGTCGGGTTTCCTGTGCAAGGTTAGGGTAAGCGAAGTTTAACCTTACCATGGTTAGCCGAAGCCTAGCCTAGACTCCAAAAATACATACCGGTAGCCTAGAAACTTACAAACTAGGCTAAGTGATAAAACATTCGGCTAGGCCTTGGCCTACGTTAGGTAGACAGAGTAACCGCTATTCTAACCCTATTAGCCTAAGCTGTCTAGCGAGTAGCAACTCGAGCCAAATCTAACAAATTATTGGTTCTAGGCTAACCCAACCATTACTGTTCTAGCTTCAGTTCAGTTGATCTGCAGCTTCAAAGGGTGACCTTTGTTAAGGTTTACCCAATGAGCTATCTTAGATGTGTAAAACACCGATAAAGGTACCGTCGGCCAATTAAAGGTGAACTACAGGGATGAACGAAAAAACAAAGATTAATGCAGGGTCATAACTTGGCATGAATATACTGTAATTTATGTATATGGGCAATATCGATATAATTCCATTAAACCCCAGAACAAAATACTAATATTCTTACAGTTTCTTACAGTAGATCCTCTGGAAAAAGGCAAACTAGGCCTGTGTATCCAGCTCAGTACCAGTACTTGCACTGCTGCGGTCGTTCACAGTGTTGGCGGCGGCGGTAGCAGACGCAACATTTTTACTATTCTGTATTTTTGCTTTATAATCAAACTTCAAATCTTGTCTTCCCCATGCTTTATCAAGATTACTTTCAAACTCCCTTATTGATTCGGAATCGACTACATACTGGGGCAGTGCGTTCCACTCATTTACCACTCTCTCACAAAATGAGTTCTTTGCCTTCTCAAGCCTATTTCTTTCTTTGTAAATTTTCTTAGAGTGTCCTCTCGTTCTTGTTCCCTCCTGCATCAAGAAGATACCTTCACACACATCCTCATCATACTTTCCTGACACTATCTTAAAAGTCTCTATCATTCATATCCCCTCTCTTTCTCCTATATGCCAGTGTCGGAAGCCCCAGTGTCCTCAACCTCTGCTCATAGCCCGCGTTCTTCAACGTTGGTCCTAGCTTGCTAGCTCTCCTCTGCACTTTCTCCACTGCTTCTATATCCTTTACCATATATGGAGCCCACACCTGGTTCGCATATTCCAGGTGCGGCCTAACCAGCGCTGTATAGAGATTCCTGAAGATTTCGGAAAAACTCCATTTATTGGTCACCAATTTTCCCATGGATTTTTTTATTTTTCCCTGTTAGTTTTCATCAATATATAGTGTTTAGAAATAATTAGAACCCTCGGCGAAACCGTTTTCCCCATTATACAACGATCTTAAGACACGCCGCCCGATAGTGGGGAGGGCTATGAAGTACAGGGAAAATGAGGGGTTAAATGCGTAAAACGGCGATACAAACGTATTCAAGCAAAACTTGGCTCGGGTTTGAAGGTATTTCAAAGGCCTAAAACCCAATATTTCGAAAACCCAAGCCAAGTTTTGGCCAAAGCTGGCTCGGATTTTGCGAGTTTGTAGACAACAAAATGACAGTAACCTCATTTAGAAATTTGGCTCAGGTTTCCCAAAATTGCAAACCCATAAAACCCGAATTTTGGAAAACCCGAGCCAGCTTTTGGCCAAAGCTGGCTCGGATTTTGCGAGTTTGTAAACAAACAAATGACAGTAACCTAATTTAGAAATTTGGCTCAGGTTTCCCGAAATTGCAAAGCCATAAAACCCGAATTTTGGAAAACCCGAGCCAAGTTTTGGGAAAAGTTGACTCTGATTTTGCGAGTTTTAAGAGTAAACAAATTACACTAACCTAATTTCGATTTTTGGCTCATGTTAAGCTATCATAGTGTTTACAAGCCTATACCCCTTTGAAAGGACATTAGCCTAACCTAACAACATTACCTAACCTATCCTAGTATTATGGGTGGGGGCTGCCGCCCCCACACCCCCGCTATTTGCATCTTTGACAGATTGTTTGTGTATTTGTCTGTGAAAAGGGGGTAATTGTTTAGTGTATGGCCTGATAAAGAAAATGGATTTTTGAGCACAGACTAAACCAAATGTTCACTACTGTATTTACATAGCTGGTCATTAACCTAACCTAACCTAAAGTAACCTGGGCATCCTGGGGGCTGCTGCCCCCAGACCCCCGTTGGTCTTGGGATGAAAAGTGATAAAAAACACATATCTCTTACCTCATTATTCAAAGTTTTGTATTTGGTTTAATATACACTTCCCAGGTCATTTGAACAGTTCTATTGCTTCTATATATCATATAATACACCATAGAATACGTTTTTAATAACTAGAAAAAAAAAAAAGAGGACTTCGATTAAACAATTACGGAATTACCTTAAAACACGAGCCAAGTTTTGCTTAAATAATTTTGTTTTCGCCGTTTTTAAACCCGCGAAAATATGAAAGCGTAATTGCATACCTTATTGAGATGTGGAGGGAGTAGGTGGGGAAGAGATGCGTCCACGTTTTCGACGAGGAGTTACGACGAGTAGTGGTTTTATTTAAAAACCAATAATGACCGCATCGCCACTGGTCTGCCGGTTCATAATAGTAACATTCGTTTGAGCAGAGTTTGCAGGAAACAGAGGTAGGCAAACAACCATGGTCAGTAAAAACCTTAAGGGCTGCACTATTGTTCCTTGTAGTGTCAATAATCACTGAATGTGGGAGGGGTGAACAACCATTACAAGCGGCGTCCATGACTAAAGTGAGGAGA
This sequence comes from Paralithodes platypus, assembly GCA_032716605.1. Classification (NCBI taxonomy): domain Eukaryota; kingdom Metazoa; phylum Arthropoda; class Malacostraca; order Decapoda; family Lithodidae; genus Paralithodes; species Paralithodes platypus. Next base: position 11,940,021 of record CM064523.1, read on the forward strand.
GACTTAAATGAAGGTGTGTATCTGTGATTGGTTCAGTGCAATGACGTAATCAAGGTCAATAAACTCACCTGATAGGTTGCTGGTTGTATGCGTGACGGAATCTATGAGTTTAATGACGTGGTCAGAAAAAAACCCCAATAAGAATCCAGAAGTGTTTTGTGATGTATTGCGCAGGAGTTAGGAAATGAAACTCAGTATTTCCAATGAGGATGGCAGATGGCGTGATAGTATTACAAAAGTTGAAGGGTAGAGCTCTCCAGTTCACGAAAAAATTGCGTCGCTGAAAGCCGCGCCGTCTATAAGAGAGTATTGACAACCGTTTTACGGTAGGTAGACATGTTGTTACCGTTTTTTTTAATAGGTTTTGCCGAGGGTTGAAACTAATTTTAATATGATGCTTAGAGCATATAGATTCCATATCTGTCTTCAAATATGTCAAAATAATTGGTGACCAATAAATGGAGTTATACTAAGATTTCTTCGTCAAGTGACACAAATGTCCTCCTTATCAGCCCTACAATTCTATTGGCTTTGTTTATCTTTTCCGCTAAATGTTCTGAGAAATTTAACTTATTGTCCATCACTACTCCTATATCCTTTTCTGCATTCACTTCCTCCATCACTTCATACATACTGTATCCTACCTTGTCTATCTTGCTTGTCCCAATCCGCATGTACTTGCATTTTTTTGGATGAAAAGGCATTAACCAATGCTCAGACCATCCCTTCATGCCCTCCACATCTCCTTGAAGCAAACCCACATCTTCCTTACTCCTCACTCTTCTATACAGCTTAGTGTCATCCGCATACAGGTATACCTCACTTCCATTAGTTATAACTTCAGGTAAGTCGTTGATAAATACAACTAACAGTAGTGGTCCCAACACAGATCCCTGAGGTATCCCACTTGTAATTTCCCTCCACCCCGAGCCTATTCCATTCACCAGTACCCTCTGTCTCCGATCTTTCAGGAAGGCTTCTATCCATTTCACACATTTCTCCTCTATATTATAGCTTCTAACTTTCTCTATTAACCTTTCATGTGGGACCTTAGCGAAGGCCTTCATAAAATCGCAATATACCACGTCTATTACATCACCATCCTCTAGAATTTGCATCCAATCATCTACCACCTTAATTAGCTGTAGTACCGTCGACCTCCCCGGCAAGAATCCGAACTGTCTCCCACTGAAAAGTTGGTTTGATTTCATATGCTCCATTATTCCTTCTCTAATTACCGTTTCCATTAGTTTACACACAACACTTGTCAAACTGACTGGTCTATAATTTCCTGAGTCATTTTTCTTTCCCTTCTTAAATATAGCTATGTTCGCCTCTCTCCAGTCCATCGGGATTTGTCCTGTATTAAACGATACCTCAAATAACATTTTCAATGGCTCTACCAACATCTCACCTCCTTCCTTTATGATTCTTGGGTGTATCCCATCCAGTCCCAGGGACTTACTTCTGTTCCTTTTTTCTATAGCCCTTCTTATTCTAGCATGGAAAACTCTATTAGTTCTAGTGCCGGTGCCTGTTTGATGGGAATAGTAGGCACTGCATCATCCGACTCCACTGTTAGTACCCCCCCCAAAGTATTTCCCCAGCACCTCTGCTTTCTCCTTATCAGTCTCCGCTCTACTCCCATCATCCAACCCCCCCTACCAGCTCTGGGATCCCTACTCTTCCTGTTAACTTTTCCTGAATGTACAGTACTTCCAGAATATTTGTGGATTATCCTTCACATTTCTAGCAATCTCTCTCTCCCTCTCCTTGTCTCCCACCTTATTTTATTGTTTATTTGTCTGCATTCCAGATCCACTTCTTTAGCTTCTATACTAGACCCCATGTTCTTTTTTAAAAAATTTAGTCTTTCCCACAATCGTTTCTTTCTTCGGTTTAATGTTATTTTAATACCACAAATTTTGTTGATATATTTGAAGATTAATAATGAATCTATATGCTCTAAAGAGTATAAGACAATTTGTTTTAACCCTCGGCGAAACCTAATAAAAAAGTATGGTACTAAAATGTCTTTTTCGTAACAAGGTTGTCAATACGGTACTTCCAGTTGTTGTTGTTGTTCCCCAAGCTGCCTGGCCGAACAGCCCCAAGGCCCCGAGGAATTCCAAGGCCATAACCGAGTGCCCTCATAGAACCCTCCCCGCCGACCACAATAAAGCCTGGGTGACCGAAGCCACTCCATGGCGGGGAGCTGAGGAGGGTGCGGAAACGCCCGGGAAACCAAAGCCCCACCCAGGGCCCTGTGCCCCTCAGCAATTATGAAGAGAAAGTTGAGGGGCAAGGGAAAAATGTGACGCTTTGGCTTCCAATCTTGGTAGATTGGGAGGTCAATCCACGGAAGAGACGCCGTCACTTGAGATCTAGAAAATATATAAGTTAAAGAAACAGTCAGAGTAAGCTATGGGTATGGCAGAGATTGCTCAGCTCTCACTCTGATAGACCCTCCTATCACCACATGACTAGAACCCAATCCTCTCAGCATCAGCTAGGAAAGGCCCTAGAAAGCCGCCTTTGGCAGGGGGATAGCTCCCCTATTTCAACCCCTTTCGGGGTTGGGCACCCGCCTATGGTACGGTACTTCTAGTTATCGATAGCTCTAAAAATCATATGAAAATGTGTTAAACCCTCGGAAAAACCTAATATAAAAAGTATGGTACTAAAATTTAATTTTCGTAATAAGGTTGTCAATACGGTACTTTCCCATTATCAATGACTGTACAATCAAAGCTGAAGATTGCAGAGTAAACACCATAGACTTAATCTACTTTTCTTTCACCTTCGTATAATCGACAGCCAATTTTTTTGGTTTTATTTACTAAGGGATTAGTACTCAACCAGCGGGGGCAGCAGCCCCCACCCATAATAGTAGGTTAGGTTAGGTTAGGTTAGGTTAGGTTAGGTAAGGTAGTTAGGTTAGGCTAATGTCTTTTCAAATCACTATCGGGGGACGTGTCTCAACATGGATCGATAGGCCTAATGGGGAAAATAGGTTTTCCCGAGATTTTTAATTAATTACAAACACTATATATTGATGTAAATGAACAAATATTTTTATAAAAAACACTCGGAAAATTTGTGGTATTAAAATAAAAAATTTCCCTTTCTTCTAATCAATGTCCAAAGCTTTCTTTTCATTGCCAATTCTGGGTTCTTTCTTTTCATCAATTTTTTTTTATCCTTATATTCCCTTACTGGTACACTTTTGGATACAGCATTCTCCAGTTTGACTCTAATTTTCCTCCACATTCCTTCAGCGTCTTCACCGTTCAAGTATTCCCCCCCCGTCAATGTCCAAACACCGTCTCAGCAGCTCATATATATAGTCGTTGGTGACGAATTGGCATTTTCAGCCAGCTGGAGTGACTCCATTGTGTAGAGACGCCGTTTGTAAACAAGGTATGCGGTCCTGAACAGTGAGGTCTGTTTTTCGTAATTAATACCTTTCAATTCAATACTCAAGCTCTGCAAAAGATCGACCAACGTTCTGATGATGTGGTGCACATCAAGAAATAATCCCAGCTCGCCAGCAATTAACATACAGTACATGCAGTGTTTATGCATGTTTAGCCTGGTCCAGAGTTGAGGGAACTCGGTTCTAAGGCCTATTTCGTAATGATAATATCGTTTTCTGTTCAATTTATATATCGCGGTCCCTTGACCAGATAGTGGTAAAGCCAAATGTTGAGCTGTAAATATGCATACAAATTATAAGTTTCTCAAATTAAAAAAAACCACAGATTCACCCATTTCCCATGCCGAGAGTTCCCGCCATTGGCTACAGTTACGCCATGGTAAACACGCCAGTTCGCGCCACATAAAATAACTTCGATAAGCTATATTTCTATATTGTTAAAACAAATTGATGAAAGTTCTTCAGTATCATCTACCTAAAACCAAGCAGATCCCAATGGACATTGTAGTTTTAATAGGTTTCATCCCTGGAATTCACCTTTTAAAGTAACGATTTTCATTTGCACATTACGCATATAAAAACTTGCTGTAGCCTATATAACTTTCAATGGTATATTCATAAAGAGCACACTCCAAACTATTCATAAGTCACTTAAAACACTAAAATCGGCTTACGGCAGCCATATAATAACATGGTGAACCTTCGTGAAGTTGGCGCGAAACGGCGAATTTATCGGTGGACGTAGGATGGAGTTTTTTTCCGCATGTCGGTACCACCCTTCGCCTATAACGTTGGTAATTTAATTCATATCTTTCTTATACCCCTACATATGATTCAGAAAGCCTTCAACTTTGTATATATATGCATATTTCGTACCTTAGTACCTATGCCACATAATAATACGTAATTCGAATACTTACCAAAGTCACTGTAAGGCCATCAGAATTCTCAATATTATCCTATTTTCACCATTTTAAGCAGCTCCTCGTTGTCATATAAGACGTTCAGTTATTCACAATTGTAAATCATGTGTGGAAATGCTGATACTGAAGCTACATTCTCCATATTAGCCTGAAATATGACGAGAGACCGAAAGACCGCCATTTTTAACCACTGAATGAGAAGACTGGTAGTTCTACGAACCCTTACAGTTACAGGCCCCTATTCTTTGATTATAGGTCCTATACGAAAACTAGGCTACATAAGAGCATGTCAATAAATAAATATAACACATATTTATTACACAATTAGTATACAAGTACAGTAATAGAATTTGAGCGATTTATAGCCATTATTTCCAAGGTAATTACAAAAAATTACCACTAGCCTAGATATCGTAGTTCGGAAAATGGCTTTGGCTTCAACTTGATATCCTACACTTATGGTGACCATATCTTACTTTGAAATATATAAAATATAACATGGTAGATTTATGCGATAAAGGTAGCGTCAAGCCACCCAAAACAATGGTACTGTACTGTACTTTTATTGACCGACCGCAAAAATCGCATTAGTTTTTATAAAAATCCATAGTTTGCCACAGGGTGCATTTCATAACTCTAGAATCGAACACAGGGTTAGCTGATCACCCCCAGTTCGGTTTCAACAGCCATCTTGAGTGTAGGTGATGTGGTTTTATGAATAGGGCCTACTTAGAAAGTTTTAGACCTTGTCTGCATTGACAAACCAGCGAATCTTGTCTGTCGTGCACACATATTCACTTTAACACTTAGGCTAATAGGCCTAACTGGTCTACCTACCTGAAGTTGTTTCGGCCATCCTCATTGACCTCGGCGAGAGTTGCTCCCCCCGAGTATGTTTGCTGCCAGTGCTTGTTGCAGCAGGCTATTCGAGGAATCGAGGGGGCAGCTCTCACCCCCGCGAAGCATGGCTGATCAGGCACTGACTTGAGATGGTTGTCCAAGGCTTTCTGGTAAGACCTATGGAAATACTTAGGCTAAATACATATTTTAGGCAAGAATGTTAAGTTCGGGCGTAGCCTACCGCCGCCCTTGTTTACAGTACGCATAGTGGCGTCGGACCTTTGCCATCATGTTCCCGTCTATTTTTACTGCCTTTGAAAACAATAATATGTTGAGGCCCCAGGACATATTGTCATCATCATACCGGTATATAGCCTATTGCCAGCAGGGGGCAAATTACCGAAAAAAAATCGCCGTCAAAATAGGCCTAGACGCGATCTTAACCACGGCGATCGACAAATGTAAACATGACGGCGGCGGCGGCGGGAGAGGCGTCGGACCCTTGCAATCATGTTCCCGTCTATTTTGAATGCCATTGGATACAATAATATGTTGAGGGGGGGCTTTGCCCCCCTCACCCCCCCATGACTTATTGTCATCATCATATAGGCTACAGCGCTGGTTAGGCCGCACCTGGAATATCCTATGCGAACCAGGTGTGGCTCCATATATGGTAAAGGATATAGAAGCAGTGGAGAAAGTGCAGAGAGCTAGCAAGCTAGTACCAACGTTGAAGAACGCAGGCTATGAGCAGAGGTTGAGGACACTGGGGCTTCCGACACTGGCATATAGGAGAAAGAGAGGGGATATGATAGACTTTTAAGATAGTGTCAGGAATGTATGATGAGGATGTGTGTGAAGGTATCTTCTTGATGCGGGAGGGAACAAGAACGAGAGGACACTCTAAGAAAATTTACAAAGAAAGAAATAGGCTTGAAAAGGCAAAGAACTCATTTTGTGATAGAGTGGTAAATGAGTGGAACGCACTGCCCCAGTATATAGTCGATTCCGAATCAATAAGGAAGTTTGAAAGTAATCTTGATAAAGCATGGCTGCATGGGGATTCGGGGAAGTCAAGATTTGAAGTTTGATTATAAAGCAAAAATACAGAATAGAAAAATGTTGCGTCTGCTACCGCCGCCGCCAACACTGTGAACGACTGCAGCAGTGCAAGTACTGGCACGGAGCTGGATACACAGGCCTAGTTTGCCTTTTTCCAGAGGATCTACTGTAAGAAACTGTATGAAACTGTATAGCCTAGCCTACTGCCAGCAGGGGGCAAATAACCAAAAAAAGTCGCCGTCAAAATAGAAAGTTAACCGCGGCGATCGCCCTATGTAAACATGACGACCGTATGCCCGAACTCTTCAACTCTAGCTTACATCCATCCCATATTTTACTTTTAAAGTGTTGAGTGTTAATAGGGGAACTAGCTGACGTGTATGAATACGCCAAAGAAGAAAGACAGAAAGAATACCACCCAGCTGAAGTTGGCGGTACTCAATTAGGCTAGGCTACGGTAGGAAAGACCAAAGTACCTATTTCGGTGTTTTACCCCTAGCCTATTTAGGCTAATCTGAACGTACTCAGACTGACTAGGCTATAGGCTACTCTATTTGTTTCCAGCTGACGGTAAATTGAATCCCTTAGTAGCTGGTCTCTCGATACTTAGGATAATGAAAATATATGAAATTAATAGGCCTATGGCTGTGTGTCGCATTAATGCCAAGTTATCATTATTAACATCATATTTCGCTACAAAATCTAACTTAGGCCTAGGCAGGGTGTCAAACGACGCTGTTTTTTTGAGTGATAACGAAAATGAACTTTTTGTATAATGATATTATTTTTGATTAATCTCACCACCACACCCCCAATGAAATTAATTAAAGTATATATGATCCACCGGGATTCGAACCCGGGTTATCACACACATATTTTTGCCACCTTAACCATTACACCACCAGGACGGTTAAAGGTTTTAGCTAATTTAGAATTAGAAAATTCAGACTGCGAGAAAGATCTAGGTGTGTTTGTTAGCAATGATTTGAAGCCTAGAAAACAGTGTATAAGCGTTCGTAATAAGGCAAACAGGATTCTCGGGTTCATCTCTAGGAGTGTGAGTAACAGAACTGCTGATGTTATCTTAAAACTTTACTTGTCATTAGTGAGACCCCATATGGATTATGCTGTCCAATTTTGGTGTCCTTATTACAGAATGGACATAGATTCATTGGAGAGAGTACAGCGTAGAATGACAAAAATGATCCATAATATTAGAAATCTTTCGTATGAAGAAAGGTTGAAGAAATTAGGTTTACATTCGTTAGAAAGACGCAGAGTTAGAGGGGATATGATAGAGGTGTTCAAGTGGGTTAGTGGGATTAACAAAGGGGACATGGCAAATGTACTAAAGCTCAGTGATACCGAAAGAACTCGTACCAATGGTTTCAAATTAGATAAATTTCGTTTCAGAAAAGATATAGGCAAGTATTGGTTTGGTAACAGAGTTGTAGACGGGTGGAATGGACTACCAAGTGCTATAGTGGGATCTAAAACTGTAGGGAGCTTTAAGATAAAATTGGATAAGCATATGGACGAGAAGGGTTGGGTGTGAAGGGGGATCAGCCGGGTTGGGCCAATCAGCGCTCTGCAGACCTCCATAATCCTGCGTTAATCTCTAACCGTTTTGGTAAGATGATCCTCAGGGTATTAGAGTGTGAAGCCTATAATTGGGCTTTGTAATGAATTGGGGTTGTGTGGGACAGGGATTTGCCTTGCTTAGGCCAATCGGCTTTCTGCAGACTCCCATTTTCTTATGTTCTTATGTTCTTATGCACACGCCTACGACTTATTATCCATTCTCGAATACTGGATATTAATCTAATCATGTTCATATTCCCAACCGCACTATGGTAGCCTACTGTTTAAGTGAGAGGAAAGAATAACAGAAACTCCCCCAACCCTTTTTTTTTTTTTTAAACAAAAAAGGTAAATTGACATAATTTTGGTCTCCATATATTCCATCTTGATTGCTTTTAGATTGCAGGAAATACTGTTTTAGACACCTAAATTCTCAAAAACATCACGGGGGGGCATGCCCCCGGACCCCCCTAGAGCTCGCGCCTTCGCCGCTCCGTCGCCCTATAATGATAACAAAATAATAAACCATAGGCCTAATGATAACACAATTCATATTTTGTGGATTGACACCCTGCCGCCTAGGCTATAGCTGAGTAACAATGATAGAAACATGACAATTTACCCTCAGCAGCCTCAGCTGGAAAAAAATGGGGTCATCAGCGGAGTACCACAAGGATCAGTACTGGGACCTCTCCTATTCCTCATCATGATAGGAGACATCGACAGGGACCTGGAACACTCAACAGCCACATCGTTTGCAGACGACACCAGACTCATGAAGAAAATCACCTCACAACATGATGCTCAGCTACTACAACAAGACTTGGACAAAATCCTGAAGTGGGCAGAAGAAAACAACATGGCCCTAAACGGAGACAAGTTCGAGCTTCTAAGGTACGGGAACAAGAGAGCACTACAAAACGACACCAACTACAAAAGTGGACAGCAAGAAATTACCGCCAAGGACACAGTGAAGGACTTGGGAGTAAATATGAGCAGTGACGCCACTTTTTCCCAGCATATTACCAAAGCCACAAAATCAGCAAAACAAATAGCAGGCTGGATCCTGAGAACCTTCCACACAAGAAATGAGAGGTGTATGCTAACACTGTGGAAGTCACTGGTCCTACCACGACTGGAGTACTGCTCCCAGCTCTGGTCTCCCCAAAAAGTAGGAGAAATAACAGAAATTGAAGCCACTCAGAGGACATTCACCAGTAAAATCCATGGGTTTCAACACTTTAACTACTGGGAGAGACTTAACCCGGGAGCTGCGGGGAGACTCTTAAGAGTTCCCCCGGCGCACTGCGGGGAGACTCTTAAGAGTCAGAGAAAATAAAAATCAACTTTTGACATCGAAAAAAAAAAAAAATTTATATTTTTTTTTTTTGGCCCCTGGGCCATGCAAAATCTCAGTCCTCTACCTCCCCTCCTTCCCCACTTTCCTCCTCTCCTTCAGTTATCACCTATTTTCCCTGTTATTCCCTTATTCTGAGGTATATTTTCGTGCTAACATTAGAAATCCGATTGGAGGGTGTGGTCATCACTGATAGCAAGCGAGTGCAAGAGAGAGAGAGAGAGTATCGATCGACTGTGTCTCAGTGGCCTTGGGGGAAATTGGCGGGAAAGCAGATTGCCTCACCCATACATTATACAACTCGCGGGCTATATCTCCGATTTTGACCATCCAAACGCTGTTTTCACTCGTTTTATTGTTGTTTCAGGTTAATACCTTTATAATCAACCCATAATAGGCGCATATGGATAAGTATTAATGCTATTAATGGCACAATGAATATTTTAGTGGCGGAAACACCTCAAATACGTCAGCACAGGGGGACGTTTCCAATTACCCCCATGCGCACTTCAGAGGTTAAGGAGCTGCAGCTGTACTCACTTCAAAGACGTAGGGAGAGATACATCATCATCTACGTCTGGAAGATTTTGGAAAAAAAGGTACCAAATCCAAACATCCAAGAGACTCAGCACCAAAGGCGAGGGAGGCTGTGCTATGTGAGGACTACGCCGGGATCAACACAAAAAATCAAATCCCTGATCCATCACAGCTTTACATACAATGGAACCAGACTGTTCAACTGTATACCAGCCCCTCTCAGGAACATGACCGGGGTGTCTCCAGACACCTTCAAGAAACACTTGGACATGTGGCTGGCCAAAATACCGGACCGGCCACCAACACCAGGATACCCCAGCACGAACTCCAACCGACTTCTGGAATGGAGAGTGGAAGAAAGGGAGCTGCCTGGTCGCAGTGGAGCCCCAGCTCAACTGTGTCACTAACGGACGGAATACAACTAAGTGTAAGTGTAAGTGTATTCAAGGCAGGGTGTCAATCCACAAAATATGAATTGTGTTAGCCTATCATTAGGCCTATGGTTTATTATTTTGTTATCATTAGGCCTAGGCTATAGCGCGACGGAGCGAGCTCTAGGGGGGTCCGGGGGCATGCCCCCCACTTCACAGACAAATACACCAAAAATCTAAGTCAAAGTGGGGGTGTGGGGGCGGCAGCTCCCACCTATAATACTAGGATAGGTTAGGTAAGGTTGTTAGGTTAGGCTAATCATCTAATGTCCTTTCAAAGGGGTATAGGCTAAGGCTAGTAAACACTAGGATAGCCTAGGCCTATACCCGGTCAGAGGTAAGAAGAAGAGTCCTGCAGCAGCAGTAGTCTCCTTGAATGCTACCAAAAATAGACTGACTAGGCTTAGCCTATAGGCTAAGTGATTATAGTTTCTCAGACTACTGTTTCTGACATTATCTATTTGTCATCATGGATTTGGAAGGCTGACCTAGCCTAGCCTATAGGCTAGGCCTAGCCTGTACAGTAGCATTGACAATCACCCGTGTGAGTCGTGACAGATGACAGGTTCAGTACGTTGACATCCAAGGAAGGTTGACAGCTGTGGATTTCGTAGTCAACACTGCTAGAAATGTATGGTGGTTCTATGATCAATGTTCAAGTAATTCAATATTAGCAAATGAAGCAAAACAAATTTCCCTCTCGATTTAAAGAGCTTGGTATGGCTATGTAGTCAATATCCAATAAACCCTGTCGAGGACCTTTTCCACAGTATCCATGGGAGGCCATGTAGGCTACGGAGTGCCGGTGGAGTGTGATATTCTTCCCCGTGCAATTGTGACAGGTTAAAGCAGCCCATATGCCTATCATTTGAACCAAAATCCGTTAAATCACGACTGTATTTCGATATCATTTTACTTAATGTTATTGCATTAGGTTAGGTTGGCTAGGTTAAGTTAGTAAATACAATAACATTAAGTAAAAATCCACAGAAATAGAATCGTGGTAAGAGGTAATGTCCAGGTATAGCGGCTGCGGCCATGGCGCCTCGGGAGCCATTTTCTTCTCTTAGAAGACTTTTTATCCCACCAAATTATTGTTATTTATAGTTATTTTCTGCATTAGTATTATTGTAAGTAGTGGTAGGTTAGGCTCGCTAACGATATATCGAAATACAGTCGTGATTTAACTGATTTTGGTTCAAATGATAGGCATATGGGCTGTTTAAACTGTTACAATTGCACGGAAGAATAGCACGTCACACCAGTGCTGGTGCTGTGTGGCAGTGCCATGTGGATCTGGTGCTGTGTGGCAGTGCCGTGTGGATCTGCGCATGCGCGACGACTTTAATTATTTTGTTTCTTTAGAATATATTTTATTAATTTTATTAGACTAACTTAACTAACCTAACCTAAATAAATTGTCTATAACAAAAATAAACGCACACAAATATTGTATTGTGCTGGGATCGAACGCTAGACCTCTAGAAACCTTTAGTTTAGTTCTGCGCAGTTGTCTTTGAGTGAGCTTATTGGCAGAACATATATTTTGGAGAGCTGATTAGGAGAATTGTATAGTAAATAGTGAGTGGCATCTTAGGAGCCTTCAAGGGTTAACTTCCCAACCCTCTCAAATATTCCACCGCATTTGCCACTATTGCAACAGAGGATATGTTTTTAACTCTCTCACATCTAACTTTAGTTTTTAATAGCCAAACTGGGTTAGATACTGAACTGATCTCACAAAAATCCCAGCCCTCACTACTGGAGAAGTGAACTCTCATAACTAGTCAGCTACTATTTTTTTTTTAGACCAATACTCTAACCACAAGACCATTAAAGGTACCCTACGTGGGCTGGCAGCTCAAGTAATTTTTACATTCAATATTTGACCAGTTTCAGCTCTGGTAAACTACGTTTACACCTTACTTTCGTATCCCATTCACCTTGTTCATTTAGGAGAATAAAATTAAAGCTAGTAGGCCTATACACAAATTATCACAATCAAGATGGCAATACTAAATAACCTGCATAATTAGCCAAGATAATGTGGATAACATTTAAGCCGGTGTCACACAAGCAAGTTTATTGGCTACATGTATCAGAGCTGTGATATAGATTTTTTTTATTAATTTTGCTCTTTATTCGTACATTAAACTGGACTGTACACGAATAGGAGCTGTAAGATAAAAAATAGTCAAAATGAAAGAGAATAGTCAGATAGTAGACCAGATTTTTAGCTACATTTTGGCTCCGATACTGTGGCTCCATCCAATACATCCACCCCTAATCGAATTGCGTCAATGGAGTAGATTCATTTATGGCCACCCCATCGGGAATTAAGGCGTCTGGCAACAGATAGATACTGTATGTGTTCTGAATTGATGTAAAATATTTAGTTGTATCCCTCTTGACTATGCCACTGCTTTCCTAATCTGAACAAATTAGTCTAAAATTAGCCGAAACAATATGAAAAAGAAGTCATCCTTACTGAAATAATTAAAAAACATAACTCACACATTACTATTATTTGATAAACCTACAACTGGCTCCTGTTGAACATATGAACACATCTAGTGGTAGTGTGAGAAGGGTATACTTTTAATTTCGGCTAGCAATAGTTTATCTTAATATAGCTCAGAAAGGTTATGTCAAATGCATATATGTTAACCCTTTCTGTACCAGTGATGTCGGTTATATTTTATCCTAGCTATATTTAGATGATTTTATGCAGCTTAGAAAGGATCTTTGGTAGCTATAAAAGGATTGATTGATATAGCTCGAAGCCTTATAATTGCCAGAGATCCTTCGTAACTGAATACAATTGATTAGCAGTAGCCAGAATATAATAAGAATAAAGTCGTCGGTACAGAAGGGGTTAATATTATGCCTTTAAAGTATATCTGGTTACTTGTGGTGTAAAGTCAGTGAAAATAGGCTAGCCTAAACAGATCGGATGCGGAATTAATACCCTGAGCCTACCAGGCCAAGTGGGATATCTCTATTGGTCTAACTGGTAAGGTGTCTTCAAGCCCCCACCAGGGCTTGATATTTTCTGGAGGCTATTCCCGCATCTAACGAAGTTTAGGTGTGCTGGTAAAATTGTTCAGATGGTTGCGAGTAAGATCGGAGCTCCATAAATCCTCTTTCGGGTATGGTGTAAAAACCAATTCCTACAGTGGCACATTAAACCCTTTCACAATAGGAGGAATCAATAAATTTATATTTTTTTGGCAATTATTATACGATTTTATTCAGATAAGGAGGGGTATATGAAAATCAGAGGGTTAATTGAGATATGGCTTTACCCTTTATTTCCCACAGATCTTTCCAAAACTGTATAGAATCGTCTAATGATAGTAAGAATATAGTCAAAATGCGTCATAATCTTTAAAGGGTTAAAAGGATAAAAACAATTAACAAATATTTAAAGAAGTCTATTTTGGAATATTAAAGTCTAAAATAAAATAAGCAACTATAATCATCACTATACAGTATATGTAATGTTGAGTAAAATACGAATACAATTTATATAACGGACATCTATTTCCAAGATATTATAAACCAATTATATACATTGAAAACTATTGACAATGTGATATCCATTTACTAAGATAATTATACTGTACAAGATATATACAATGAATAATGATATTTTGACATTCATTTCTTAAGGTAAATATGCACAATATAAGATATTGTGTACCCAATCTTGAAAAAGAAAATACTGTTTTAAATTTGCATCTTAAAGATTTCAAGAATAGTCTAAATATAGTAAGCTATTATATAATCACTATTGATATAATTATGCAATGTAGAGTACAAATTTCTATAACATTTTATATCCATTCCCTAAAATAAATATATAAAATTATAAACAATGAAAAATACTGACAATTTGACATTCATTTTGTAGTATGAAAACACATACATTTTAAATATACGTAAATTTAAAGACCGAGTGATCCACACGATGCAAGATTCCGGTCTCCTGTCCTAATGGCAGCGTTTCAGGCAACCCTGTTCAGAGCTGCCTCACTTGTCAGTTATATTTAATTCAAGATCAGACTGTAGGGTCCCAAGATTAATATACAATCTAAATACAATGAATAATGCCGACTTTTCTGAATCTGATCGATTGAGGAAAGACAACCCAAGCCTATAAACAACATTACACCCACTCCAAAAGAAAAATGACCGCGTAAACGTTTGCAATCATGTTTTAAACCATTTGTAAACTTTAATTTTGTTACATCCAGACACAATATTATTCTATGTAGGAGGGATAATTGATAAGAGGTTTTTCCAGTTTTGATTCCAAGAGTTCCTTCCTGAGCCGAGGAAAATCGTCTGGTGTTAGCTACAATAAACTTAAACAGGCACTTTCTGCTTGAGGGGGTTACAATTAAAACCACCAGTGTTGTTAACCCTGTCAACATATGTTGACACTTTTCTCTGCATACTTTAGCTAACACCAGCCTATTTTCTAGAGCTTAGGAAGGAGCTAAGGAATAAAAAGTAGCCTAAATTGATCAATGATCTCTAACCATTCGACTTCCACACACTTTTTGGGCGATTTTTGCACGTATTAATTATTTTTCTAGTTTCCTCCCTAGACCTCCATCAAATTTAAAAAACATCCATTAGATCCCCATTCTAGATTAATTTGTACATTTTTCAGTAGAAAAATTTCCCGGCCGAAGGCCGGTTCTTTCAATATTACAGGGTCACGCACTATCGTTCGCCAGGGAAAAAATCGACACCTAAATAGCACGAAAGGTCTAAATATTGGCGAAGAAATGGGGCGAAAGGCCTTAAAATCGACTAACTAATGGGGAAACATCTTAACATCTGAAAACTAATGGGGTTAAACATGAGTGAGAAAGTAGTCCAGAAAAATGGCCCATGTCCCCTTAAGCTGAATAAAATAGTCTAATGAGATAACCAGAACAATAAGGAATACAGTGACTGGTGAAGTTAACCCTTTCAGCATTAACAACACTCACTTTTGTATTATACTCTGACTATCATTAGACGATCACACACACACACACAGCTTGGGAAGCATCTCTAGCAATTAAGGGGAGGTTTTTAGTGCGTTTCCTAGACTTCCATCTAGCTTGAAATTACACCCCCTTGACCCCTTTTCAAGATAAATTTGTACATTTTTCGGTAGAAAAATGTCCCGGCCGAAGGCCGGTTCCTCTTAAATTACAGGCTCGCTATCGCTCGCCAGGAAAATATCGACACCTAAATGGGACGAAAGGTCTTAAAAGTGACATAAATGGGGTGAAACTTCTTAAAATCGCCAAACTAATGGGGCAAACATCTTAAAATCTCAAAAGCAATGGGGCTAGACATGAGGGAGAAAGGGGTCCAGAAAAAAAGTCCCTCAAGTGGATATCTCCCCTTAAAGGAGCCAAATATAACCCAATTATCACTTCATCTCTCGCAGACTCTTAACCCTTGCAAGCTCCAATACGCGTTTCTGTTCTGTTTTCTGGCAATTATTAGACGATTTTATTCAGATTAGTAACGGTATACGGAAGTCAAAGGGTTGATTGAGATAGTATTTACCCTTTGAATACCCACAGGTCCTTCCTAAGCTGCATAAAATAGTCTAATGATAGCCAACATAAACTGCTAAAATGCGTCAGAGCTTCAAGGGGTTAATAAGCTTCACAAAATCGTCAAATAGTAGTCCAAATAAAATGTATACACGCATCCTCAAGGAGTTAAGGGGAGGTATTTAGTTTGTTCCCTAGACCTCCATCAAGCTTGAAATTACACCCCCTTGAGTCCCTTTCAAGATAAATTTGTACATTTTTCGGTAGAAAAATGTGCCGGCTGAAAGCCGGTTCCTCTTAAATTACAGGCTCGCTATCGCTCGCCAGGATAAAATCGACACCTGAATTGCACGAAAGGTCTTAATATGGGGTGAAAGTTCTTAAAATCGCTAAACTAATGGGGCAAACGTTTTATAATACAAAAAGCAATGGGGCTAAACATGAGGGAGAAAGGGGTCAAGAAAAAAATCCCTCAAGTGGAAATCTCCTTAAGGAAGGATCCTTTCAGAATTAAGATGCTCTAATGCAACTTTGTTCAGGGTTTCACTAGACAATATTATGCAATTTAGGAAGAAGGAATCAAAGGGGTGCAAACTATCTCTTCATTAACTCTTCACCTCCCACACGTTCTTCATTAACTCTTCACCTCCCACAAGTTCCTCATTAACTCTTCACCTCTCACAAGTTCTTCATTAACTCTTCACCTCCCACACGTTCTTCATTAACTCTTCACCTCCCACAAGTTCTTCATTAACTCTTCACCTCCCACAAGTTCTTCATTAACTCTTCACCTCCCACAAGTTCTTCATTAACTCTTCACCTCCCACAAGTTCTTCATTAACTCTTCACCTCCCACAAGTTCTTCCTAAGCTGAATAAGATCATCTAATACGGACCAGAATATACGGTCAAAATGCGTCCTAATCCTCAAGATTCTCATTAGACTATTATATTTAGCTTAGGAAGGACCTCTTAGAATCAAAAGAGGTAAAATAGACCTCCATTAACCCTCTGACACCCATCATTCCTAACTAAATGGAACACAATCGTCTAATGAGAGCAAAGAAGAAAAGCGTTCCTGGATACTGAAAAGGTTAATACATCCACATAACATCTCAATAACAATACAACCAACGTTAGGGGGGGGGGGGGGGGTGACCTGTTTTAAGGGCGGTGACCTGTTTTAAGGAGGGTGACCTGTTTTACGGGGGTGACCTGTTTTAAGGAGGGTGACCTGTTTTAAGGGGGGTGACCTGTTTTAAGGGGGGTGACCTGTTTTAAGGGGGGTGACCTGTTTTAAGGGGGGTGACCTGTTTTAAGGGGGGTGACCTGTTTTAAGGGGGGTGACCTGTTTTAAGGGGGGTGACCTGTTTTAAGGAGGGTGACCTGTTTTAAGGAGGGTGACCTGTATTAAGGAGGGTGACCTGTATTAAGGGGGGTGACCTGTATTTAAGGAGGGTGACCTGTTTTAAGGGGGGTGACCTGTTTTAAGGGGGGTGACCTGTTTTAAGGGGGGTGACCTGTTTTAAGGGGGTGACCTGTTTTAAGGGGGTGACCTGTTTTAAGGGGGGTGACCTGTTTTAAGGGGGGTGACCTGTTTTAAGGGGGGTGACCTGTTTTAAGGGGGGTGACCTGTTTTTGTTCTGTCCTTTTCTATCTTTCTCTGGCTTGTATCCATTTGGCCCCATTCAGCCTACTGTTTTAAGACGTTTATCCCCATCCAGGTGTCAATTTTTTACTGGTGAGCGGTAGCGAGCCAGCATATTTTTTAGTTTTGTTTGACAGCAGGCTAAATTTGTACATTTTTCGATAGAAAAATGTCTCCGGCGAAGCCGGATTTCTTCATATAATGCTGGCTCGCTATCGCTCGCCAGGAAGAAATCGACACCTAGATGGGGATAAAAGTCTTAAAATAGTTGGCTGAATGGGGCCGAATGGATACAAGCCAGAGAAAGAGAGAATAAGACAGAAATAAAAAAAACCAGGTCACCCCCGTTAAGTGGGTAGAGTTTATTTATTTATATAATAATATAGTTATTATGGTTTTAGTTTCCCTCCCTAGACCTCCAAGCTTAATAAATAATCCTCATATTCCCCCTTCAAGATAAATTTGTACATTTTTCGGTAGAAACATGTCCCGGTTCCTCAAAAATTATAGGCTTGCTATCGCTCGTCAGGAAAAAATAAACATCTAAATGGCACAAAAGGTCTTGATAATGAAAACAAAATGGGACGAAAGGTCTTAAAATAAACAAAATGGGACGAAAGGTCTTAAAATCAACAAAATAATGGGGGCGAACATCTTACAATCTTAAAACTAATGAGGCTAAACATGAGGGACAAGGTGGTCGAGAAAAAGCAGCTCCCTCCCCCTTAAGAGTAAAATTATCCTCACTAAACCTCTCAGATGGCACCGATTTGTATTCTGGGCCATTAACCCTTTGAGTACCAGCGACGTGGGTTATCTATTATTCTAGCTATATTTAGACGATATTATGCAGCTTGGGAAGGATCTGCAGTAGTTATAAAAGGGTTGGTCGAGATAGTTTGAAGCCTTATTATTGCTAAAGTTCCTTCCTAATCTGAATAAAATCGTCTAATAGGTACTGTATGGGTTAACTAAGCGGTATCAGCTGCTCATAAGAAACAGAAGCTAAAGGCGCTTCAAGACAAATTTCGGAGCCAGGAGTTACAAGGAGGTATAACAGTTTATATCGTCTATTTTTAATTGACAAAAGTTCTCCAATAAATATTCTGGGATCACTGGCATCAGAGGCTGACTGAAAGTATATTAATTTATATGACATGAAAGCCGAGAGAAAAGAGAAAGAGCGCTGATGTGATACTAGCTATATATTTTACGGTGAACAAGATGCATTGCGTTTGAGGCGTCTTCTATACACGAGTAGAGGTGGGAAGGTATACCCCGGGGCAATGAGAGTTTAGGAATTGAGTAATTACGAGCTAGTTCCTTTAGATAGAACACATTGGGAAAGCCTTTTGGGTGAGGGTAGAGTACAGTTGTGTCTATGATGAGGTGGTGCACAAGTTTGAGAGACACCAGCATGTAGTTGAGACCGTGGCCCACGAGCACCGTATTTGGGTCCAGTAATGAAGAGACAACAGCTCGAAGTTCCGACTTGCTTACTCTCTCTCCTCGGTACATGTGATGCGGTTTCAGACAAGTGTGAGGAGTGTCAAAGTCTAGAATTCGAGCAGTGGGCTGCACCGTCTTCGCATACACTACTTCATTATTGTGATTTACAACAGCTGCACTTCCCACATCAGGCCCCAATAGTGTGTAAACTATCTTGCAAGCAAGAGCAACCACTTTACTGGTCTTTTTCTCCAAAGGTCGTCCGATATCCATGAATCCAATAAAATTACTTGGATGGAGATGCATATTAACATGCTGAGGTGCTCGGCCACACCATTTCTCATATCCACAACACTTGTAGTGAACCATTATTCCATTATGTGTATAATAGATACCTTTATGAAAAAGACAAGTTTCATAGCTTACTGGCTCCTCATTATCCTTATCCTTCACTTCATAAATGGCATTACATCGGAAGCATAAACGCCTATTATCCGAATCGATTGTGGAAAATGCTATCTTTCTATTGTTGAGAAGTACACAATTTCGAGGGTCTAGAGGATCCAAACGAGGGAAGAGATACTTAACTAGGACATCCTCACTCAGTACGTTTGGAAGTGCTCGCCAGTAGAAGTCTGTAGAGAAAAATATAAGTTACAGTTTGGCGACTGGTGCAAATTATTTACCGAGTAATGCTATATTTGGTAGAACGATTGTTGTACTATAATGTAAGCAATTTATAATGTCAGTCAAAGAGATAAGTTGAAATGTGAAACGTTAAGTTTCCATGAGAAAGTGGACCTACACAGCCATTATGGTGAATAAAATTAATAACATCGTCTTAAGATAGCCTGAGTAAAAGAAAAAGTGAGTCTTATTATTGAAATGGTTAAACAATTGTTTAAGAATAGCCAGAATAGAGTGATAAAAGGTGTCCCCGTATACTGAAGGGTCCTAATCTTCAACGGGTTACCCTTGAAGATTAGGACGCATTCTGGTAGTACATTCTGGCTATCATTAGACTATTTCATACTGATGAGGAAGAGTATATGGCAGTCAGAAGGTTGATTGAGACCGCCTTTACCCTTTTAACTCTCGCTGATCTTTCCTAAGCCATATAAAATAGTCTAAAGATATCCAGAATAAACTGTCAATACACGTCATAATCCTGATGGGGTTAATATATCTAGTCAGAGTAAGTCAAGAGCATGACAGCGCATTGGCCAAACTCACCTGCTGTTCGAATCTTGGGGCGAATCGGACGGAGAGTCTTTGGCCGAGTCAGTGGGAGAGACGATGGTACAGTCTCTGATCGAGTAACTGGGAGAGATGGTGGTACAGTTTCTGGTCGAGTAACTGGGAGAGACGGTGGTAAAGTTGCTGGGTGAGTCATTGGTAGAGATACTGGGCGAGTCATTGGGAGAGTCTCTGGCTCAGTCTTTAGGAGAGGCATTGATAGAGACCCTGGGTAAGTCACTAGGTAAGATATTAGTAGAGTTTCTGGGTGAGACCCTGGGAGAGGGATTGGTTGAGTCCCTGGGAGAGGCATTGGTTGAGTCCCTGGGAGAGGCATTGGTTGAGTCCCTGGGAGAGGCATTGGTTGAGTCCCTGGGAGAGGCATTGGTTGAGTCCCTGGTTGAGGCATTGGTTGAGTCCCTGGGAGAGGCATTGGTTGAGTCCCTGGGAGAGGCATTGGTTGAGTCCCTAGGAGAAGCATTTGTTGAATCCCTGGGAGAGGCATTGGTTGAATCCCTGGGAGAGGCATTGGTTGAGTCCCTGGGAGATGCTTTGGTCGAGTCCCTAGGAGAGGCATTGGTTGAATCCTTGGGAGATGCTTTGGTAGAGTCCCTGTAAGATGCTTTGATAGAGTCTCCGGGCTCCTACTGTTTCCATCCTCCTCTACAGGACTTTCCGGACAAGTTCTAAAGCTACTAGTTGTGCTGCAATTGCTCTCATTCTCCTCCAACTCCATATTGATGGGACTCTCCGAACAAATTTTAAGGATATTATCTGAGCTACAACTCGTTCCATCCTGCTCCTCAACAGCGGAAATCAAAGGGTGCGACACGGGACGAGGCTCAAGGGTGGAACTATTCCCAACCCCCTCTGGTTCCACATTAGGAGTCGCCGGTGGAGTATTCAAATAAATCACAGAGCGAGTCTTTGGTCGAGTTAAATGGAGAGTCACTGGGCAAATATCTGGGCTGCAACTCCTTTCATCCTCTTCTAAAACACCTTCGATGGAACTCTCTATGTGAATCTTTGAGCAAGGCTCCAGGCGAGTCTCTGTGCGAGTCACTGGTTTAGTCACAGAACGAGGCTCTGGATGAGTTACGGTCTCCGGATATGTCACTGAGCGAGTTTCTGGATAAGCCATTGGATGGGTCTCTAAATTAGTCACTGGAGGTCGGGTCCCTGGATAAGTAATTGGGCGAGTCTTTGGGTATGTCATTGGAGAGCAGTTCTTCGGATAAGTTTTTGGCAGGGTCTCCAGGCAAGACATTAAGTGAAGCTTACGGCAAGTCTTTGATCTAAACAGTAGGCAAGTCTTTAAGCAAGGTCCTGAGTGAGAATTCATATCATTTTTCATAACCACCTCCAGCGGGGAACTTCCAACGAAACTTATAGGGGGTGTCTCTGGGTTGCCACTTTTCCCCTTCACATTATTCTCAGATGCGGTGGATACTCTTGCTGTGGTCAAAGTTGTTTCAAGCGGGACACCTGTATGTGGCCTTACCCCCGAGTCGTCCTCTCTGGGAATGTGTTCACCTGTAAGGAAAAATCATTTGTGTACCTTTCATCAGCCCGAATTTATGTTTTTGCAACCTATTTCAACAATACACTTAAACTATTGTGAGAAAAACTATTAAAATATATAGTTTCAAAATATATTAACCTAACCTAACCTTTCATTAATATACTGTGAGAAAAGGAGAGTCTCTTAGGGAAAGTTAGGTTAGGTTTTGGAGTTATTCTAAAACTAGAATAAGTATGCATTATTTATATATAACAAATATAAATACAACCTTCTCCCACGGCATTTGTATATAATTTATCGATATGCATCTTTATTCTGAAAGCTTATGCTGAAAACGATAAGCGATACGGTTGCAATTGTCTTCTTGATATCAAAACAAAACAATAATCTATTCATTATAATTAAGCTGGAAATCTTGACCAAAACATCTTTACCATAAGAAGGGATAGAGCAAATGGGTTGTAAATTTCCTCACCTGGCTGACTCTTCCCAAATTTTAGAAATTATTTGTTCGATTACTCTAGTTCATTGTTTTGGTATAGATGTTAGTGGCCAATATTTCGATCTGGCCTCATTGCAATAAACAGACTAATAGAAGTTTTAATTATTTATCCCTTAAGGATTATGACACTTTTTGACAGTTTATTCTAGCTAGTATTAGACGATTATATTCAGTAGTTGAAGGCCCTCTAGGAATCAAAGGGGTAAACTAGATATCAATTAACCCTCTAATTTCTAGAATTCCCTCCTAAGCTGTACAAAATCGTCTACTGATAGTCTGAATAAACCTAAAATTCGGGTAATTATTTACGATACGACCACAAACTGTTCTCAATATTTGAAGACTTATAAAATAAGGATGTTGCAAAGATCATATTAAAATTTGTTTCAACCATCGGAAATGTATTATATGGGCACTATATAAAGCACTGTAAAAACAAACTCACTATTGTTGGCGGTAAAACACTAATTAGGCCCCCTACTGGAAAAATAGATGCCGATTTCAATGAATCATGAGAGGGCTTTGCCCCCCCTCTACCCATCCTGTATCCCAAGGCAAAAGAAAACAAATGTTCTACTCTGAAAAAAAAAAACTTACATCTGAGTATTTTGAGATCGTTGTATAATGGGGAAAAACTTATTTTCCGAGGATTGTAAGTAATTAAAACCACGGTGTATTGATGAAAACTACCTAAACAAAATGTGGTAGTCTCTTAAATATATTTCAAAATGCATCATAATCCTCAAGGGGTTAAAAACAAAGGAAGCATACACCATGGCACACTTACCCTTAGTAGGAGTCTCTGAGAAAATCTGTGGGCGAATCACCGTGCCGCAACTCTTCCTATCCTCCTCCAACTCCTTATCGCTAGGAGCCTCCAAGCAATTCACCGTCCTGCAACCCTTCCCATCATCCTCCGACTCTTCATCGCTAGGAGTCTCTGGGTAGTCATCCATGTTAATCACTAACCGACTCTCTTCATCCGTATCTAGGCTGCAACTCTCCACATCCTCCTCCGACTCGTCATCGTTAGTGGTCTCCGAGCAAATCTCTGGGTGAATCACCACGCTGCAACCCTTCCCATCTTCCTCCGGCTCTTCATCGCTAGGAGTCTCTGGGTAAGCATCTACGTTGATCACTAACTGACTCTGTTCATCAGAATCTGGGCTGCAACTCCTTTCATCATCTTCAAACTCAAAGTCGATGGGACTGTTCAGCCGAGTTTCTGCATTACTATCCGAGCTGCAACTGCTTCTATAATCTTCTGATTCAAACTCAATGGGATTGTTCTTGGGAGTTTCTGTTTGAATATCCTGGCTGCAACTTCTCCTATCTCCCTCTGATTCCAACTCTATGGGACTATCCAGGCAAGGCTCTGGGCAATTATCTTTTGGAGTCTCCGGGTAAGCATCCTTGTTAATCACTAGTCGTGTCTCTGGATCAGTATCCGAGTTGCAACTCTTTCCATCATCATCATCATCCAACTCCAAATCCATGAGACTCTCCCGCCAAGTCTCTGCACGAATATCTGGGCTACAACATTTCCCATCCTCCTCCGACTCCATCTCTATGGGATTCTCTGTAGAAATATCTGGGTTGGAACTCCTTTCATCATCCTCAGATTTCAACACTATGGGACTGTCCTGGCGAGGCTCCGGGTATGCGTCCATGTCAACCACTAGCCGAGTCTCTGCATTATTATCTAGACTGCAACTCCTTTCATCATCATCATCATCGGACTCCAAATCGATGAGACTCTCCAGGCGAGTCTCTGCACAAATTTCTGGGCTGCAACTCCTCCCGTCATCATCAGAGACTAAATCGATGAAACTCTCTAGGCTAGTCTCTGCATCAATATCTGAGCTGCAACTTCTCCCATCATCCGACTCCAACACGATGAGACTGTCCTTACGAGTCTCTGCAATATCTGAGCTGCAACTACTTCCATCATCATCTGACACCAAATCGATGGGACTCTCAAAGTGTATCTCAGCAGGAATATCTGAGCTGCAACTACTCCCACCTGCCTCAGACTCCAACTCTAACGAATACTCCAGGAGAGTCTCTGCATCAATATCTGAGCTGCAACTACTCCCATCTGCCTCGGACTCCAACTCGATGGGTCTGTTCTTGGGAATTTCTAGAACAAAATCGGGGCCGCAACTACTTCCATCTCCATCTTCTTCCGACTCCAACTCCATGGGACTCTCCAAGTGAATCTCTGAGCGAGGCTCCGGGCAAGTAATTGGTAAAGTTTCTGAGCAAGAATCCAGGAATGACTCCAGGGAAGGTTTTAGGCGAGTCTCCAGATGAGGCTCACTGTGAGGTTCTAGTTTAGCTTCCAGGCATGGCTCTGCAAGATGCTCTAGGTGAGGCTCCAAGTGAGTCTCTGTGCAAGGTTCCAGGTGAGGCTTCAAATGAATCTCTGTGTGAGGTATTGGGCAAGGCTCCAAGCAAGTCTTTGTTTGTGGCTCCAGGTGAGCCTCCGAGCAAGTCTCTGTGCGATGTTCCAGATGAGGCTCTAAGGGAGTCTTTGTGCAATTTTCTAGGTGAAGTTCCGAGTGGGTCACTAGGCGTGGCTCTGGTCGAGACTTCAGGTGAAGCTTTGGGCTATGCACTAAGCAAAACTCGGTGCGTTTCACAAAGCAAATCTCTGGGCTAAGCTCTGGGCAAGAAACTATAGGGTAAGGATTCGAGCAAGGCTCTGAGCGACTCCTTACATATGGCTCTGTGTGAGGCTCTGAGCAAGTCCTTGTAGGAGGCTCTGAGTGAGGTTCTGAGCAAGTTGTAAGGTGGGGTTTTCGGTGAGGATCTGAGCTCGTCTTAAAGCGAGGCTCTGGATGAAGCTCAGACTGCATTGTCGGGTGAGGCTTTGATAGAGTCATTAGGTGAGGTATTCGGTTAACTTCCCAGCAATTTCGTAGGTGAGGCTCAAGGGGAGGCTCCAGATGACGCTGAAGGGAAGGCTCTGGATGACGCTGAAGGGAAGGCTCTGGATGACGCTGAAGGGAAGGCTCTGGATGACGCTGAAGGGAAGGCTCCGGATGACGCTGAAGGGAAGGTTCCGGATGACGCTGAAGGGAAGGCTCCGGATGACGCTGAAGGGAAGGCACCGGATGACGCTGAAGGGAAGGCTCTGGATGACGCTGAAGGGAAGGCTCTGGATGACGCTGAAGGGAAGGCTCTGGATGACGCTGCAGGGAAGGCTCTGGATGACGCTGAAGGGAAGGCTCTGGATGACGCTGAAGGGAAGGCTCTGGATGACGCTGAAGGGAAGGCTCTGGATGACGCTGAAGGGAAGGCTCTGGATGACGCTGAAGGGAAGGCTCTGGATGACGCTGAAGGGAAGGCTCTGGATGACGCTGAAGGGAAGGCTCTGGATGACGCTGAAGGGAAGGCTCTGGATGACGCTGAAGGGAAGGCTCTGGATGACGCTGAAGGGGAGGCTCTGGATGACGCTGAAGGGGAGGCTCTGGATGACGCTGAAGGGGAGGCTTTGGATGATGATGAAGGGGAGGCTCTGGATGATGCTGAAGGGGAGGCTCTGGATGACGCTGAAGGGGAGGCTCCGGATGACGCTGAAGGGAAGGCTCCGGATGACGCTGAAGGGAAGGCTCCGGATGACACTGAAGGGAAGGCTCTGGATGACTCTGAAGGGGAGGCTCTGGATGACGCTGAAGGGGAGGCTCTGGATGACGCTGAAGGGGAGGCTCTGGATGACACTGAAGGGGAGGCTCTGGATGACGCTGAAGGGGAGGCTCTGGATGACGCTGAAGGGGAGGCTCTGGATGACGCTGAAGGGGAGGCTCCGGATGACGCTGAAGGGGAGGCTCCGGATGACGCTGAAGGGGAGGCTCTGGATGACCTGAAGGGAGGCTCTGGATGACGCTGAAGGGAGGCTCCGGATGACGCTGAAGGGGAGGCTCTGGATGACGCTGAAGGGGAGGCTCTGGATGACGCTGAAGGGGAGGCTCTGGATGACGCTGAAGGGGAGGCTCTGGATGACACTGAAGGGGAGGCTCTGGATGACGCTGAAGGGGAGGCTCTGGATGACGCTGAAGGGGAGGCTCTGAATGACGCTGAAGGGGAGGCTCTGGATGATGCTGAAGGGGAGGCTCTGGATGATGCTGAAGGGGAGGCTCTGGATGACGCTGAAGGGGAGGCTCTGGATGACGCTGAAGGAAAGGCTCTGGATGACGCTGAAGGAAAGGCTCTGGATGATGCTGACCGTCAAGGCGAGGCTCGGGATGACCGTCAAGGCGAAGCTCGGGATGATCTTCAAGGGGAGGCTCAGGATGATCGTCAAGGGGAGGCGAGGGATGACCGTCAATGTGAGGCGAGGGATGACAGTCAAGGTGAGGTGAGGGATGACTGTCAAGGTGAGGCGAGGGATAACTGACAAGGCGACGGGAGATATGACAGTCAAGGCAACGTGAGGGATGCCTGACAAGGTGAAGCGAGGGATGACTGTCAAGGCGAGGCGAGGGATGACTGACAAGGCGAGGCGAGGGATGACTGACAAGGCGAGGCGAGGGATGACTGACAAGGCGAGGCGAGGGATGACTGACAAGGCGAGGCGAGGGATGACTGACAAGGCGAGGCGAGGGATGACTGACAAGGCGAGGCGAGGGATGACTGACAAGGCGAGGCGAGGGATGACTGTCAAGGTGAGGCGAGGGATGACTGTCAAGGCGAGGCGAGGGATGACTGTCAAGGCGAGGCGAGGGATGACTCTCAAGGCGAGGCGAGGGATGACTCTCAAGGCGAGGCGAGGGATGACTGACAAGGCGAGGCGAGGGATGACTGACAAGGCGAGGCGAGGGATGACTGACAAGGCGAGGCGAGGGATGACCGACAAGGCGAGGCGAGGGATGACCGACAAGGCGAGGCGAGGGATGACCGACAAGGCGAGGCGAGGGATGACCGACAAGGCGAGGCGAGGGATGACCGTCAAGGTGAGGCGAGGGATGACTTTCAAGGCTAAGTGAGGGCTGACTGTCAAGGCGAGGCGAGGGATGGCTGTCAAGGCGAGGCGAGGGATGGCTGTCAAGGCAAGGCGAGGGATGACCTACAAGGCGAGGCGAGGGATGACCTACAAGGCGAGGCGAGGGATGACCTACAAGGCGAGGCGAGGGATGACCTACAAGGCGAGGCGAGGGATGACCTACAAGGCGAGGCGAGGGATGACCTACAAGGCGAGGCGAGGGATGACCTACAAGGCGAGGCGAGGGATGACCTACAAGGCGAGGCGAGGGATGACCTACAAGGCGAGGCGAGGGATGACCTACAAGGCGAGGCGAGGGATGACCTACAAGGCGAGGCGAGGGATGACTGTCAAGGCGAGGCGAGGGAGGACTGTCAAGGCGAGGCGAGGGAGGACTGTCAAGGCGAGGCGAGGGAGGACTGTCAAGGCGAGGCGAGGGAGGACTGTCAAGGCGAGGCGAGGGATGACTGTCAAGGCGAGGCGAGGGATGACTGTCAAGGCGAGGCGAGGGATGGCTGTCAAGGCGAGGCGAGGGATGGCTGTCAAGGCGAGGCGAGGGATGGCTGTCAAGGCGAGGCGAGGGATGGCTGTCAAGGCGAGGCGAGGGATGGCTGTCAAGGCGAGGCGAGGGATGGCTGTCAAGGCGAGGCGAGGGATGGCTGTCAAGGCGAGGCGAGGGATGAATGTCAAGGCGAGGCGAGGGATGAATGTCAAGGCGAGGCGAGGGATGACTGTCAAGGTGAGGCGATGGATGACTGTCAAGGTGAGGCGAGGGATGATGCTGAAGGTAAAGCCATGGATGATTCTGGAGGTAAGGCCCCGGTTGGCGCTGAAAGTAAGGCCATGGATGATTCTGAAGGGAAAGCCCTAGATGACTTAGGTGAGGCAATGAATGATGCTGAAGGTGTGGCCCCGGATGATGCTGAAGGGAAGGCCATGGATGATTCTGAAGGGAAGGCTCCGGATGACGCTGAAGGGAAGGCTCCGGATGACGCTGAAGGGAAGGCTCCGGATGGTGCTGAAGGTAAGGCCTTGGATGATTCTGAAGGCAAGACCCTGGATGATTCTGAAGGGAAGGCCATGGATGATTCTGAAGGGAAGGCTCCGGATGATGCTTAAGGGGAGGCCCTGGATGATTCTGAAGGGAAGGCTCCGGATGACGCTTAAGGGAAGGGCCCTGATGACGGTGAAGGTAAGGCCCTTGATGATTCTGAAGGGAAGGCCCCGGATGATTGTCAAACTGAGGCCCCTGATGATGCTGAAGGGAAGGCTCAAGTTGATACTGAAAAGGCGGCTCTGGATGATGTTGAAGGCGAAGCCCTGGTTGACTGTCAAGGTGATGCCCCGGGTGCATGTCAAAGAGAGGCCCTGGATGACGCTCAAGGCGAGGCTCTGATTGAATCGGTGTGCAAGGCTTAGGGTGAGGTTCCAGGCAAGGCTCCTGGCAAGGCTCTGAGTGAGTCAGTTGGTATGGCTCTGGGTAAGGCTCAAGGCGAGGCTCCGGACAAAACGTTAGGTGATGCCCCGGGTGAGTCGGAATGTGAGGCTCAAGTCGAGACTCTGAGTTAGGAATTCTGTGAGACTTTGGGTGAAGCTCTGGCTGAGGTTCCATATTAGTCCATGGGCGAGGTCCTGGGCGAGTGACAGGGGGAGCCTCCCGGTAAACTTGTTGGTGTGCCTCCTGGCGAACCATTTTGAGAGTCACTTGTCGAGCTTCCTGGCGAACCTTTTTGTGACTCTCCTGGCGAGGTTCTTTGTGCGTCTCCTGGAGACACCTTTTGTGAGTGTTCTGGCAAGCGTCTTCAAGAGTCTCCTGGCGAGCCTCTTGGCGGATGACAGGGAAATTCTCTAAGTGAGGTTCCGAAGGAATCTCCGAGTGAGGCTCCCACCGAGTCACAGGGGGAAGCTCTGGGCGAGTCATTAGATGACGGAGATTCGGGGCAAAGACAACAATGCGAGGGTCTAACCCCAGCGGTCCCATGCCGGAAAAATAATCCAGACTGAGACCCTCCTCCACACCAGTCATACGTGCCACCTTCAGGGGTGCCTCTTGGGGACAGTCCTTGGAAGTCTCTGGGTTGCATCTCTTCCTATCTCTATTATCTTTTGACATGACGGATATACCGTACTACACGTCCTGGGTTTCTAGGGCCACTGCTGTTTCAGTCAGGATTTTTTATTTTTGTTCTGGTACACAAATAGGAGTTTTAAATCTTCCTTTTTTTGTTGTTGTTATTGCTGTCAGGACATACGTGATTGTCCTCTGGGTTGTCCTTCACTGAAACAAGATATTGATAAAACTTGTGTTTCTAAAATCGTTCTCGTGTTGTGTGGTTATGGTTTCCCGAGATCAATGTTGTTCCTCCTGGCTCCTCCTCCAGTCAGGGAATTTCTACAACTGGGGACTCTAGAAGTCGTTGTTGTAGTTTTGTTAATGTATCCTGATTCACGTCGATTCAGTCAGGATAGGTGTGATGATCCCCTGACCCTCCCTTACTTAATAATGTACACTTCTGCAGAGGTCGAATATTGTTGTTGTTGTTGTGGTAATTTTTCCAGAGTCCAAGTTACTTCAGTTAGGACCTGCGTCTGGGCACCGTATTCTATCCTCTGTGACCTCCTCCACTCAAGGCACATATACAACTGGGTTATGGGCGAACAACTTCTTGTTGTGTTTGTTGCTGTTAATCCCCAAGCCAGAGATATCAAGTTCGCTCTCACAAATCACTATAATATTTTCTCTGTGACCTCCTCCACTCAAGGAACGTATACAACTGGAGTAATTGCGTCCTTTTTGTTGTTTTTGATTCCTGTGTCCGAGATATCATTTTCGCTCTAACTAATCATTGTTCAGTTCCTTAATCTTCGTTCGATATGGGAATCACAATCCCTTCCAGTATGGGCCCAGATTCACGAAAGAAGCAAAGGCTTCTTAACCCCTTCTGTACTGGTGACGTTTTTTAAATTATATTTCACCTACATTTAGACGATTTTATTAAGCTTAGGAAGAGTATATGGTGGCTAAAAGGATTAATTGAGATGGTATGTAGCCTTTTGATGAATAGACAGCCTTCCTACGCTGTACAAAATCGTCTAATAGTTGCCAGAATATAATTAAAAGTACATCACCGGTACAGAAGGGGTTAACTCGTTCAACTCCGTTCTTTTTGTTTTATGCTGGCTCCTAATAGACGATTGTATTTAGTTTAATAAGGGCCTCCAGCAATTAGCAGGTTTCGAACTATCTTAATTAACCCTTTTTACTACCACAGATCCTCCTTAAGTTGCACACAATCGTCTATATACAGCTAGAATATAATGAAAAAGACGATTTTGTGCCGTTCAAGAAGGATCTGTGGTAGTAAAAAGGGTTAAGTGAGATAGTTCGAAGCCTGTTTATTGCTGCAGGCCCTTTTTAAACTGACTAAAAGCCTCTAATAGTAGCCAGAATACAGTTAAATTGAAGGCCCCGGTACTGAATGGGATAATAGATGAAATTTACAGTTCTCAAAACTTAATTTAGCTTTTCACTTCCACACGTTATTTTTGTTTTACTTCGAAGTCAAGTGCTTCGACATAGTTTCGATCACGGAAAAGTATACTCCAGAACATAAATAGTGCGTTACTGTTTAAGGGGGGTCACCGGCTTTTTTTTTCTCTTTCTCTCCCTCTCTCTTTGGCTTGTATCCATTCGGCCCCATCCAGCCTACTGTTTTAATACGTTTACCCCCTTCCCGAGCGGTAGCGAGCCCGCATATATATATTTATATTTTGACAGCAAGCTAAATTTGTACATTTTTCGATAGAAAAATGTCTCCGGCGAAGCCGGATTTCTCTATACAATGCTGGCTCGCTATCGCTCGCCAGGAAGAAATCGACACCTGGATGGGGATAAACGTCTTATAACAGTTGGCTGAATGGGGCCGAATGGATATAAACCAGGGAAAGAGAGAAAAGGAGAGAAAGATAAAAAAAAAAACGGTGACCCCCCTTGAAGCGAGATTTTTATGTATGTATTAATTAATGAATTAATTTATATATTATTTACTTTTTTTAGTTCCTCTGTAGAGCTCTATCAAGCTTAAAACAAATACCCTCAAGACGCTCCTTCGAGATAAATTTGTTAATTTTTCGGTAGAAAACTGTCCCGGAACCTCCTAAATTACCGGCTTGCTATCGCTCGCTCGGAAATAATCGACACCTAAATGGCACAAAAGGTCTTAATATTCGCAAAAAAATGGGGCAAAAGGTCTTAAAATCGCCCCCAAAAAAAAAAAAAAATTCAAAACAAATGAGCTGCCGAGGTTCATTTCAGCATTTCGAGGGTCTGTGACGGTCCAGCATATATGTCCAAAAATAAATAACATAAAACGTGAAATGCTTTTGATAACAACCGACTAACGGAACATCAAAGAACGTTCTGAACATTAAAAAAAAAAAAAAAAAAAAAAAAAAAAAAAAAACACTCTTATCGGGTAGCCTATATCTCGACACTGCTTACCCTAAAACACGCGATATTATTATTATTATTATTATTATTATTATAGTGTGCCTTCGAGACTTCCATCAAGTATAAGACAAGCCTCCAAGACCTCGCTTCGCGATTAATTTGTACATTTTTCGTTAGAAAATGTCATAGCTGATTGTCGGATTCCTCCTAAAATACAGGCCCACTGTCCGCTCGCCAGGAAAATATCGACACTTATATGGCACAAGAGGTCTCAAAATTTAAAGACATCTGGTTAAAGGTATAAAATCGACACACTGATGGGGCGAACGTCTTCAAATCTCAAAACTAGTGGGGCTAAGCATGAGGGAGAAGGGGGTCCAGACAACAAAACTCACCTTAAGTTAGAGTGTGCAAGCGGTTGAACCCCTATGAAGCTGTACCGAGCCCGAACCAGATAATACCATGCTTTTTATCATTATCCAGGGTCCTTTAGTGCCATTTTTGTTCTAGCCCCTCCTTCTCCCCCATGTTTACCCCATTAGTTTCCAGCTTTTAAGACGTTCGGCCCATTACTTTGACAATATTAACCCTTACAGTACCGGTAACCGTACTTTTAACTCTATTCTGGCTATTATTCCCTTTTTCCTTCACTACGACTCATAAAATAACTCATACCCCAACCCACAAACTATGAAAAAACACATGATAAATTTAGTTCCCTTTTTCTCTCACTACGACTCATAAAATAACTCCTAATGCCCCAACTCACAACCTATGGAAATTACATATTGTATATTTGGTTCACCTTTTTCCCTCACTTCGACTCATAAAATAACTCATAACCCAACCCACAAACTATGAAAAAACACATGCATTTGGTTCTCATGTTCCCTCACTTCGACTCATAAAATAACTCATAACCCAACCCACAAATTATGAAAAAACACATACTGTATAATTATTTGGTTCCTCTTTTCCCTCAGTACAGCTCCCAAAATAACTCATAACCCACATAATATATACAAAAATAAAAATAAATAAATAAATTTGGTTCCCCTTTTCCCCCAGAACGTCTCATAAAATACCTCATAACCCACAAACTGTGAAAAACACATACATTTGGTTCCGTTTTTCCCTCAGTACGAGTCATAAAATATACAAGTTAGTATCAGTGTTGGAATCTAACCCTTTGTATACCGGCGACGTCTTTTTCATCCTATTCTGGAAACTATTAGACGGTGTTATTCAAGTTAGGAAGGACCTCTAGCAATCATAAGGCTTCAAAATATCGCAACCAACCCTTTTTAAATACCATAGATCCTTCCCAAGCTGCACAATATCGCCAAATATAGCTAGAATAGAACATAACACACGTCGCTGGTACTCAAAGGGTTACACTCACAAGTACAGTCGCCCATATAAGTTACAACCCTCAACCCCTTCTTTCCAGTCATATAATGCTTGTGTAATATCAAGGATGGCTCGACCAAATTATTCATTGTTACAGAGACCCACTTGAGGGATAATTTTCTGGACCCCTTTCTCCCCCATTGCTTTTGAGATTTTAACACATAGCGCCAATCAAGGTGATCCCAATCCCTTGTAGTTTAGGCTGGAAATAAGAACATAAGAACATAAGAACATAAGAACATAATATTATATACCGGTACTAAATAAATGTGTGTGAATTTGTGTTTTGTCTGTGTTTGTTCGTTGTTTTATGTTGTGTTTTTGTGTTTTCCCTGTTCTTGCTCTGTCTTGAGGCGGCCACCCCCAAGACTAAAAATAAAATAAAATAGTTAAATCGAAAATAAAAAATATAAATAGGAAAAGTGGGGATTGGGCCTGAGTACGGTATATAGATAGAATAGATAGACTAAATAAATGTAATGTAACTTTATGTGAGATCCATCTTGATAATTTATTTACCCCTTCAGCATGATGGCGTCTTTTTACCTTTGATCCTGGTTAAAACTAGACGATTTTATGCACCTTAAAGGACCTACGTTATTCAGAGGGTTTATTGAGATCGATCGTATTTACCCCTTGAGTCTTAGAGGGTAGAATATAAGCTAAACATAATGTATAATAGTAACCAGGATATAAATTCAGGGGTAACAAAAGTAGAATGCCTTATTGCCCGTTTTCTGTAATTCAATGGGATACAGAAAACGAATCCGTATGATTACTAACTATAGTAAATATTTGCGGCGCGCACAAACTCGACAATATCAATATACATTTACACAAGAATACACGCATCCACACACACATAGAATTGCACTATCAACATACACATGCCCTCAGCAACAACGTTACTCAAGTGCTGGGGCTTGTACTGAAGGGTGATAAAATAGGATCTGGAAACTGAAAATGCACATAAAAGAAATATACACGTACAACGTAATGCACTAGAAACAGACTTACTATGCTACCTGAAAATCGAAGACACAGACAAACGAACGTGCATTATTAATTCGAATAAATGGACACAGTAAGGGAAACACGACTATAGTCAGTTATATTCCAACTGACGGTATATTCAATCCCTTAGTAACTGATTTCTCGATAATTAAATGGACAAACATGAAAGTACTATATCTCTGTATCTTAATAATGCCAGTTTTCAATAATCTAACACAATGTGACATAGCGTCATAGGGACTCAAGGCAGGAAAACAGGTTGCTCTATTATCATTTATTGATATAATTGCCTTCCTCTCATATAACAATAATAATAATAATATTAATAGTAATAATAATAAAGTATATTTATATGACCGCCCTTTTAAGTTCAATTTATTGTTCTCCAAGTGTTCTACAGTAGATGAGTAAAACTATATGTGGTAGGCTATTTCAAGGATTTATCTCTCTAAAGCTGAATAAGTATTTAGTCAGCTTTATACCCATTGAAGATTATGACGCATTATGAACCCTATGACACATGACCTATTAACTGTGTTGTATGCTCTCAGCCGGACTTGAACCACTGACTGCCAGGACGAGTGTCCATGCTTTAATCCACTACAGCACTGTCGGTGGTTCGAGTCTGGTTGAGAGTATAAACACACTTATGCCCCTTTCCCACTGGTGAGACAAGTCAAGATTTTCGTCGCCGAAACCAATAAATTGGCACATTCGTGACATGTCTCAACACCTCTCATGAAAAATTGTTTGACTCTCAAGGCCTCTCAGGCCTCGCAAGGGCCCTCGCGGGGTCGTCGCATAATGTTCGCACAGTTCAAAATTTTGGACCAGGACTCACAATGATTGGTTACCCTCGCAACCATCGTCTAGCATCGCCGAAGGGTTTCTGCGATAATCTGCGACATCGGCGAGACATCGCGGAGTTTGTCGCATGAAGAAAATCGTTGAAATGTTCCAAAACGTCACACGACGGATCGCCGATGCTCTCGGATGTTCCGAGAACATCGACGATCATCCGATCATCGGCGATTTCCTAGTCGATAAGTCGTCGACGTGCGCACGAGTACTCGCAGAGAGTATACCCGCCAGGGGTATGCTCCGCACGAGGCATGTGAAGGGCCTTGCGACGTCGCCGAATGCTCAAGACACACCTGCCGAGGCCAAAGAGCAACTTCGGAGAGGTGGGTAAAAACAAAAATATTAGGCCTATAGTGAGATATCTTTCACCTACGGTGAAATTCCACATATTGTTATTGTTGTTGTTGATGAAATCTTATAGAATAACCTTTCCTCTTGCCGTTCATGAAAACAAAACAATATAAAAAACAATTATTATGGGTGAAAACCGACTGAGAGTTAGGGCAAATGCGGGCGGACTGATGATATGCCTTCACCTACGGTGAAATTCAACATATTGTTATTTTTGTTGTTGTTGTTGATGAAATCTTATAGAATAACCTTTCCTCTTGCCGTTCATGAAAACAAAAAAATATAAAAAGCAGTTATTATGGGTGAAAACAGAAATATTTTGCTGCGGAATGGATTCTATAAGAGCGAAAAACTATCGTTATAGATTTATTTCTATAAAATCCAATAATGGTGATAGAATAATCTAAACACCGCCATCATGTTCAGCGGACATATATATATATATTTTTGTTTTGAGAGTAAGCTAAATTTGTACATTTTTCGATAGAAAAATTTCTCCGGCGAAGCCGGATTTCTCCATACAATGCTGGCTCCCTATCGCTCGCCAGGAAAAAATCGACACCTGGATGGGGATAAACGTCTTAAAACAGTAGGCTGAACGGGGCCGAACGGATACAAGGCAAAGAGAGAGAGAAATAGAAAACAAATAAAAAAACGAGGAGAGGGAGAGAAAGAGAAAACAACAAACAGCAGGTGGGCTCAATGTTTGCGTTACGGCTTAACAATTGAGCCCACCTCGATTTTTTTAGTTTACTCTTTCTCTCTCTCTCTCTCCTCGTTTTTTTTTTTTTTTTTTTTCTATTTCTCTCCCTCTCTCTTTGCCTTGTATCCGTTCGGCCCCGTTCAGCCTACTGTTTTAAGACGTTTACCCCCATCCAGGTTTCAATATTTTCCTGGTGAGCGGTAGCGAGCCAACATATATATGTTTTTGTTTTGAGAGCAAGCTAAATTTGTACATTATTTGATAGAAAAATGTCCGAAGCATTGCCAACCTCCGATTTTGTTTTTGTGTGTTTTTTTTTGTTTCTATATTCCAACTACTCCCTCTCTGAGGCTGAGAGCCTGTACATTCCACCGCTCAACACGGTGAAGCCCGTGAGGTCTTGTTCCAGTCTGGGGAGTGAGACATGCGAAGCATCCATCATGGCTCGAAGCAGCTCCATCTCTGAATCGGCTGGTTGCTTCGCTCAAGTGCTTCACCGTCTCACCCTCCAGACTAATACCTTCACTCTCAGAACGCCACCTATTGAGCAGTGAACTCACTAGGGGAGATGGGTCGTTTTTCTGGTCCCCTTTCTTCCTCATGGTTAACCCCATTAGTTTTCATATTTTATGACGTTCGGCCCATTAGTTTGGCGTGATATGCTAATTCCACTCTGCAATTAGCACATTCACCTTACATTCGCTCAGCTGCGCACACCTCGTCGATCTCGCCGATGTATGTGCGATGCCAACGCCGATCGACGATGAATGGTTCATTCATCGCAAGAATTTGTGCCTTAAAAAAATACTCTTATCACCTCGCCGCCGAAGTAAACGCCAACCATCGAACCATCGCTTGGATCGATCGCCGAAGACGTCGCAGAACATACGACGAGTATTCTTTCATCCTCATCCTCGTATGATCTCGCCAGAGATTTTTGAAAATGTGACATGCCTCGCAGAGGTTCATCGGCGAAACATCGATCACTTCCCCAATAACGTCGCCGATGTCGGCGATTGCGTCGCCGGCATCGGCGACATCTTCGCCCAGTATAATTTGTCATCTGTTTGTAACGTCGAAATCGTGACCGTCGCATGTATTCTTGCGAATTTGACAACACGAAGGCATCGGCGACGAAAATCGTGACTTGTCTCACCAGTGGGAAAGGGGCATTAGTAGCTCACTGTATTTGTGAGATATACTTACACACATACACACACACATATATACTATATATATATATACTATATATATATATATATATATATATATATATATATATATATATATATATATATATATATATATATATATACAGAGAGAGAGAGAGAGAGAGAGAGAGAGAGAGAGAGAGAGAGAGAGAGAGAGAGAGAGAGAGAGAGAGAGAGAGAGAGAGAGAGAGAGAGAGAGAACAAGAAGAAAATAACAGTGGAAGAAACTCAAATCTCCACACCCATCTTAAACCATCTCGAAGTGACAGCCCAAACCACACACGACCAAAGATATAATGGTACGGGAATATGGAATGAGCCGTCACTGGGGTTGAAAGTTGTAGATAACCCTGTGCGCATCCCCCCAGATATTTTAACTCGGTGTGATTTAAATTGGCCGAGTGTTACCTTTTAAATCTGAGTGTAATTATTGAATTCATCCTCAAATATTAGATTCCTCTGTGTGTTATGTTCGTTGTGGCTGGCAGAACAGAGAGGCGGGGGGAGGGGAAGTTGCTCTTTGCCTGTCTATCAGTATGTACAGTATACTGTATACGAACTTGAACCTGTTCGATTTTTTATTCTTATTTTATTTTCTATTATTTCTATATACATATTTTATCATATTTTATATATATATATATATATTTATTTGTTAAACTGTGTACCACTTTATGGCTATTACTGCATACCCAACTCTGATAATTACATGGTGAACTGTGATACAATTATGTATGGTGGCTGTCTATCTATCTATATGCTCAGGCCCAATCCCCACTTTTCCTTTTTTGTTTCTATTTAATTCTATGTTTTTTTTTGTTATGGTGGCTGCAAATCTGTAATTGTCGAGGAACTGCGCGCTGAAATCTGGCACCCTCTTAGTCTTTAAAAAACCCAATTGGGATAGAATATAGACCCATTTGATTGCCAGCGAATAAAAGGATAAAATACATTACAAATCATATAAGGGTTTAAACATCTGAGACATGCTTTATTTAGGAAAGTGTATCTATCACAATGTTTATAAATATATATATATATACTGTATATAGATAGACAAATAATAGATAGATCGATAGATAAATAGATATAGAGAGAGAGAGATAATGTATGTCTTTTCGTACAGCTCCATCTTACTTTCCACAACCGGTAATTTCCCAAACAATCTTGTGTCTTCTCCCCTCTATGTTTTTTTCTTCAAGGAACTTTTTTTCCCAAACGAATTCTACGCATCCCTTCTTTCCTCTGTTTTTCATGCTTATTTTCTGCTCTTTCTTCCTTCCTTCCTTCCTTACTTTCCAGGTTTCTCTCTTTCATTCCTTCTTCCTGCCTTCCTTTCGTCCTTCTCTTATTAATTAATTAGATTATCCCTTCTTCCCTCCTCCTTTCATTACCTTCCTCCCTCCCTTCGTCCCTTCCTTCCTCTTTCTTTCTTTCCTTCCTCCCTCCCTTTTTCTTCTCTTTCTTTCCCTCCTCCCTCCTTTCTTCCCTTCCTCCTTCCTTCCTCTCTTCTTTCCCTCCCTCCCTCCTTACTTCCCTTCCTCATTCTTCCCTCCTTTATTCCCTTCCTCCTTCCTCCCTTCTTTCCCTCCTCCCTCCTCACTTCTCTTCCTCCTTCCTCCCTCCTTTATTCCCTTCCTCCTTCCTCCCTTCTTTCCCCCCTCCCTCCTCACTTCTCTTCCTCCTTCCTCCCCCTTTATTCCCTTCCTCCTTCCTCCCTTCTTTCCCTCCTCCCTCCTTCCTCCCTCCTTTATTCCCTTCCTCCTTCCTTTCTTCTTTACCTTCTTTCCATCCTCCCTCCCTCCCTCCTTTCTTCCCTTCCTCCTTCCTCCCTCCTTTCTTATTTACCTTCTTTCCACCCCTTTCTTTCTTTCTTTTTTGCATATATATCCCTCTCTAAAACTTCCCTCTTCCCCATTCTCTCCTTCCCACCTTCCTTCCAGTCTTCTCTCATTCCCTCCTTCATTAAGGGTTGCTTTACTTCCTTTCTCTTCATTCATTAATTAATTATATCCCCTTTCTTTTAAACACACCACAACAATATGCAAACAGTCTTGTGATCTTCTTCCCTTCATAATATGTTATTTTAATTCCTTATCTGTCATATATTTATTATTATTATTATTATTATTATTATTATTATTATTATTAGTTTTTGTTTTGTTTGTTTGTTTGTTTTACTTTTCATCCAAATAATTCCAATCATTCCAACAGTCTACGTGGTTTACTCTCCGTATTTTAGTTTCCTGCAGCAATTACTTACAAACTTTGATCTTAGTTTCCCCTTCCCCTCTTCCTTCTTTCTGATCTTTCTTTCTTAGTTGTGTCCATTGTTCATTTATTTTTTAAGGGGGGTCACCGTTTTTTTTTGTTTTTATCTTTCTCTCCTTTTCTCTCTTTCCCTGGCTTTTATCCATTTGGCCCCATTCAGCCAACTGTTTCAAGACGTTTATCCCCATCCAGGTGTCGATTTCTTCCTGGCGAGCGATAGCGAGCCAGAATTGTATGGAGAAATCCGGCTTCGCCGGACACATTTTTTTATCGAAAAATGTACAAATTTAGCTTGCTGTCAAAACAAATACACACATATATATATATATATATATATATATATATATATATATATATATACTGGCTCGCTACCGCTCGCCAGGAAAATATTGACACCTGGATGGGGGTAAACGTCTTAAAACAGTAGGCTGAATGGGGCCGAATGGATAAAAACCAAAGAGAGAGGGAGAGAAAAAGCAAAAAAGCGAGGTGGTTCATTTTTTGGCCGATTTGTTCATGTTAACATTATATTTCTAGTTTCCTCCCTAGATCTCCATCAAACTTAATAAAAACAACCCCAGGACCCCCCTTCAAGATATATTTGTAAATTTTTCGGTAGAAAAAATGTCCCGGCCGAAGGCCTGTTCCTCCTAAATTACAGGCTCGCTATCGCTCGCCAGGAAAAAATCGACACCTAAATAACACGAAAACTCAAAATATTGTCAAAGAAAAGGGGCGAAAGGTCTTAAAATCGCCAAACTAATGGACCGACCGTCTTATAATCTGAAAACTAATGAGGATAAGCATGAGGGAGCAGGTGGAACCAGAAAAGCGACCCCTCTCCCCTTTAATCAATATTCCCCTCTATCCAGTCTGCGCCCATCATACCCTACATATACCCTGTTCCAAATAGGTGGGCCAGAGATCGTGACGTGTATTATATTATATCCTAGCCTTAGTTAGACGATATTATGCAGCTTAGGAAGGATCTGTGGTAGTTAGAAGGGATAGTTGAGATAGATTGAAGCCTTTTTTTTTTTTTTTTTTTTGCTAGAGGTCATTCCTAAGCTGAATCAAAATCGTCTACTAGTTGCCAGCATATGATGACAAATTACGTCACCTGGTACAGTATGGGGTTGAAAAGGGTTAGAGCAAAATTGGGCAGTACATTTCCCCACCTGTTCCCTGGCTGACCCTTCCCAAATGGTAGGTTAGCTCGATTACTCCAGTCGTCTGTGAGTAATAGAGGTTAATGTTCAAGAGTTTTGGCCTACTTACTTGGAACCGGGTATAGCTCATGCTTTCCCAAACCAAAACAATAGGCCTTTCATATTGTTTTAACTCCTTTAAGGGGAGATCTCCACTTGAGGGATTTTTTTCTTGACCCCTTTCTCCCTCATGTTTAGCCCCATTGCTTTTGATATTATAAAACGTTTGCCCCATTAGTTTAGCGATTTTAAGAACTTTCACCCCATATTAAGACCTTTCGTGCCATTCAGATGTCAATTTTATCCTGGCGAGCGATAGCGAGCCTGTAATTTAAGAGGAACCGGCTTTCAGCCGGGACATTTTTCTACCGAAAAATGTACAAATTTATCTTGAAAGGGAGTCAAGGGGATGTAATTTCAAGCTTGATGGAAGTCTGAGAAACACACTAAAAACCTCCCCTTAAGGGGAGATGGGTGTATTTATTTGCTTATTGTTTTATCTTTTATCATTGTGTTAAGTTTCCTCCCTAGACCCCCATCAAGCTGTAAAAAAACACCCCCTAGACCCCCGTTCAAGATAAATTTGTAAATTTTTCGGTTAAAAAATTTCCCGGCCGAAGGCCGGTTTCTTTGAAAATTACAGGCTCGCTATCGCTCGCCAGGAAAATTCGACTCCTAAATGGCACGAAAAGTCTTAATATTGACAAAGAAATGGGGCGTAAAGTCTTAAACTCGCCAAACTAATGGGCCGAACGTCTTAACATCTAAAACCCAATGGGGATATACACTAGAGAGAAGGGAGCCAGGTAAACCAGCCCATCCCCCCTTAAGAATTGTGACGCTTGTTGACAGTTAAGTCTGGCTATTGTTAGACGGTTTTATTAAGCTTAGGAAGGGTATATGGAAGTCGGAGGGGTAATTGAGATAGTCTTTACCCTTTTAATTCCCACAGACCCGTCCTGACTGTATACAATCGGCTAGTGATAGCCAGAAAACACT
>CM064523.1:11986569-11995313 GCA_032716605.1 Paralithodes platypus
GTATCTCCTCGGAATGGACCCGCAAGGCCTTTGAGATACTAACCATTCCTTGTCACTCCTAGTCGTACAGTAACTTATAAACGCTTTAAAGTATCTCCTCGGAATGGACCCGCAAGGCCTTTGAGATACTAACCATTCCTTGTCACTCCTAGTCATACCATAGCTTATAAACGCTATCACCCTCGGAATGGACCCGCAAGGCCTTTGAGATAATAACCATTCCTTGTCACTCCTAGACATACCATAACTTATAAACGCTTTAAAGTATTTTCTCGGAATGGACCCGCAAGACCTTTGAGATACTAACCATTCCTTGTCACTCCTACTCATACCATAACTTATAAACGCTATCACCCAATTACAGTCAATCACTAAACGCCATCGTAACCACCAGTACCAAAACCATGAGCCCAAACCCGAGTCTATCAATACATCTCAAACTCACGGAACGCCCCCATAATTACAAACCTCCACGGACATAAAAACCCACCATCTCAGAGACCCCAGAACTTCCAGCACCACTACAATTACCTCTATCACTACACCCACTGCCGTCGTTGGAAAGATCAGGTCCTCTATTATTCATCCTTAATCTGTGAAAATACATCCTCCCGGGAGATAAAAAAAAATACAAATGCCAGCGAAAAAGATGTGGAAAGCATATCCATCGCCTGTCTTAAGGGGAGATTTCCACTTGAGGTATTTTTTTCTGGACCCCTTTCTCTCTCATGTTTAGCCCCATTGCTTTTTAGATTTTAAGACGCTCGCCCACTTTAGTTTGGCGATTTTAAGAACTTTCGCCCCATTTCTGTCAATTTTAAGAACTTTCGTGCCATTTAGGTGTCGATTTTTTCCTGGCGAGCGATAGCGAGCCTGTAATTCGAGAGGAACCGGCCTTTGGCCGGGAAATTTTTCTACCGAAAAATGTACAAATTTATCTTGAAAGGGGGTGTAATTTTAAGCTTGATGGAGTTCTAGGGCAGAAACTAAATACCTCCCCTTAAGTGATCACTTCTGCCTGGTGTAACTGAGCTAAAACCTTATTATTTGGGGAACTCTCTGTGGATCTTAGTCTTTTACACTATAGATTTATTCTACCTAAATGTCAAACGTATTATCCACTGGAGCAGATCAAGTTGTTAAGTATTCATACCCGACTAACTGAGGACTTGAAGTATAAAGAATGTTTACACGAAATTATAGTGTGTGTGTGTGTGTGTGTGTGTGTGTGTGTGTGTGTGTGTGTGTGTGTGTGTGTGTGTGTGTGTGTGTGTGTGTGTGTTTGTTCTGCTGACGGTGTTTTGCCTTATCTCCATCTTAGTGCCTTTTTTATTACAAAGTTTGCATAACCAAACATATAACCATTAACATGACGTACACATAATATAGCCGTTTCTTATACCTCCAGTAATTATCGATAAATCAGCTGCTAAGGACATATATATACTTTCTGTCCAATATATAAAACATAATCCCTTGAGGATTAGGCAGCATTATTATGACTGTCTATTCTGGCTATCATTAGACGATTTGTATACAGCTTAGAAAGGGTCGGAGGGAATTAAAGGGTATGAACCCTCGATGAACCCTCTGACTTCCATATACCCTTCCTAATCTGAATAAAATAGTCTAATAGCCTAATAGCAAAAAAAAAAAAATCTTCGTATCTTTAAAAGAAGGATGACGGTTCCCATTTTCTGTTTTAATGTAAGAAAGTAAACATAGACTGATTTACAAGAATATTTTGTTTCAGCCAAACACTGATTATAACAATGACACATTGCGTAACAAACTACACTCGTAACTCAACCATACACTTTTTTCCTTCGATGCATGAAGCACGGAATGGTTGCGAACTATTGTTGGCAACTATACATTATACTGTGTACATATCAAGCAAACACACACACACACACACACACACATAGAGAGAGAGTGTGTGAGAGAGAGACACACACACATACGCGCGCACACACACGCATTCACCCAAGCGGTGGTGTGTTTATCGGTACAAACGTTAATTATGCATGCTTACGAGTACATTTTTCGATGTTTAAACCTAAATAAATATATCTAGATTTAACCTAACCTAACCTAACATAAACTAACTTACCTAACCTAACCTAAAAAATCCATTTTAAAGAGGTGTGTACACTTATACCGTCGCCCCAAACCTCATGTACCTGCAAACCTACATATTTAATTAATGTTGTACCATTAAGCACACCACCGCTTGCACACACACACACACACACACACACACACACACACACACACACACACACAAACCTAGTACGATAGAAGGGGTACCTCATACCCCGAAATGCCCCAATATTAGTTTTATTGGTAGCAGACGAATTGCCATGATCGTGGGACATTTCAAACACAACAACATTTTGAGTACGTTTTCTTTTTCTATGTGTATGAAGGAGACAAAAGGCAAAGCTTCTTGTAACAAGTGTCTCTCCAAAAATGGAACGAATGATAGAGAGCCAAATTCAAGGTGTACGTTAGAAGCAAAATGCCTGGACACACAGTTTGAAGCAGCTTAAGTCATAGAAAGAGGGACAGACAGATTTAGGGGAGAGAGATTGAGGTGTGTACAAAATAAGGAATATCAACAACAACAACTGCAACACAAAGGACGACACACTTTCAGGGCAGAGTGAAAAAAAAAAAAAATCGTAACAGAGAGGGCCACGACAAAGCTGCTCTCTGTTGCTCTTTAATCTAACTCTTTTATTCACTCTGCTTACTTCGCTCAATTCCTGTCTCTCTTACTTCCTCTCTCTTTTCTTTTCTGTCTGTTATCTGTTATAGCCTATTCTCTGTCGTTATTTTTATCTTGTGCTATGTCTTGAATTGTTTGTCTCTCGTTATCCATACTCTGTACATACAAACCTACCTACCTACAGTACATACATATATACATACATTCATAAATTATACATACATGATTACATACTTAGTACATACATACATATACACATACATAGTTCATACACATATACATACATACATACATACATACATACTGTACATACATTAACATTAATCATCTATTACAAACCCCAATGTACTTGAATAATGTAA
The DNA here is from genome assembly GCA_032716605.1 of Paralithodes platypus. NCBI lineage: Eukaryota > Metazoa > Arthropoda > Malacostraca > Decapoda > Lithodidae > Paralithodes > Paralithodes platypus. The sequence goes on from CM064523.1 coordinate 11,989,663, forward strand.
TGAAAGCATATGGTCCTCCCGGGATTCGAACTCGGAACACCACACGCAGAACATAAACATCAACATTCTAAACCATTACACCACCAACACAGTTAAAGAGACAAGCCATAATTTTAGGGAAAAATATTTGTTTACTTTATTTATTTATCTGTCTGCATGTCTTCCTTTCTGTCTGTCTGTTGCATTCTAGCGTCTCCCTATCTTAACTACAATTTACAAGTGGAATTATTATTTCTCCACACACACACACACACACTGTTTTCTATGTCTCCCTACCTCCCTCTCTCTCTCTCACTCTCACTCTCTCTCTGTATCTATCTATCTCACACACACACATACCCCCTCCTTTCTCTCTCTCTCTCTCTCACACACACACATACCCCCTCCTCTCTTTCTCTCACACACACACATACACATACCCCCTCCTCTCTCTCTCTCACACACTCACACACAAACATACACACATACCTCCTCCTTTCTCTCTCTCTCTCTCTCTAATCCCCCTCAGATAGCCGATCTACCCAGGATTTGGTCAGAGGCTGTGAGAATGTGAGAAGGGAAGGGAAGCCGATTTACCATTCCTATTCATTCTATATTCATATCCTGCCTGCGAGATTGTACTGTTCTTGTTTTGTTTTTTGTTTTTTTTCGTTTGTAAGCATATCCTTCCCGTTAGATTTTAGTTTTATTAATTTGTATTACTTGTTTTTGTAAGCATATCCTTCTTGTTAGATTGTACTATTATATTCGTTTATGTATATATATATATATATATATATATATATATATATATATATATATATATATATATATATATATATATATATATATATATATATATATATATATATACAGGGTGTCCCAGGAGGAAAGGGCATAACTTTGGGAAATGATAGAAGAACAAAATATTCTAAGCCTAAAATGTTCTATAAGAAATATTCCAAATCTCGACCGTTATAGAGATATTGCATGTTGAAAATGGTATTTTCTTCAGTATTTCCCCATAAGGCTGGCCTAGCTGTCCTAGTGCCTACCACACCTACATCTTTCTGCAATTATTTGACCATGTTATTATAAAGATATTATAATTCTGTAAGTTGCAAAATTATTATGGACATATTAGCTCACTATGGACCAGTTGGAAACTATTTGAAATGGAAGAGTCCATTACAGTGATGTGGGGGAGGACACTACATTAAACCTTCAATATCTTTTTAGCGGTTGAGATTTGGACTTTTTGTTATAGAACAATTTAGGCTTAGAATACCTTGTTTTATAATTTCCCAAAGTTATGCCCTTTCCTCCCGGGACACCCTGTATATATACCGTATATATATATAATAGTTTGTATGCTCTTCTTTCCTTATCCTACATTCTTTTGTTATTATGTATCATTTGGCTCTATTTTATATTACAGGTAATTGATATTTTCCTTTCCCTGATCGAATATTATTATTATAACCAGTTCTGTACCGGCGACGTCTTTTTAATTTTATACTAGCCATATTTAGACGATTTTGTGCACTTTACAGAGGATCTGTGGTAGTAAAAATGGTTAAGTAAAATACTCCGAAGCCTGGTAATTTCTGGTGGCCCTTTGTAAACTGAATATAATCGTCTAAAGTAGCCAGGGTATAATGAAAAGGACAGCATCGGTATCGAATGGGTTAATAATCTTTTCGTTTCCATGTTCGAATTATATTATTCATATGTACAGTCATGGTCAGGCATTTCTGGACACTTTTTGGATTGTGATACACTGGCAAACGTTTTTGATAAACTGCTACGCCACAATGTTGCATCCCTTTCATTCTTCTAATGCTATTATAACAACCAGTGTTCTTCAGAGCTCTCTCATTGCATGCCTCCTCCCTTGCGGCGAGTGTGAGGCACCCGCCTTTCAACACAGTCCCACTCCTATACGGTCCAGCTCTCCATCCCAAGAGTTGGCCAATTTTCTCAGATTATAAGTGCACCATAAATCGTGACCAGAAACCTGTAAGTCAAAAAGGGATGGAGCAAATGGGCTGTACATTCTCACACCTGGCTGACTCTTCCCAAATAGTATTTTCTTTACGATTGTATTTGTTGTTTCGTATTTTGTTTTCCTTGTGTAGCTTGCGTTCACAATATATTTAAAGATTGTAGGTTCTCTTTCTTTCTTTCTCTCTCTCTCTCTCTCTCTCTCTCTCTCTCTCTCTCTCTCTCTCTCTCTCTCTCTCTCTCTCTCCTGCTATCTATACTTCTACCTTTTTCTCTCTTGTCTCACAGTATTCTTGCCGTTTCCCTCCCATTCCCTTCTTCTGTACACCTATCTCACCCATCTCTATTATCTCTCTCTCTCTCTCTCTCTCTCTCTCTCTATCTATCTCTCTGTATCTATATCACTCTCACTCTCTCTCTCTCTCTGACCTAAAGTTTTCCAAGCAGTGCATTGAAGTAGAGAAGAGAGCTAAACAAAATATTAGGTTATATCAAGAGGCAATATAAGTATAGAAATAAAGAAATAGTCCTCACACTTAAGGGGAGATTTCCACCTGGAGGATTTTTTTTCTGGACCCCTTTCTCCTTCATGTTTAGCCCCATTGCTTTTGAGATTTTAAGACGTTCGCCCCATTAGTTTGGCGATTTTAAGAACCCTCGCCCCATTTCTGTCAATTTTAAGACCATTCGTGCTATTTAGGTGTCGATTTTTTTCCTGGCGAGCGATAGCGAGCCTGTAATTTAAGGGGAATCGGCCTTCGGCCGGGACATTTTTCTACCGAAAAATGTACAAATTTATCTTGAAAGAGGGTCTAGGGGGGAGTAATTTTAAGTTTGATGGAAGTCTAGGGAATCAACTAAATACCTCCCCTTAACAACGCTATGATACGGCCTCACCTGCAGTATGCTGTTCAATTCTGGTCTCCAGCACGCAGAACAAAATACAGAAGAGAGCAACTGGAAAGAGTACAAATTCAGGCTGCAAAGCTAATTCCATCGATAAAAAGACTGAGCCATGAGGACCGGTTGGGAGCTCTTGAACTCTTTCCATTGGAGATACGCAGACTACGAGGTCAGCTCATTGAATATTCTAAAATACTTAATGGGTTTGACAATGTGGATTACAGCTAAATATTTAGCTTCAATATGAATACAACACGCAACCATGGCTGGAAGTTAGAATTGAAAAGGTTCAGCACTAGCATTTGTGGAAACTTTTTCACATTATAATATATGTTCTACCTGGAACAGACTTCCCTCAGAAGTTGTATACAGTTGTTCAGTAGAGCAGTTCAAGAAGAGAGTAGATAGTATTTTGCACACTCTGTAAAGAGTGTAGTGCACTGAACAGTCTCTCTCCTTCCACTTCGATTATCTCCTCGCAATGGACCGCAAGACCACTGAGACACTAACTATTCCTCGTAACTCCTTATAAGTCAGTCTCTCTCTCTCTCTCTCACACACACACACACACACACACACACACAGTATTCTTTCTTCTCTTTCACCTCCTCTACTCCTATTTATAATGGTCTCCCTTCACCTCCCTCTCCCTCTCTCTCTCTCTCTCTCTCTCTCGCTTCTCTCAACATTCTTTCTCCTCCTCCCCCGTCTATTCTCCTTCTGTACACCTATTTTTATTCTCTCCCTTGACTTCTTCCCCTCTTCTACTCCTCTGAACTTTTTATTTTCCTTTATTTACTCTTCGCTTTCCCCACTATTTGTTCGTTCAGTATTTATTTTCCTCATGAATGCTATCTCATGTATTTGTCTTTCTTTGATATGGCAAGTGATTTAGTGAACGCGGGTCCACATCTGTATTTGCAACATTTCGACTAAGCACAGTACTAATCAGGCTACAAAACTGTCACAGCAAAATATATATATTTATAAAATGAATACCATATTTTAACAGGTATACTAAATTATATCTTACAGCTAATTGACTGATAATATATAAAACAGGGGAGAACTCAATCTGGGGAGTAACATAAGACGGGTTCCATTGGCCTTCGAGGCCTCCCAGGGTTGCCAGGCATTGCCCGTGGGGAAGCTCAGGGGTTAAGGAGGTACAAAGGAGTACAAAGGAGTACAAAGGAAATCAAGCAACAACAGATTCAGTGACCCTTCTAGGCTGCTTGTCCTCCAAAACACTGAGGATCAAGTGTCCAAACAGTGGTTTAGAGTGGGTAAGGGAACATTGGAAAGGGAATTACTGCCCAGGAACTAATGTCCGTGGCAGGTACACTCGGATACCATAGTTTCTAGCCCACTCATAAATATTCGTGGACTTCACTTATTTCTAACTATGGAAGTATATCTCTGGAAACAAATTGATGAGTATTATTTTCTATGCATCAACTACAAAACTACAAAACTATATATACTGTTTATTGAAAAGCAAGTTCCATCCACAAAGTATATCCAGATAGTTATAATTGCATAAAGAAAAATATAGAGGGTCTAGGAATTCTTATGAGTGGGTTAGAGACTATGGTATCCGAGTGTACCACGACCCGTGAAGTAAGAGAGAGAGAGAGAGAGAGAGAGAGAGAGAGAGAGTACGGGAAATATACAGGTGTTAAAGGCGCCAGGGATCAAGAGACCCGAGAGCAGAATATTACACCTATAACTGTTAATGACTAGGGGAGTGTGTGTGTGTGTGTGTGTGTGTGTGTGTGTGTGTGTGTGTGTGTGTGTGTGTGTGTGTGTGTGTGTGTGTGTGTGTGTGTGTGTGTGTGTGTAAAGTATTAGTAAAGCGAGGTATGTTGTGCTTGTGTATGTGCAATAATAGGTGGGTGTGTGCGTGTGTGTAGCTGTGTGTGTGTATCTAGGGGTATGTGTGATAAGTCGTTTAGTAAGGCGAGGTATGTATGTGCTTGTGTATGTGAATGTGTAATAATAGGTGTGTGTGTGTGTGTGTGTGTGTAAGCGTGTGTGTGTGTGTGTAAGCGTGTGTGTGTGTGTGTTTGAGTGTGTGCAATAAACTGGTTAGTAAGGCAAGGTATGTGTACGCTTGTGTATGTTTGCATTATTCGGCTTGAACCCATGTTTGTATTTGCATAGCTTACTGAATGTTTGTGTGTGTGTGTATGTGTGGGTGTGGGTGCGTGTGTGTGTGTGTGTGTGTGTGTAAGAACAATAGAATCCGTATATTCATTTTCTTCGTATATTATTTTCTCAAAGTAAGACAATTTGAGAAAAAATCGACAATAATTTTGTACTACCGCCATTATAATATTATCTGTTACGCCAATATTAAACGTGTTAACCCTTTTGGAAATACAGTTCTGATATTAGACGATATTATTATGAATACGAAAAACAAGTGGAAAGCAAAGGATCCTTCCTAAACTCTGCAAAATCGCTTAAGGGGAGATATCCACTTGAGGGAGTTTTTTCTTGACTCCTTTCTCCCTCATGTTTAGCCCCATTGCTTTGCTAATTTTAAGACGTTCGCCCCATTATTTTGATGATTTTAAGAACTTTCAACCCATTTCTGTCAATTTTCAGATCTTTCGTGCAATTTAGGTGTCTATTTTATCCCGGCGAGCGACAGCGAGCCTGCAATTTAAGAGGAACCGGCTTTCAGCCGGGACATTTTTCTACCGAAAAATGTACAAATTTATCTTGCAAGGGGGTCAAGGGGGTGTAATTTCAAGCTTGAT
>CM064523.1:11995413-12052913 GCA_032716605.1 Paralithodes platypus
TACATGAACGAAGGTGGTGCTGGTTGGGGGGAGGGGCGGCGAGGGGCGGGGGACAGAGGTGCATGGGGGCGGGTCGTTCGTGGCCACCCCTTCGGGGATCACGGCGTCAGGCAATAGATAGATAGATAGAATCCACCACATAGGGTGTACACAACTACATGAGCAAGTCAATTTGGTTCCCAAGCAAACTGATCGCACATACAACAATGTACCTCATCATGTTTAAGGAATTAATCAATTTGGGAAGTCCGGGACATTCTGGCAAATTTTACTAAATTCTGTATGAATAAAGAAACTACAATTTATATCAAATTTTATATTAACCCTCCAGCCCCGGCTACGCATTACATAAATATTCCCCGAAACCCGGGTGTTTTGGCCGAAAAACGTCTAGGCCTAGGCTACCGTATAATTGTTATTCTGACAACTTCCCGCAGTCCACGGATCCCCAAGCGTAGCTGTGTTATTTACCTGTAGAATGGCGTTAAGTAGAGCTCTCTAAGTCACCTGGTTGAGTTGTGATGATGATTTCATTGGAGATAACTTTATGGCACAAACAGCCACTTTACACTACTTTTCGATACTTAACAACAACATACAGGCACCCACGAACAAGCGACGCTCTCCTTCTTGTGGCCGGAGATGCGGGGCGTCGGTCCAGCTGGCTGTTGTTTACATGCGTCGGACCGACGCCTCGCACACCAAGCTCACAGGCTTTGACCTCATGAGGGTTTAAGAGCCCTTCCGGGCAGCTCGTGCCTGCTTTTTTATGGGCGTTCAAGAGCCCTTCCGGGAACAGAGGGTTAAGCTAAATTTGCAATTTGACAAGATATCAACAAAAGTACAAAAAACATCATCACTCACTAACGATAGTACTATCGGGTAGGTACCTGTAAGCATAGCATGCTTCAAGTGACCCCTAACAATTACTACCCTACTAATAACCTACATATATTGTACAAATAAACTAAGGAAATCGCAAAAGCAAGCAATTGATACTATCGACAATGAATAGATATAATATAATAAATACAATATTTGAAAATATGAAGAAGGCACAATAGATTTAAACAAAAGAGTACTCTTTTAACAACAACAAAATTATTATAAAAATTAAAAATAACTGTAATGCCCTCGAAAATATCCCGCAACCCCAATAATGTACTACCCGAGTTGACGTCAGGTATAGTGTAAAATAGTCGTGGATGGGAAGTCCAATAAACTCATCACGTGAATCACCACGAGACTATCACCTGGTTCTTACAAATCGGACTAAGGTTACTATACTTTTAGTACGTCCGTGGTAGTACAGTGGGTTAGCGCGCGGGCCTGGTGGACCTATGCTGGTCATGGTCACTAACCAGGGTTCGAACCCCACCCAAGGCATCTCAAAACCTGTGGGTTTTTAGGAGGGTTAAACTCCCTTCAGAGGTTCGAGCCCCGCGCCAGGCACCAGGAAAGGTTGACCCTAAGTGGGCCTGGGGAGTTGTCAGGACAGAAAAATTCCCTTCACACCCAGCATTTCATTGGTGGCAGTCACGGAACGTGATCTGGTAGCTACATAGTCGTTGTCTTCGATGTGTGTACGGTTTGCTTATACCTACACGACTTCGACCGGTCCTGTGGTAGTCTGGGTTGTCTTTTCGGTTGCGTCCTTTGCGAGTGCAGCATTGTGTTGACTGAGGGTTTTGGCCTGTACCAGTTCACACTTTGCTGCCTCTTTGCTTGTCTTTAGAGGGGTCGCCAGGATAGAACCAGATACTTGTGATCTGGATCTATCGAGAGAGCCCCCTAAGTCAATTAACGTAACTTAAAGGATGCAGTCTTAAGGACATCGCTAGGCTACGAGTCTGTCTTGCTCAACCCCAGTTCCTTACCTAGAGTATCCCAGCTAGACATTATTAATCGAGTAGACACTTGTTAGTATTTAATATAAGCTCTTTGATATGTGCGCATTATTATTCACAGCATTTATTAGTCTAGGTTGTTGCTGAACCGCACAGCCATAGCAGACTGTTTCGTTGATGAGGAAGTACTTCTTTTAGTGTCGAGCATTGCTACCGTTGCGCATTTATAGTATTCTCGTGTCAGTTAACATGATATGTCCTATCTTTTAGTGTATTCGATTTACACATGTGGTGTCCTGCCTCCTGCCTTTATATAGTTCTAAATCAGTACGATCATCTTATGAGCATCAGACTTTCTTCAGAAGTTTCCAGGTCTATGCTGTAGGACTATACTTCACTTTCTTTCAGATAGGAGTGAAGAGTTTATTGTTGTTGTAGAGTAACTGTCTTGAAGCATCTTTTTATTGTATTAAATCTTGCAGTGATTTAATTGATCTTTCCATAGATTCCTTTTTATGCATTTTAACGTAACTTGCATCTTGTCTGTTATCAGGCTATACCAGTGCAGGTTAGCCTGAAGTAGAGTACATTTATGCCCAGTTAAGGATACCCTGCTATCGCAGATTAACCCTGGAGGGTATAGGTGTTTTGTTCGCCGTCATATAAGTTCAAGGGTTTGGATCTAGCGTACCGTTGCTGCATAGTGCCCTATTACTAGTCCAAGGGCGGGTGCCCAACCCCGAAAGGGGTTGAAATAGGGGAGCTATCCCCCCGCCAAAGGCGGCTTTCTAGGGCCTTTCCTAGCTGATGCTGAGAGGATTGGGTTCTAGTCATATGGTGATGGGCTGGTCTATCAGAGTGAGAACTGAGCGATCTCTGCCATACCCATAGCTTACTCCGACTGTTCCTTTTACTTGTGTATTTCCTAGATCTCAAGTGACGGCGTCTTTTCCGTGGATTGACCTCCCAATCTACCAAGATTGGAAGCCAAAGCGTCACATTTTTCCTTTGCCCCTCAACTTTCTCTTCATAATTGCTGAGGGGCACAGGGCCCTGGATGGGACTTTGGTTTCCCGGGCGTTTCCGCACCCTCCTCAGCTCCCCGCCATGGAGTGGCTTCGGTCACCCAGGCTTTATTGTGGTAGGCAGAGAGGGTTCTGTGGGGGCGCTCAGTTATGGCCTTGGCCTTGCTCGGGGCCTTGGGGCTGTTCGGCCAGGCAGCTTGGGGAACAACAACAACAACTAGTCCAATCATTGAGTGCCCTTGTTTTATTCGTAGTCCCGGTCGTACCTTTGCTTGGATGCACGCTTGCATTTCCTACGTGATGATGTGGTTTTCGTTGCATTTTGGAAGAGTCGCTAAATCAGCCTAGCTCTAGCACAGGGCAATGGTGAGTCCTAGGGGTGTCTAGCATTTCCTGGGATAAAGTATATGGGTGTACCGCCGCCTTAAGAGTGTATGTCTCACAATATAGGCCTCCTCAAAGAAACTTTCAAATATTGCCACTTTCATTAATTTACATTATTACCGGTATTTATATTTGTTTTAGTTTGCTCAACAGACCTCTATCAAACTTAATAAAACACCATCCCAAAGGCACCCCTTCAAGATGAATTTGTAAAAAGTTTGGTAGATAAATGTCCTGGCCGAAGGCCGGTTCCTCCTAAAATACAGGCTCACTTTTGCCTGCCAAGAAAAAATCTACACCTAAATGGCACTAAAAGTCTTAATATTGACAAAGAAATTGGAATAAAGTATTCAAATTTGAAAACTTTTGGGGCTAAACATGAAGGAGAAAGTGGTTCAGAATAAGAACGAAGAAGGGGTGTACCGCCCCCCTAAGTTTGTGTGTCACGCACAGGGGCTGCCTCAAAGAAACTATTTCAATTACTGCCACTACTAGTGCTGGCTTCTTTTACCTTGCTGGTTCTTGTGTGTGTGTTGGTGTTTGAGTGTTTGTTGATGTGTGTGTATGTGTCGATTGGTGTTGCAGAGGGGAAGGTGGAGTGTTGCAGTGTGTGTGTTTGTTGGTGTTGTAGTGTGTGTGTTGGAGTGTTTGTTGATGTGTTTGTGTGTCGATTGGTGTTGCAGTGTGTGAGTGGAGAGGGGAGGCTGCAGTGTGTGTGTGTGTTTATGTACAGTAGGTTAGTGTTGCAGTGTGTGTGTGTGTTAGTGTTGGTGTTGTAGTGTGTGTGTGTGTATGTACTGTAGGTTAGTGTTGCAGTGTGTGTGTGTGTGTGTTAGTGTTGGTGTTGTAGTTACTCAGTTACTCAGTTACTTGTGCGTCAAGGGGAATCCACGCAATGCGAGCTAAGCTCATTATTATCGCGCCTCCTTAACTGGGAATGTATTGCGTGAAATGCATGTTAAGTGTTTTATGTACTGTTGGAATGGCTGTGGATGTGTGTGTAGTCTGTATTTTAGCCAATTGGCGACATCGGAAACGAAGGCTTAGGGTGGATCTGTATGGTACCATTCTCACTATAGACGGTACCGTCTCGCCCGAAGGCTTAGGTAGCCATCAGCTTAGGTGAACCATATGATACCCATCTCGCCTTGTACCATTTTTGCCAACCCCAGATGGGACGTCACAACGTCGTCCACTTATTCCAGGTACCTATTTACAGCTAGGTGAACTGAGGCTAACACATGAAAGGAGACAAGCCCAATTTGTCTCCGCCCGGCCGGGGATTGAACCCCCGACCCCTCGTGTGTGAGACGAGAGCTCTACCTACTAGGCTACGGGCTGTATGTGTGTGTGTGTGTGTTGGTGTTGTGGTGTGTGTGTGTGTTGGTGTTGTAGTGTGTGTGTGTGTGTGTGCGTTTGTGCATACAAATTTCTGGACCTCACCTATTTCTAATTATGGAAGTTTATCTCTGGAAGCGAATTTTCTATTTATCAACTACAAAACTATATACAGTATACTATTATTTGAAAAGCAAGTTACACCGAAAGATAAATCAAGATGGTTGTAATTGCATAAAGAAAAACATAGAGGGTCCACGAATTCTTGTGAGTGTACTTCCATTATTTCTCTATCCAAAATGGCCTCCAACATTCTTCCTTTCCCAGTCACATCACGCAGCTATTATTGCCTATTATTGTCTATGCTTTCCAGTATTATATGTCCAGATAATGGGAGTCTTTTACTGGAAACTCCAAAATGGGCCTAGGTCTCTGGGTCTTCTCCTGAGCGACTAGATGTGTGTGATTTATAGTTTTACTTTTCGGGCTCTGTCTCTAGTCGGCCACCCCCAGCTATGGGATATGTGCCTGAGTACTACGTACATATGTCCAGATCTTGCTTGCCATGATAGGCCCTATATGTTCCCACTCCTATTAATTTCATTCCCAGGAAACATGCTTGTCTTAGATGGTCAAATTATATAGCTTAACCCTTATGCTGCGGAGACCGTACAGGTACGTCTTGGCAATATCTTTCAATTTAAAGCTCATTAAAGCCTGTGGATACGAGTGCGAGTGAGCCGGAGTGCGACAGGCCCCCGTCCTCTCTCCGGTACGTGTGCTGCGGCACTGAGGGTCTGTGGTGGGGTCTCGCGAGATATATTCAATGTTGCCAAAGGCAAATGTAGTGTGACATTGCTAATTATTAGCGAATATTGCCGATGTCTGTAGTAACGCTGCGGGTGAACCCCGCCCGCTACAGAGCTCGTTCTGGTGTAATTTGAGAGCTCTTTTCTTCTATTCTTTTGCTGAAAAAATTTCATTCCATTCAAGCACTTACTTAAGCAATCAGGAGTGCCTGAATGAGACCTATTATAGTGGGAATATGCCTGCACTGATTGTGTTAAGTTGAAATGTTCTCTTCCCAGTTTATTGACCCTTTAACCTGGGAACGGCGAGAAAATTCTTAAGAGGTTTTACTGGGCGACGGCGAGAAAGCTCTTGAAAGGGAAGGCCTAAATTTTTTTTTTTAAAGGCCCCAGTAGCACTTAAAACAATGTTTTTGTTTTCCATACCTCATATCAATCCTCCACATCCCCCACTTCAATTATCACCTATTTTCCCTGTTATTCCCTTATTCATTGGTATATTTTTGTGTAAGCATCTCCAAACCGATCCTAGGCTGTGGTCATGTGTGTGTTACGTAAGGTAGAGACCGGGAGGGTGTGAGGGAGTAGTTCAGTACTGCTTCAACCCTCGAGAGAAGAGGGTGTGAGGCCAGCTGGCTCACGCTTGATGAATCAATCGCTTGCTAACAATTCGTGATTTTGACCAGCCAAATCATATTCCCACTTGTTTTATTGTTGTTACAGGTTACTATCTTCATATTAAAGGTAAAATAGGCGCATATGAATAAGTAATAACGATATCTATCGTAAAGTGACGATTATAGGCAGGAATGGAGCCTAATATTGCCGCCCAGAACTGTGGTGTTCACTACACCCTGCGCGCGCTTAATGGGTTAAGTGTCTAATGATTCTCATATATTCATATTTTTATGACTTATTATTACTACACACGTTATGCCATCTTACTACACACACACATACACACACACTTTCTCTATCTCACACACACACATACACACTCTCTCCCTCTCTCAAACACACACACACACACACATTTGTATTTGGAAAATTTGGAGTACCAAGAGAGGCTCGAGAGATTGAATCTACCTACACTGGAACAGAGAAGGAAACGAGGACAGCAAATTCAGATATACAAATGTGTTTGAGGTATTGACAAAATCGACCAAGAAAACTTCATAGAGAGGGATGGAGGTGAGAGAACAAGAGGTCACAGCTACAAACTAAAAGTGCTTAACCCGGGAACTGCAGGGAGACTCTTAAGAGTTCCCCCGGCGGACTGCGGGGAGACTCTTAAGAGTGAGTGAAAACAAAAATCAACTTTTGACATTGAAAAAAAAAAAAAAAAAAAATTTTTTTTTGGCCCCTGGGCCATGCAAAATCTCAGTCCTCTACCTCCCCTCCTTCCCCACTTTCCTCCTCTCCTTCAGTTATCACCTATTTTCCCTGTTATTCCCTTATTCTGAGGTATATTTTCGTGCTAACATTAGAATTCCGGTTGGAGGGTGTGGTCATCACTGATAGCAAGCGAATGCAAGAGAGAGAGAGAGAGAGTATCGCTCGACTGTGTCTCAGTGGCCTTGGGGGAAATTGGCGGGAAAGCAGCTTGCCCCACCCATACATTATACAACTCGCGGGCTATATCTCCGATTTTGACCATCCAAACGCTGTTTTCACTCGTTTTATTGTTGTTTCAGGTTAATACCTTTATAATCAACCCATAATAGGCGCATATGGATAAGTATTAATGCTATTAATGGTACAATGAATATTTTAGTGACGGAAACACCTCAAATACGTCAGCACAGGGGGACGTTTCCAATTACCCCCATGCGCACTTGTTAGGTTAATAGTAAATCTGATCTGAAAAGTAAAAGATTTCCTACCAACTCGATTAGTGGGTGGAACAAATTGCCAGCCGAAGTAGTGTCTGCACCATCAGTGCATAGTTTCAAAGCACGGTATGACAAACATATCTTAGGAGGCGGGAATTAACGAGCATGCTCACTCCCGCAAATACAACTAGTGTAAGTACACACACACACACAAATACAATAATTTGTATTTTATACTAACTAGCATAATTATTGTATTAATTTATTTTTTTAATGTAAAGTATATTATACTCACACATTGTAAACTGAGCTTACCATTTTCATATCTGTACATCTCATGTTCATCCACTAAATTGTAAAATGTGTATTTTCAGCTCATGAGGCTGCCATTCTTTAACACCTTATTGGTGGGCTAGGCGGTCTAGCGGACCGTAGCGCCCAGCGTTTTGTTTTTAACCCTAAATAGGGTTGTTTACGTGATCATTTTCATGCCTAAATAAGACCCAGAGTGTAAAACAAGTATCTATCCCTGAAAGGGCATAAACAGAGCTTTCCAATGACAACCCGAACCTCCTTGGGTACGCCGCTGGTTGGGTCTCTTGCCAACGATCGTGCAACACGAGTGCAAAAACCCTGTAATTAGGTAATTTCCCTACATAATTCCCTGTGTAGCGAGTGTGAGAGGGGAGGGAAGGGTGGGTTTTTCACTTCAGTTGGTCCACCGGTGGTGGTGAAGCGGTCATACAGTTGCTAGGCTCCTCACACCGCTCAGCTCTCTCTCTCAGCAACATTACGTGCTGAAAATGGCGCACGACATAAGTTGTGAACCGCCACTTAGTCCAAATTTATTTCACACGACATAAGTTGCGCGCCGACAGTTAGGGGTTAATAAACCGTTTATTATTATTATTATTATTATTATTATTATTATTATTACTTCTTACAGCAATCCTCATAAATTTTTCCCCCATATATTATACACTTCAATAAATCCATCACAACTTTATTTGATTGAACACACACACACACACACACACACACACACACACACACACACACACACACACACACACACACAGCCCGTAGCCTAGTAGGTAGAGCTCTCGTCTCACACACGAGGGGTCGGGGGTTCAATCCCCGGCCGGGCGGAGACAAATTGGGCTTGTCTCCTTTCATGTGTTAGCCTCAGTTCACCTAGCTCTAAATAGGTACCTGGAATAAGTGAAGCGACGTTGTGTCGTCCCATCTGGGGTTGGCAAAAATGGTACAAGTCGAGATGGGTATCATATGGTTCACCTAAGCTGATGGCTACCTAAGCTTTCGGGCGAAACGGTACCCGTCTATAGTGAGAATGGTACCATACAGATCCACCCTAAGCCTTCGTTTCCAGATGTCGCCAATTGGCTAAAATACAGACTACACACACATCCACAGCCATTCCAACGATACATACACACTTAACATGCATTTCACGCAATACATTCCCAGTTAAGGAGGCGCGATAATAATGAGCTTAGCTCGCATTGCGTGGATTCCCCTTGACGAACAAGTAACTGAGTAACACACACACACACACACATCAATCCTCATACATTTCCCCCATTTATTATACAGATAAATATATGCATTGCGACAGTATTTGATTACACACACACACACACACATAGCAATCCTCATACATTTTCCCCCATTTATTATACACATTATTATATCCATCGCGACATTACACACACACACACACATACACACACACACACACACATAAGATGAAAACAGTGGAAGGGAACTACAGAGGGATTTGGATAGGATAGATCAATGGCGCAAGAAGAGGAAAATCAGTGTCATGTAGTGGAAATGGGAGCAAGTTAAAGAAGGCCTCATATAGAATATAAGTTAGGAAAACATGCTATTAACCCATCAGAGAAAGAAAAGGACTTAGGATAACTGTCAGGGGTGATCTTTCACCTGAGAATCATATACATATGATAGTGGGAGAAGCCTATGGACTAGTAAACATAATATAAATGGCTTTTAATTATATAAACGGGGAGATGCTGGAGAAAATAATAAAAACATTCGTGAGGCCAAGACTAGTATGCGGCAGTGGTGTGGGCACCACATCTAAAAAAGCACGTAAATAAGCTGGGAAAAGTTCAGAGAGCTGCAACTAGGATAATACTAGAACTGAGAGATTACTATACGAGGAGAGATTAAGGAAATTAGGCTTACCATCTCTAAGGGATAGGAGGGAGATAGGTGATATGATTATGATGTATTGTATATAGATGTGTGAGAGGACTCGAGAAGGTGGACGAGAAGGATTTTATTGTGAAGGGTAATGGTAGAACTAGAGAACATACTGTATATAGATATATGCTATGCAAGGAAGATGTAAAGGAGATGTGAGAAAGTATAGTTTCCCTTACAGAAGTATACGTAAATGGAATCAGAAGATGAAGTGGTGTGTGCAAAAAATATCCATATTTTTAAAGCAAAGTTAGACAATTGTAACTCAGGAAGCGGGACAATAAGAGCCTAAAAGCTCAACTCCTGTATACTACAATTAGGTAATTACAATTTGGTAAATACACACTTACAGCAATCCTCATACATTTTCCCCCCATTCATCCTACACTTTAATATCTCCATCTCGACAGTATTTAATTACTCTCACACACACACACACACACACACACACACACACACACACACACACACACACACACACACACACACACACACACACACACCAATCCTCATACATTTCTCCCCCATTATTTATACACTTTAATATCACCATTTAGACATTATTTGATCACACACACACACACACACACACAAACACACACACACACACACACACACACACACCACACACACGAGCCCGTAGCCTAGTAGGTAGAGCTTTTCGTCTCCACACACGAGGGTCGGGGGTTCAATCCGAGACATTGGGCTTGTCTCCTTTCATGTGTTAGCCTCATTCACCTAGCTGTAAATACGGTACCTGGAACTAAGTGGACGACGTTGTGACGTCCCATCTGGGGTTGGCAAACTGGTACAAGGCGATGGTATCATATGGTCACCTAAGCTGATGGCTACCTAAGCCCTTCGGGCGAGACGGTACCGTCTATAGTGAGAATGGTACCATACAGATCCACCCTAAGCCTTCGTTTCCGATGTCGCCAATTGGCTAAAAATACAGACTACACACACATCCACAGCCATTCCAACGATACATATAACACCTACACATATAGGAGGCGGGAAATAACGAGCATGCTCACGCCCGCAATACAACTAGAGTAAGTACAACTAGAGTAAGTACACACACACACTCTCCTCATTTGATCTCTTCCGACGTTTTGACATTCCATTCTAATTGGCTTTACCTGACCTACAGTCCGTTGCCCCATTAACCCTTTTCCAATTCCCTCATTTAATCTCTCCCAAGGATTTAACTCCCATTATTAGCCTCACCTGACCCTACCAGAACAGTTTTTGTATGTATGTATGTTTGTTTGCATACGTGAGCGTTTATGTATATGGGCATGTGCACACTTACTGCTTGTTCTTATGTTCTTATATATGTATGTATATATATATGCGTATTTATGTGTTTACGTATGCGTATATATGTATGTTCTGTATATACAGTAAATGAGTAAAATAAATGTGTACTGTATATGCACTGTAAATCACTTACTCTCATGGTTAATTTATGATAATTTGTATTTTGCACTAGCATAATAATATTATTGTATTAATTTCTTGTTTTAATGTAAAGTATATTATACTCACCCATTGTAAACTGAGCTTACCATTTTCATATCTGTACATCTCATGTTCATCCACTAATTGTAAAATGTGTATTTTCAGCTCATGAGGCTGCCATTCTTTAATAAACCGTTTATTATTATTACACACACACACATACACACACACACACACACACACACACACACACACACACACACACACACACACACACATCACACATAAACACACACACACACACAGCCCGTAGCCTAGTAGGTAGCGCTCTCGTCTCACACACAAGGGGTCGGGGGTTCAATCCCCCGGCCGGGCGGAGACAAATTGGGCTTGTCTCCTTTCATGTGTTAGCCTCAGTTCACCTAGCTGTAAATAGGTACCTGGAATAAGTGGACGACGTTGTGACGTCCATCTTTGGCAAAAATGGTAACAAGAGCGAGATGGGTATCATATGGTTCACCTAGCTGATGGCTACCTAAGCCTTCGGGCGAGACGGTACCGTCTATAGTGGAATCGTACCATACAGATCCACCCTAAGCCTTCGTTTCCGGTGTCGCCCATTGGCTTAAAATACAGACCACACACCATCCACAGCCATTCCAACGATACATATAACACCTACATATAGGAGGCGGGAATAACGAGCATGCTCACTCCCGCAATACAACTAGAGTAAGTACACGAGAGTAAGTACACACACACACACACAAACAGAGAGAGAGTTGACATGATCATGATGTTAAGTGTAAGCTGTGTGAAAGGTTTTGAGAAGATCGACAAGGAGATTTGTGGTGATGGACAGGGCAGAACCAGGGGTCATGATTGTAAGTTGGGTAAAGTTATATGGAGTCTGATGTAAGAAGTTCAGCTTCTCTATAGAAGCATTGAGTTTTGGAATCAGTTTTGGATGGGAGGTGGTGGGAGCAAGAATTATCCAAACTTTTTTAAAGCAAAATTTGGATAAATGTAATAGAGAGAGACAGGACAACACGAGCTTAGGCTCAAATCCTGTATACTACAATTAGGTGAGTACACACACACACCAATCCTCATACATTTCTCCCCCATTTTATTAATACCACTGTAATATCACCATCCCTCGACATTGTTGGCATTACTCCGCCCAAGCCTTTTAGCCTTTTTCCCCAGTCTTTCCGCCACAAATGTACGGTGGGAGCAGACTTTGATTTCCCCGGTGGCTGTGTTTTGCATGTGGTACCGCTGCTTTGTGTGTCGCAGAGGCAAGATTAATTTGTGTTTAGTTGCGTCTCTCCGGTGTGTGTGTGTGTGTGTGTGTGTGTGTGTGTGTGTGTGTGTGTGTGTGTGTGTGTGTGTGTGTGTGTGTGTGTACCTTTCTTGCTTGCTCGTGCTCTCTCTTTCTCTCTCTCTCTCTATATATATATATGCAGTATATATATATATATATATATATATATATATATATATATCTATATATATAATATATATATAATATAATATACAGGGTGTTTTAAAACAACACTGCCAGACCTCATCTGCTAATTAGTAAATACAATAACGAAGAAGATTATCTAAGGACAAAATGCAAAATAATATACCATTAATGATTTAAACCGCATAGAGTAAAATAATTAGTGACACCCAGGTATGAGCTATAATCCGAACATAGCCTACCTCTTGCCTCCCATCCCAGTTCGAGTTTTTCTTCGAAGCTTTGGAGTCATAACGAATCTTCTCATGTGTTTAATCATCTGCTCGGCCATGGTGCTATCTTCGTCTGTCATAGTGATTTTATTTACCTTATAATATCACATAAATATGGATTGTCGTTATTTAGGTGTGTCTCTGCCTTTGTTATTTTATACTCATTAAGTCCAAGTGACGTAAATTGTTTGTTTTGGGTACCATTAGATGATTTTAAATATTCATTAGTGAACACCTATACTTGTATGTCTACAGCTACGTAAAATCGTCAAACTTCAACCATAAAACTGATAGACATATTTCGTTAGTACTCTGTGATAATAGTAACGTAATGAGGTATTTCTATTGAAACAGTAAATTGCGCAGGAACAATTTTTTCCCATTCAAACAGTTTCACGAACGATTAAATTACCTATAGCAGTGTTCGGATACCTGACCCAGACTTGAGATTCATTATTTTACCTCTTGGTCATCGTTACAAATAGTGCATATCTTTTTACGCTACTTGGATTATAATACTTAGCAGTTTTCTTCTAATTGCAAAATATCATTACCAATTTTATGTTACTTTGATTTTGTAATTATTCATATGGATTAGGTCATTAGATATCTCCTCTTTACCTTTTTTACTTGGTAATCATTCATATTATGTATCATATGTTTTGTGCTGAGCTCAGAACCCTGTTTTGCTACATTTCTAAATAACCATTTATCTCCGTTACAATATATTTTTGGTAAAAATAGAATAGAAATATGTGTATTATATATTTTTATCAATGTGGTCGTCATACTCTGGCAGTGTTGTTTTAAAACACCCTGTATATATGTATATATATATATATATACCGTATATATATTTCTTTCTTACTTTTTCTCTTACTCTGAATAAAATCGTCTAATAGTTGCCAGACTAAATGGGAAAGGTTGTCAGCGGTACAGAAAGGGTTAACGTTTCCGAGTTTGTGTGCATTTCCTTTATCACTGTCTTCCACCTATTTTATCTTTTTATTCTTTTTCTCCTTCTCAGTTTGTTTGCTTATTCTTTTTTCGTCGGCGTTCGTTCGTTCGTTTATATTTAATTATTGTGTTGCTATTGTTTTCATTATTTACTCGTTTTTCTCCTTCCCTCTCGCTCAGTTTTGCTTATTTATTTTTCATCGTTCGTTCGTTTAGTTTTTATTTTAATTCAATATTTGTGTATTACTCTTTTTCTACATCCCTCTCAGTTTTGGCTTATTCTTTTTTCGTCGTTCGTTCGTTCGTTCGTTTATGTTTGTGTTTATTTTTGTCACTCCTTTTCTCCTTTTTATTTCATTTTGCTTTATCTTCTCTTCGTCTTTTCATCTTCATGATTTTCTCTTTCTCTTTGGCGTTTTCCTCTCTTTCTTTCTTCCACTTGTATTTACATTCTCGTTATTGTTTTGTGGGGGCCCGCTCCTCTCCTCGTCCCCTCTCTTCCTTTCGCCCCCGGTCCTCTCTCTTCTCTCTCTCTCTTCTCTCTCTCCTCTTCTCTCTCTTCGCTCTCTCCCTCCTCTCTCTCTCTCTCTATCTCCTCTCTCTCCTATCTCTCCTCCTCCTCTTCTCTCTCTCTTCCTTCTCCTCTCTCTCTCTCTCTCTCTCTCTCTCTCTCTCCTTTCCAGATTCCCACATTCACAAGTTAACGTTTAATACTTTTTTTATTGGGAGGCCAGTACGTCAGAAGTATGCCGTGTGATATTATGAGATCTGCGCTTTGTCACAATACATGCCTGGCTTTCTTCGGTGTGTGAGAGAGAGAGAGAGATTTACATATATTTACATAGATACACTTGCGACACAGACCTTACGATCCAAACGAGGTCGTCAGGGCTTAATTCTAGTAGAGATGACATATCCGATAGAATAGGAAAGTTCAAACCCAAGGCCCTTAACCTTGGAGAGAGAATTAATGTGTATGTGTGTGCGTCTGTGTGTTGAGCGTAATAATGTGCGTCCGTGTGTGTGTACGGATAGTAAGTGGATGTTTACGTGTGTACGTAATACAGTACTTTCGCTTAGTACAGTACACCGGGCCTCCCAACGTTGTTGCCATTGGATAGTACTGTGTTTATATTTGTGTGACTGTGTATATATGTGTGACTGTATTTGTGTGACTGTGTGTGTGTGTATGTGTGCGTAATACAGTACTTCCGCCCAGTACAGTTTACCAGCCCTCCCACCGTCTGCCATTGAATAGTACTGTGTATGTATGACTGTGTGTGTGTATGTGTGTATATGACTGTGTGTGTGTGTATATGACTGTATGTGTGTGTTAAACAGTACTTCCGCCTAGCACTGTACACTGTTACTATACACAAGCCCTCCCACTGTCTGCCATTGTATAGTACTGTGTATGTGTATGACTGTGTGTGTGTGTAATACAGTACATCCCCCTTGCACAGTACACCAGCCATGCCTCCCACGGTCTTCCATTGTATAGTACTGTGTCTGTTTGTGTGTGTGTGTGTGTGTCTATGTGTGTGTAATACAGTACTTCCCCCTAGCACAGTACACCAGCCATGCCTCCCACGGTCTGCCATTGTATAGTACTGTGTATGTCTGTGTGTGTGTGTGTGTGTGTGTGTGTGTGTGTGTGTAATACAGTACATCCCCCTAGCACAGTACACCACCCATGCCTCCCACGGTCTGCCATTGTTAACACGATAGTAAAAACCCTCTTAAAGGGCTGTCGAGCGTCCACGAAAGAAAGTCCCTTATAAACCCCTCTGGCTGTGGCTCCCAGATTTGTTGCCCGCGTTTGATATACGGTAATGTGCTGCCCGGGTCATGAAAAACGCTGATTCTTAAGGGGGGTCACCTGCTTTTTTTTTATCTTTCTCTGGCTTGTATCCCTTCCGCCCCATTCAGCCAACTGTTTTAAGACGTGTATCCCCATCCAGGTGTCGATTTCTTCCTGGCGAGCGATAGCGAGCGAGCATTGTATGGAGACATCCGGCTTTGCCGGAGAAATTTTTCTATCGAAAAATTACAAATTTAGCTTGCTGTAAAAACAAAAATAAATATATGCTGGCTCGCTCCCGCTCGCCAGGAAAATATTGACACCTGGATGGGGGTAAACGTCTTAAAACAGTAGGCTGAATGGGGCCGAATGGATACAAGGCAAAGAGAGAGGGAGAGAAGGAGAAAAAATGCGAGGTGGGCCCCCTTTAGCTTTTAGTGCCTTCGCGGAGTATTTTTATGATGATACACGTTCTGAAACTGATGGATGTGCCTACTTAGTGTGAACACAGTGATTACAGGAATATTGAGAGATAAACGTGCTACTTGAGGGGCTAATGGCTGTTTTTGTATTCTATTAATTATTTGTTTTTAGTTTCCTTGCTAGACCTCCCTCAAACTTAGAAAAACACCCCCTAGACCCCCCCCCCCCCATCAAGTTAAATTTTTAAATTTTTCGGTAGAAAAAATTGTTCCGGCCGAAGGCCGATTCCTCTTACAAATGAGGCGAAAGGTCTTAAAATCGCCAAAGTAATGGACCGAATGTCATAAATTCTGAAAACTAATAGGGCTAAACACGAGGGAGAAGGGGGTCCAGAAAAAGCGACTACCTCCCCCTTAAAAAAAGTGAGAGGCGATATATTCGATCTTTTAACCCATTCGTGTATTGCCATTATCTTCGCCTTGTGGAGTTGGGGGAGAGTGTGTGTGATCGCTGCTGTATGTTTGTGTGTCTGTTTAATAGTAGGATTTCTCAAAGACTTAAGGGGGGTCACCGTTTTTTTTTTTTTTTTTTTTTTAATCTTTCTCCTTTTCTCTCTTTCCCTGGCTTGTATCTATTCGGCCCCGTTCAGCCAACTGTTTTAAGACGTTTATCCTCATCCAGGTGTCAATTTCTTCCTGGCGAGCGATAGCGAGCCAGCATTGTATGGAGACATTCGGCTTCGCCGGAGACATTTTTTTATCGAAAAATGTACAAATTTAGCTTGCTGTCAAAACAAAAATATATATATGCTGGCTCGCTACCGCTCGCCAGGAAAATATTAACACCTAGATGGGGGTAAACGTCATAAAAAAGTAGGCTGAATGGGGCCGAATGGATACAAGCCAAAGAGAGAGGGAGAATAAGAGAAAAAAAAAAAAGCGAGGTGGGCTCCCTTAATGCGTTGTTCTGGCTATACGATTCGACGATACAAAGGCAATACCGCTGAATAGTGGTAATAATAATAATAATATGATCTCTGCTACTGTATAATATATTGTTCGGATATATATTATTGGCAATTTATAGGGTTAAGGAGAGATATCCACTTGAGGGACTCTTTTCTTGACCCCTTTCTCTCTCATGTCTAGCCCCATTGCTTTTGAGATTTTAGGATGTTTGCCCAGTTAGTTTGGCGATTTTAAGAACTCTCACCCCATTTTAAGACCTTTCGTGCCATTCAGGTGTCTATTTTATCCTGGCGAGCGATAGCGAGCCTGTAACTTAAGAGGAAACGGCCTTTGGCCGGGACATTTTTCTACCGAAAAATGTACAAATTAATCTTGAAAGGGACTCGAGGGGGTGTAATTTTAAGCTTGCTGGAGGTCTAGGGAACAAACTAAATATCTCCCTTAAGTGTCCCATTAATTACTCCTTCCATTCGTCTATACATTAACCCTTTCACGCATTTATGACGCAGAGGTTGCCAGATTAGCAATAAGAAATAGAGTTCTCTCACTCTTATAATTACCTCTCCAAAATTAGGTTCTGCCCACAGCTTACTCAAAGACAACTGCAGAGGTTGAAGTAACTAAACTAAAGGTTTCTAAATACCCATGATGGTAACAAAGGCTTTAAAGTATCCCCAATAGGCTCAAAATCGCGTCATATATCGGAGAGGGTTAAGCTACCATAGCGCAGTTGGAATATATGTACATGCTCAGATTAAGGGGAGGTTTTTAGTTGATTCCCTAGACTTCCATCAAGCTTAAAATTACTCTCCCTTGACCCCCTTTCAAGATAAATTTGTACATTTTTCGGTAGAAAAATGTCCCGGCCGAAGGCCGGTTCCCCTTATACAGTATTACAGGCTCGCTATCGCTCGCCAGGAAAATATCGACACCTAAATGGCACGAATGGTCTTAAAATTGACAGAAATGGGGCGAGGGTTCTTAAAATCGCTAAAGTAATGGGGCAAGCGTCTTTAAATCTCACAAACAATGGGGCTAAACATGAGGGAGAAAGAGGTTCAGAAAAAAATCCTCCAGGTGGAAATCTCCCCTTAATATACAGGATTCGAAACTGCATGCTAAATCGTAGGCTTGTCCATATGTCTTTATCTGTCTTGATAGCGTAATGCATAGTGCGCGGAATTTCGATGTGAGTATCCTGGGTTCGAGTCCTCGGGAGTGCCACATGTATGGGTTGATTTCATTAATTGAGTTTAGATGTGAAGTTGGTTGGTGTAAAAAACCCATAATAATTAACCCTTTCAAGATCCAAGACGCATTTGTTGTCTGTGTTCTGGTAATTATTAGACGATTTCATTCAGATTAGGAAGGGTGTATGGACGTCCGAGGGTTGATCGAGATAGTCTTTACCCTTCAAGGTGTTAAGGGGGAGGCAGACCGTTTGTTTGGTCTATTATTTCATTTATTTATATATTTTTTTAGTTTCCTCCCTAGACCTCCATCAAGCTTAGAAAACCACCCCTAGACCCCCTTTCAAGATAAATTTTTACATTTTCGGTGATTCCTCTTAAAAATGCAGGCTCGCTATTGCTCGCCAGGAACAAATCGACACCTAAATGGCACGAAAGGTCTTAAAATTAACAACGAAATGGGGCGAAAGGTGTTGAAATCGTCCTATTCTTTCTTTACGGATAGTGTTTATTCTTCATTGTACGAATATTTTTATTTTTGTATGGATATTTTTCTACATATTTCACGGATATTTTTTACTGTTTTTCTTATGAATATATTTACAATTATGTTTTACGGATGCATTTTGTATTGTTGATTTTATTGTTGTTTTATTGTGTATTTTACGGATATATAGCATATTGTATTTTACGGATATATAGCATATTGTATTGTATATTTTACGGATGTATTGCGTACTGTTTTTATTTATTATTTCTGTTCTATTTTGTTTTTGTTTTGCTTTACCTTTTATTTCTTCAGTTTATTTGTTTGATATAAAGTTCTGAAAGGTTGAACTGAATTGACTCCTTTTTGCTCGACTGGGGGCCTGTGGAATAATAGATCTTTGCACCGGCTGCAATTTATTTGTAGTTTTCTTGCAAAACACGTATGAGAGAGAGAGAGAGAGAGTGTGTGTGTGAATGAGTGAGTGTGATAGTGTGTGTGTGTGTGAATGAGTGAGTGTGATAGTGTGTGTGTGTGTTTGTTTGTGTGTGTTTGTGTGTGTTTGTGTGTGAGTGAGTGAGTGAGTGAGTACTTACACTAGTTGTATTTGCGGGAGTGAGCATGCTCGTTAATTCCCGCCTCCTAAGATATGTTTGTCATACCGTGCTTTGAAACTATGCACTGATGGTGCAGACACTACTTCGGCTGGCAATTTGTTCCACCCACTAATCGAGTTGGTAGGAAATCTTTTACTTTTCAGATCAGATTTACTATTAAGCACTTTTAGTTTGTAGCTGTGACCTCTTGTTCTCTCACCTCCATCCCTCTCTATGAAGTTTTCTTGGTCGATTTTGTCAATACCTCTAACACATTTGTATATCTGAATTTGCTGTCCTCGTTTCCTTCTCTGTTCCAGTGTAGGTAGATTCAATCTCTCGAGCCTCTCTTGGTACTCCAAATTTTCCAAACCTGGGATCATCCTCGTAGCTGCTCTCTGTACCCTCTCAATTTTGTGGATATGTTTCTTCATGTGAGGGGACCACACTACAGATGCATATTCCATCCTGGGTCTTATTATTGCCGTTATTATTTGTTTCATGGTGTTTTCATTAAGATAATTGAAAGACATCCTGATATTTGCCAATAGTGCTAGTGAATCTCTCTTTATCTTATTTACGTGGCTTTCTGGAGACATGTTATCCTTAAATTCTATCCCCAAGTCTTTTTCTTTTTCTGCTTTGGGAATCACTTCGTTTCCTAGTTTATAATCTTTTCTAGGTCTGTACTTGCTTTTACCCATTTCTAGAGTCTTACATTTCCCTGCATTGAACTCCATATTCCATTTGATGCTCCATTCATGGATCTTTTGCAAATCTGCTTGGAGCTCAAGGCAATCCTCCTGGGTTCTGATCGTTTTAAGTAGCTTAGCATCGTCCGCAAACATGCTCATGTAGCTTGTTAGTCCCTCAGGTAAGTCATTTACAAATATTAGAAACATGATTGGGGCTAGGACAGATCCTTGTGGTACCCCACTCGTAATTTGAGTCCAGTTTGACGATTTCCCCCTTACTGTTGTTCTCATCTGTCTTCCGCTAAGGTAGCTCTCCATCCATTTCAGCAGTTTATCTCCTACTTTGAGTGTTGAGTAAAGATGGGACTATGGATGAAGAGGTGCGGGAGAGGGTACAACAGGGGAAGAGGGTTGTAGGAACGCTAAAAGCAGTAACAAGAAATAGGGTGGTCAGTATGGAAGTGAAGAAGTCCTTGCATGACAGTGTGGTAATCCCGACACTGACTTACGGAAGCGAAGCATGGACGTTGGACGTTGGTTGAGAGACTCAGACCAAGAGTGAGAGCAGTAGAAATGAATTACTTAAGGAGTGCGTGCGGAGTTACATGGAGGGATAGACAGACTAATGAGGAAGTAAGAAGGAGGTGTGGTGTGGAGGTAGATGTGCTGGAAAGTGTGAAAAGGAACAACTTGAGATGGTTCGGCCATATGGAACGTATGGAAAGCGAGAGAATGACTAAGAGGGTGTACGAGAGCGAGGTGGAGGGACAGAGGGGGAGAGGTAGACCGAATATGAGGTGGAAGGATGGAGTGAGGAACTACATGAACGAAGGCGGTGCTGGTTGGGGGGAGGGGCGTCGACTGACTGGGGACAGAGGTGCATGGGGGCGGTTCGTTCGTGGCCACCCCTTCGGGGATCGCGGCGTCAGGCAATAGATAGATAGATAGATAGATCTCCTACTTTTCCCTCATGTTTTAATTTCCACAGCAATCTCTTGTGTGGAACTTTGTCAAATGCCTTTTTAAAGTCTAGGTAGGCACAGTCTACCCATCCTTCCCTTTTGTCCACTGTGTCTATTACTCTAGAGTAAAAACTCAACAAGTTGCTTACACATGATCTGCCTCCTCTGAATCCAAATTGTCGGTCAGTAATTAATCTTTTGGATTCCAGGTAGTTCACCCATTTGTCCCTTATTAATCCTTCCAGAATCTTCATGAGGATGCTCAATAGTGATACAGGTCTATAGTTCAGTGGTTTATCTCTGCTTCCTCCCTTAAATATAGGAATAATGTTTGCTCTTTTCCATTCTGTAGGTACTATCCCTGTGTCCAATGATTTGGTCATTATGTCATATAACGGTATACTCAGTTCCTTAGCATTTTCTTTAATAATCCAGCCTGATACTCCGTCCGGTCCAGCGGCTTTGTTTGGATCCACCTTACTCATTTTGTCTATGAGCTCTGGTCTGTTAAATGTGACTTCCGGCATTTCCTCTGTACCTATCTCATTGGTTTCTGGTGCAATGAATTCTTCTTCTTTTGTAAATACTGATGCAAAATTTCTATTTAGTTCTTCCGCAATCTCTGTATCCTCTTCTATGATTCTGTTTCCACTTTTAATCTTTACGATCGTGGCTTTTATCTTCCTTTTGCCGTTTACAAACTTGAAAAAACATTTTTGGATTCTTTTCATAGTTCTCCACTATCCCTTTCTCATGGTTTGCCTCTGACCTCCTCCTCATTTCTGTGTATTTGTTTCTCTCCTCTTTATACTTTTGCCTGTTATCTTCCGAATCCCAGTTTGATAGTGTGTGTGTGTGTGTGTAGGTGAGTGTGTGTATGTGTGTGTGTGTAAGCGAGTGTGTGCGAGAGCTAATGGGTGAAAATAGCGGAACTAAGAGAAACTAGCTGAACTCAATAAATTGCTAAAGTAAATGTAACTGAATTTTGCAAGAAACTCGAATAACAATATACCAATTATGACTTGATTACAGATAGTGGATTAGTTAAGTAAAGAACGATATATTAGTAGTGTCGGAATGGGGCGAAACGAGTTGACTGAAAGATAATTATAATCGCCAAATCAAAATAATTAAAACAAAAATGGACAGAACACAGGGTAGAGAAAGGTAGATTAAGGGGAGATTTTCACTGTTTTTTTTTTTTTTTTACCTCTCATGTTTAGCCCCATTGCTTTTGAGATATGAAGACGTTCGCTCCATTAGTTTGTCGATTTTATAACTTCCGTCCAATTTCTATATCAATATCAAGACTTTTCATGCCATTTAGGTGTTGATTTTTTCCTGGCGAGCGATAGCGAGGCTGTAATTTAAGTGGAAACGGCCTTCGGCCGGGACATTTTTCTACCGAAAAATGTACAAATTTATCTTGAAAGGGGATCAAGGATTTTTTTTTTAAACTTGAAGGTGTATCGAGGAAACTAAAATACAAATAGGTGAATATGTATATATATATATATACCCCCCAAACAATAACCACTGTCCTCTTAAAAACTCTTCTCAGACAAATGTGCAAACAGAACTATATATATTATACAGCTCGACACAAATAGCAAAAATCGTCACTGTAACCCAGAACTCGCAGTCAAAAACATTGCATATTATAGTATTGTTCTGCCACGAAATGGAACAAAAGAGAGAATTAGTAATCAAGGGAAAAGCGATATTTTCGACAAAGAGAATGGTGTGGATTAATGTAGAAGGGAATATTAGATTAGGATATTCTATTTTGTATTAATTTCACCACAACACCCAAACACCTCCAAGAAATTAATGAAAGCATATATGTGATCCACCAAGATTCGAACCCGGGTTATCACATGCAGATTTATAGATACCTTAAACATTAGACCACCAAGACGGTTAAAGGTTTATGCACACGCCTACGACTTATTATCCATTCTCGTTAACAGATAATATTACAAGAGTATTATATTCAGCATTACTCTGCCAGGAAATGGGAAATAAGAGAAAAGAAAATACAGAGCCAAGCGATGTTTTCCATAATCAGAGAAATGTGAAGGAATATAAAGTACAGAATATTAAATTAGGTTATACCAGATAATATTGCAATAGTACATTTAGTATTGCTCCGTCAGGAAATGGGAAATAATCTATCTATCTATCTATCTATATTCTCAGGCCCAATCCCCACTTTTCCCATTTTTATTTTTATTTTCTATTTTCTATTATTTTATTTTCTATTAATATAAGAGAAATAAAAATACAGAGAAAAGCGACATTTTCCATGATCAGAATGTTGTAAAGGAATGATGAATGGCATACTAGGATATTATGAAATTAGGATACGCCAAAGACTTATTACGACGGTGTCAAACGAAAACCAAGTCCATTATTTTTTAGTCTAGATTATTGTATTTGTATGGATAAATTCAGGGAAATTGGTATAAGTGGAGAATAGACATTAATAGAGAAGAATTAGATTATGACAGAAATTTGGATGAACACGGAACAACACCTTTGTTTATGTAGCTGGACACCCACCCACCCGTGTACCAGATAATCCTGATCATAATTCCCACCTACTGGACTTATTTTTAACAACCAATTCAGAAAATTATGATGTTACAGTGAGGTCCCCTGCTTGGATCTTCTGATCTCTGTCTGATACAGGCACCTGTCTATCACCTACCACACCTTCCCACTCTGAACCTGTTTTGGTGACTAAATGGCATTACGATAGGGCAGACTGGGAGGGTCTTCAAGGTTTCTTTATTGATATTCCCTGGACCTCTTTCTTTTCTAATGATGCACACTCAACCTTGAGCCACATACAAGATTTTGTAAAAATTGGAATGGAAACTTTTATTCCTCATCAAAAGTACATTAAAAGATCTAATTCACCTAAATGGTTTGTCCATAATTGAGCTAGAGTAACTGAACAAAAAGCAATAGCCTACAATGCATACACAAGATCAAAAACACATGAAGCCTTTAATTACTTTAGAAACATCAGAAATCATGCCAAAACTGTATTAAACCTAACTAAATCAAACTTTCTCCACAAGCAGGCAAATAAACTTCTAAATAATCCAAATGATAACAAAATATTTTGGTCTACTCTTAACTCATTCAAATCCAACTTCACAACTGCTTCATCCATTCCACCATTAAAATCTCCGACTGGCAATCTTGTAAGTGACCCACGAGGTAAAGCTAACCTTCTTGCGGATATTTTCTCCACCAACTCAACCTTTGATGAAATAAATCAAGATGTCCCTGTACTTAATTTTAATTCGCCTGAAATTCCCTCACTTAAGATCCACACCAGACATGTCAAAACTATTTTGCAGAATCTCTCAGTAGATAAGGCTCCTGGTCCAGATGAAATTCCTCCAATAGTACTTAAGAATTGCTCCTTGGTGCTCGCTCCTGTATTGGCAAATTTTTTCCGTCTATGTACTCATACCTCATGCTTCCCAGTACCCTGGAAAGAAGCAAACATCCATCCAGTTCCTAAAAAAGGTGCCTCTTCAGATCCATCAAACTGCAGACCAATAGCTATAACTTCCACTCTTGGTAAAGTCTTTGAAATTATATTAAATAATCACATAATTAAGCATCTTGAGAATAATAAATTAATCAGTGATAGGCAATATGGTTTTAGACGATGTCGATCAACTGCAGACATTCTTTGCCTTCTTACGCATCAAATCAACCAAGCTACAGACCAACATGGTGAAACACATACAATAGCACTGGATATATCAAAGGCATTTGATAGAGTCTGGCATCAATCCTTATTGTCGAAGATGTCACACTACGGCCTTGCATCATTAGTTCCACTAATTTCTTCTTATCTTCATAACAGAAAAAATGTGTAATGGTAGATGGCCTTTATTCTCAATTTCACTCAATAAATGCTGGTGTTCCCCAGGGATCAGTTTTGGCCCCAACTCTGTTCCTCATTCATATCAATGATCTCATATCTACCACTCATAATCCAATACATTCCTATGCAGATGACTCAACACTCCACAGTTCCTTCACATTTACCAATTCTTTCACCCAACCCGATCTTATAAATTCAAAAATAAGCACTGCAATTTCTCTGAACCAGGACCTTTCTAGAATTGAAGAATGGGGACAAAAGAATCTAGTTTCCTTTAATGCACAGAAAACCAAGTACATTCAATTTTCTAACCGACAGAATCTCACTGACTCCCATATATTTTGTAATGATGTAAATATTCCCACTTCCCCTAGTATTGACATTCTCGGTGTAACATTAACTACTAACTTGAGCTGGACACATTATGTTAGAAGCATTGCTAAGAATGCCTCTAAAAAACTGGGACTCCTGTACAGAGTTCGAGAATTCTTCACTGACGAGCGGTTGGCCGTAATATATAAAATTCATGTGCGTTCTCAGATGGATTACTGTTCACCTCTGTGGAGTGGAAGTGGAGTGGTTGCATTGAGGCAGTTGGACAGAATTCAAAATAAAGCTATTAGATTAATCAATAACCTTGCAATCACACAGGACCTTCCTACATTATCCATACGAAGAAACGTTGCATCCCTTGCATTATTCTACAGATATTTTCACAGCAATTGTTCCGAGGAACTTGCTTCAATTGTGCCGCCTCTCCACATCTTTCCCCGTAGAACTAGGGCAGCTGAGAGCGCCCATGAATTTACACTTTCTCCTCCACAATGCAGAACTTCTGCTTATCAAAATTCATTTATCCCTAGAACTACTACTCTTTGGAATTCACTTCCCTCGAATTGCTTTCCACAAACTTACAATCTACAAATGTTTAAATCCAGTTGTTACAAACATTTTATGAATGGAGGATGCCTTTAGGCACATGGACCTTTTTGTTTTATCTGTGTTTTTCCTTCCTCCGTTCAATGTCTCAAAAAAAAAAAAAAAAAAAAAAAACACAAAAGAGTGAATATCAACAATGCCGAGCTGAACAACGAAAGTAAAAATATAAACAAAATATAATATAATATCTATATATATACAGTAATATATATATATACAACTTGGAAGAAATCATTGTGTTGTGGAGAATTGTTTTAATAAAATACTAAATTAGGATATATCAGAAAATATTAAGGAGGAACACTTCTAAAACGAGAGAAGAGATAGCATTTATCATCGTGTATCCGAAAAATAGGTGAGAGTGGAGAATGGACGAGAGTGGAGAACAATCACAACATAATTGGATGAACACAGAGAACAGATTTTGTTTATTTTTCTTTTCTTTTTTTTTAACTGGGTAGAACATAAGAGTAGAATTAGATTATCACAGAAAAGTGTAGGGATACAAAACAAAATTCTGTGTTTGTAGCTGGAGTGAAAATAGTGAAAATAAACATTGCCGAGCTAAACCAGAAAATCGGGGAAGAATACACAAGTATAAACATAAAAAATAAACACATTGTAGAAAGTAAAAATATACTTAACCCGTACAGTACCAGTGGCATCCTTTTAATTATATTATGACAATAATTAGACGATTATATTCAGCTTAAGAAGGACCTCTATCAATGATAAGGCTTCTCTCCTGGGGGTAAGGGGGCCTCCATCTTATGGTGGAGGAAAACAAGAATATGCCCCACACGTCCTACTGCGTGGTGTCGTACAAGGCTAATAGGGGGAATGGCGGTAGATTGTAGGCACCAATCGAACAGGGCTATACCCAGGAGAGGCTGTAAGCATTTGATAAGGAATCGCTGGAACTCCTGTTTCATTTGCTTGGCCTCTCCTACTGATTCCCTTTGTGCCTCACTTACACTGAGAGTAGTCCAGCATGCTTTCACAAACACCTCCTCCTCCTATCTACTTCACTACACTTAACATGCACACCACACTTCCTCCTTCAAATTTATAAAACAAATGATGAACACAGGTCCAGCCTCGGAGTCCCCAGGGGGAGGGGACCATAAATACCCCCACACATGCCCGACCTTCCCCTGACGACCCCTCTAAATGCTCTGGACCACAGCCTGTCACTCTGACTATCAACTTTTGCAATATTCGCGGCCTTTCCTCTAATTTTCACTCTGTCGAACACCATCTCTCCTCCTCCAAACCTGATCTTCTTTTCCTCACCGAAACCCAGGTATCTGAGACAACTTCCTGCAGCCCCTTCTCTGTATCCTCCTACTTTCTCTATCCTAGTTTCAAAGCCAAAGGCAGATGTTGTGCATACTTGCACAACAAACTCACTTGCTCTCGTGTTCCCGATTTCGACTCCTCTGAATTTTCAACTTTATGGTTCAAACTATCCTGTCATTCTCATACTAAATATTTTTGTGCTGTCTATCTTACCTCTAACTCTACCGACTTTCCCAAATTCTTCGACTATCTAAACTCTAAAGTGGAACACATTCTATCTATCTCTCCCTTCTCTGAAATCTCCATCTTAGGAGATTTCAACGTTCACCACCGCCAATGGCTCTCCTCTCACTCTACTGATCAACCTGGTGAACAAGCCTACATCTTTTCTATCATAAATGACCTAGAGCAGCTGGTCCAGCAACCCAGCTGTATCCCGGATCGCTTCGGAGATCGGCCCAACATTCTTGACTTATTTCTGACTTCTAACCCTTCTTCTTATACTGTCAATATGTTCTCTCCTTTGGGCTCCTCCGACCATAAACCTATCTCCATCACCTGTCCTATCTCTTCAGTACGGCCATCCGATCCTCCCAGCCGGCGGCGCTTGTGGCACTTTGGCGCTGCCGACTGGGAGGCTCTCCGGCAGTATTTCTTTGATTTTCCATGGAATGACTTCTGCTTCCGTGGTCGAGGACCCTCGGAGAGTGCTGAACGCATTACCGAGGTAATCCTCTCGGGCATGGAAGCGTACATTCCATTTTCTTTCTCTCAGTCTAATGCAAAAAAATCTTGGTTTAATCACGCTTGTTCTACTGCTGTACACAACAAGGAGGAAGCATTCAAACGGGACCGACGCCTTAAATCTCAAGAATCTCATTCTTCCTATGTTTCTGTCCGGAATCAAGCCAAATCTGTTCTTCGACTTGCCAAACTCTTTCATCAATATTAAATGCACTGAACTATCCAACTCTAGCTCTTCCCAAGCTTTCTGGCATCTAGCCAAAAACCTCTCCAACAACTTTTCTTCCTCATCTATCCCTCCCCTTTTCCACTCTGATGGCACTACCATCACTTCTTCCTCTGACAAAGCTGAACTCTTTGCTCAAACTTTTGCCAGAAACTCTACCTTGGCTGATTCCGGTGCTATTCCTCCCTCTCTCCTACTTATGCCTAATATCCTAATCTCTTCTGAAGATGTACTTTCTACCCTCTCTGGGCTTAATACTAAGAAGGCGTACGGTCCGGACGGTGTTCCTCCTGTTTATACTTAAAAACTTTGCTTCCGTGCTGACCCCCTGCCTAGGCAAACTCTTTCGTCTCTGTCTCTCCTCTAACGTCTTTCCTTCTTGCTGGAAGGTTGCTCTCATTCAACCTGTCCCAAAGAAGGGTGACCGCTCTCAACCCTCCAACTATCGTCCAATTGCTCTCATCTCTTGTATCTCTAAAGTTTTTGAAACTATTCTTGCTTCAAAATTTCTTATGCATTTCTCTTCTCATAATCTGCTCTCAGATCGCCAGTATGGTTTCCTTAAAGGTCACTCTACTGGTGATTTTCTTTCATATCTTACTAACTCTTGGTCATCCAACTTTTGGGACTTCGGTGAGACTTTTTCTGTTGCACTAGACATATCGAAGGCCTTCGATAGAGTCTGGCATAAACCTTTAATTTCCAAACTGCCCTCCTTCGGTGTCTGTCCCTCCATCTGTGCCTTTGTCTCTAATTTCCTTTCCGGCGGCCGTTCCATAGCTGCGGTTGTGGATGGCAATCGCTCATTTCCTCATCCTATCAACTCCGGTGTTCCTCAGGGTTTTGTCCTATCTCCTATTCTCTTTCTAATTTTCATAAATGATCTTCCTCAACTGTACATCCAGTCCCATCCATTCATATGCAGACGACTAAACCTTACACCATTCAATTAGTTTTCCAGAACGCGCCAGCCAGCAGAACCTCAAAAGTAAATGTAATGAAGCCATAAAATATTTATCTTCTGATCTAGCTACTATTTCCATTTGGGGTAGAGAAAACCTTGTTGCATTTAATGCTTCCAAAACTCAATTTATCCATCTTACTACCCGTCAGGAACCTCCAGAGGACTATCCCTTATTCTTCAACAATACAAAAATCAACCCTTCATCTTCTCTCAATGTTCTCAGTGTCTCTTTTTCTTCTGCTCTCACTTGGAAAGACTATATTACCAGTCTCGCTAAGGCAGCCTCCCAGAAGCTGGGTGTGCTCAACCGCCTCAAGGGGTTCTTTACCCCTGCACAGCTTCTTGCTCTGTACAGGGGCACAGCGCGTCCTTGTATTGAGTATTGTTCACATGTGTGGGGAGGATCCTCTCACACCGCACTCATAGATAAAGTAGAAAGGAAAGCCTTTCGTATCATTAACTCCCGTTCACTCACCAACTCTCTGCAATCTCTCTCTCTTCGCCGCAACGTTGCATCTCTCTCGCTATTCTATCGCTACTACAATAATCAGTGTTCCTCGGAGCTTTCCCAGTGTATACCACCTCTACGTAGGGTACGTAGTACCTGCCTTGCAACACAATCCCACCCCTACTCTGTGCAACTCTCCAACCCAAGAGTGAAATGCTATTCTCAGGCTTTCTTCTATTCAACTGCTGAGATCTGGAACTCTCTCCCAGAATCAGTCTTTCCCTCTTCCTATGACTTAAATTGCTTCAAACTCCGTGTGTCCAGGCATTTTAGCTCGAACGTCCCTTGATTTCGGCCCTGTCACTCTTTGAAATCTGGGGGAGGCACGTATCGCTGTTATGCCATTCACATAGAAAAAAAAAAAAAAAAAAATCTCAACCTACAATTTTAACTACCTCAGATCCTTCTTAAGCTGCATAATATCGCCTAAATTTAGTTATAATGAAATATTTAACACGTCGCTGGTACTCAAAGGGTTAGCGAATAGACACATTTTGGGAAATCATTGTATTGCCCAGGATGTTTTTGGGAATACTAAC
Organism: Paralithodes platypus; assembly: GCA_032716605.1. Lineage (NCBI taxonomy): Eukaryota > Metazoa > Arthropoda > Malacostraca > Decapoda > Lithodidae > Paralithodes > Paralithodes platypus. Next base: position 12,025,311 of record CM064523.1, read on the forward strand.
TTTGGATATATCAGCATATTACAAGAGGAACACGATTGATACGAGGACAGATGTAACATTTACAATCTTCTTATCCGATAAAATAAGTAAACAGGAAGAAAAGAAGAAAATAGAGTTAAATTCGATTATCAGTACAGAGATTCGAAGGAACTCGATTGATACGAGGACAGATATAACATTTACAATCTTCTTATCCGATAAAATAAGTAAACAGGAAGAAAAGAAGAAAATAGATTTAAATTCGATTATCAGTACTGAGATTCGAAGGAGTACAGAACAGAATTTGTGTATATACTATATATAGGAACAAAAAATAGCGAAATTTAACAATGCCGAGCTGAACAAGGAAATCGGGAAGAGTAGAAAGTAAAAACATACTTATGGGGTAGATAGGTCGTTTTTCTGGTCCCCCTTCTTCCTCATGGTAAGCCCCATTAGTTTTCAGATTATAAGACGTTCGGTCCATTATTTTGGCGATTATATGACCTTTCGCCCCATTTAGTTGCCATTTTTAAGACCATTCGTGCTTTTTAGGTGTCGATTTTTTCCTGGCGAGCGATAGTGAGCCTGTAAATTTAAGAGGAACCGGCCTTCGGCCGGAATTTTTTTCTATCGAAAAATTTACAAACATATCTTGAAGGAGGGTCCATTTTTTTTTTTTTTTTATGAAGGTCTAGGGAGGAAACTAAAGAAAACAATGAAAAGATATAAAATTAGCAAATATATATATATATACTGTATATATATATATATATATATATATATATATATATATACGCCCATCTCCTCTTAGTGAATAGTCAAATAATTATAGGAAATCATTGTATTGCGGAGGAATTTTGAAAAGAATACTAAATTAGGATGTATCAGATAATATTACAAGAGGAACACGACTGATACGAGAGCAGTGATGGTATTTACCATCTTAAGGGGGTAGTGCTTGGTTTTTGGTCGATATATTTATCTATTAATTTATTTATGAGTTCGCTTGCTAGACCTCCATCAAGCTTAGAAAAACACCCCCTAGACCCCCTTTCAAGATCAATTTGTACATTTTTCGGTAGAAAAATTTCCCGGCCGAAGTCCGGTTCCTTCTAAAATTAGAGGCTCGCTGTCGCTCGCCAGGAAAAGATCGACACCTAAAGGGCACGAAAGGTCTTGATATTAACAACAAAATAAGGCGAATGGTCTCAAAATCGCCAAACTAACGGAACGAACGTCTTAAAATCTAAAAACTAATAATGCTAAACATGAGGGAACAGGGGGTCCAGAAAAAGCGAGTACCGTCCCCTTAACCAAAATATGTATATTTGAAGACTGGAAGAATACAGAAGAATTAGATTATCACAGAAATTCGAAGGAGTACAGAACAAAATTATCGTATATATCTGGGCTGAACATTGTACAAATTCATGTTATCACCAAACGATCAATTAACTTGCAAATAAACCTAATTAATTAAATCAATTAACCTAGTGAATACATGTGGTACTCCAAGGATTCGAGCCTAGGACACTCGCACCAAAATTCCGCGCACTAATCATTACGCTATCAATACAGTTAGAGGTTTATTATATTATCCATTCTCGAATACTGGATATTAATCTACGCATGTACGGTCGCGCTAATAAGTCATGTCCCAGCTGTCATTACGTTTGGCTTGCCTTGTGTTGTATTAATGTCTGTCAGATGTTGAATAGGGTGGGTAAGTGAAGGAACATGCTTGTATATTTCACTCTCTATGAAGAGATGAAGCTTATTATATTGCTGATACTAATTATTGATCAAATATACTTGGTGCCGAGTATTGACTTATTAGCGCGACTGTACATATACCCAACTGCACTATGATAGCCTAATGATACCACGAATGGAAGGGGTGAATGATGGGGCACTTATCCACAAGAGAAGGCCTCGATAGGAATCAACAATGTTAGCTAAACAAGGAAATGGGGAAGAGTAGAAAAAGTAGGAAATTGTACATTTTTCGGTAGAATAATATCCCGGCCAAAGGCCGGTTCCTTCTAAATGGCAGGCTCGCTATCGCTCGCCAGGATAATAATCGACACCTAGATGGCACGAAAGGAAACGGGGAAGAGTTTAGAAAATAAATATGGTTATTATCAGTGTATTAACCTCTTCTGTACCGGCGACGACTTTTGTATTATATTCTAGTTACATTTAGACGATTTTATACAGCTTAAGAAGGATCTGTGGTAGTAAAATGAGTTAAATGAGATAGTTTGAAACCTGTTAATTGCGGGAGGCCCATTTTAAACTGAATAAAATTGTCTAATAGTAGCCAGAATAAAGTTAAAAGGACGGCGCCGGTACAGAAGGGGTTAAAGTGAAATACTTGCCCCCCCCAAAAAAAAAACAAAAAAAAAAAAAACAAAAAAAAAAACAGACAGACACCCCAGAATTTAAAGACAAACGGAAATCATCATAAATCACTCTGTGTAAATAACGTATGGAAGGTTATGGGGGAGGTAGTTCGCTTTTTTCTGGACCCCCTTCTCCCTCCTGTTTAGCATATTTATTTTGAGATTTTAAGACGTTCATTCCGTTAGTTTGCCGATTTTGAGACCTTTCACCTCATTTGTTTTCAATATTTAGACCTTTCGTGAGGTTTAGATGTTGATCTTTTTCCTGCGAGCGATAGCGAGCCTGTAATTTTAGAAGGAACCGTGACATTTGTTCTACCGAAAAATGTACAAACCTAACTTGAAAGGGGATCTAGGGTGTTTTTTTAAGCTTGATGGAGGTCTAGCGAGGAAACTCTAAAAAAAAAAATATACAGTATATATACATATATAGAAAAACAAAAACAAGCACTACCCCCTTAAGTATAGAACTGAATGTTAAAATGTGGACCAGCATCGCAGCTAAAAAACGGGTGAGGGGAAAATATACATGGCATTTTTTTGTTTTTTTTTAGGGAATTGAGTCATATTATTATGTTCTATCCAACAACCAACTCTACTCCTAAAATCGATTAATGAAATATTACAAACACATGTGGCAGTCCGTGGATTCGAACCCAGGACGCTCACACCGAATATCAACACCTTATGCATTACACCACGAAGGCAGTTAAAAGAATGGTGGACACTGCCTACAGAAGAATAGGTAAATTTTGAGCTTATTCGGAAATGTGGGAACAGTTGGAACGGAATGGTCAAATATGGTTGGGCATAGCTAATGTTGAAAAGCAACTGGGTGAAATATATAATTATAGAGGGGAAAATTATAATAGAAAATAGTCTCATCCTCTAAGATAAATCAGGAAATGAGGACATAACATTGAAAAGCAACTGGGTGAAGTGTATATACTGTATTAATAGACAAATTATCATAAGAAATGGTGTAATAATATAAGAGAATCGAGTAAATGAGCTAATATTGAAATGCAACCGGGTGAAGTGTATAATATATAGGTGAAAATTATGATAACAAATGGTGTAATCCTATAAGAGAAACGAGGCAATGAGCTATTATAGAAAAGCAACTCAGTGAAATGTATATGTATTGGACAATTATGATAATTTGTGTTTTAATCCTAGAAGAGAAACGAGGAAATGAGCTAATATAGAAGAGAAACTCAGTGAAATGTATATAGAAGGGGAAATTATAATATAAAATGGTATAATCCTATAAGAGAAACGAGGAAATTAGCTAATATAGAAGAGAAACTCAGTGAAATGTATATAATATAAAATGGTATAATCCTATAAGAGAAACGAGGAAATTAGCTAATATAGAAGAGAAACTCAGTGAAATGTATATAGAAGGGGAAATTATAATATAAAATGGTATAATCCTATAAGAGAAACGAGCTATTATCATAAAGCAACTCAGTGAAGTGTATATATATATATGTGAAAATGATGATAAAAAGTGGTCTAATCTTATAAGATAATCGAGTAAATTTGCTTAAGGGAGCCCACCTCGCTTTTGTTTTTCTCTTTCTCTCCCTCTCTCTTTGGCTTGTATCCATTCGGCCCCATTCACCCTACTGTTTTAAGACGTTTTCCCCCATCCAGGTGTCAATATTTTCCTGGCGAGCGGTAGCGAGTCAGCACATATATATATTTGTTTTGACAGCAAGCTAAATTTGTACATTTTTTGATAGAAAAATGTCTCCGACGAAGCCGGATTTCTCCATACAATGCTGGCTCGCTATCGCTCGCCAGGAAGAAATCGACACCTCGATGGGGATAAACGCCTTAAACCAGTTGGCTGAATAGGACCGAATGGATACAAGCCAGAGAAAGAGAGAAAAGGAGAGAAAGATAAAAAAAAAAACGGTGACCCCCCCTTAATCGAGCGAGAGACATGTGGGTACATGGTAGAATTTAGAATATCCAACTGAATGTTAAAATATAGTTTGTCAGGAAATATTCAACCCCTTGAGGATTATGACGCGTTTTAAGGGGAGGTTTTTAGTTTGTTTCCTACTCCTCCAGCAATCTAAAAATGTCACCCCCTTGACCCCCTTTCAAGATAAATTTGTACATTTTTCGGTAGAAAAATGTCCCGGCTGAAAGCCAATTCCTCTTAAATTACAGGCTCGCTATCGCTCGCCAGGATAAAATCGACACCTAAACTGCACGAAAGGTCTTAAAATTGACGGAAATGGGGCGAAAGTTCTTAAAATCGCCAAACTAATGGGGCGACTGTCTTAAAATCTCAAAAGCAATGGGGGCTAAACATGAGGGAGAAAGGGGTCCAGAAAAAAATCCCTCAAGTGGAGATCTCCCCCTTAACAGTATATTTATATATATTTTGAGTATTTGGAACAATACACAATATGGTTCCAAATTTTTTGAGTATTTGGAACAATACACAATATGGTTCCAAATGCCACTGGGTTCTATCTCGCCTTAGCAAAGTTATGCAATGTTTTGGGTCATTTTGGATTTTCAAAATGTGAGGAGCATTTTTGACATTTTCACGGCGTTGCCATTCCAACGGTATACTCTGTATATAGGTAACACCCCGTTCTTAAGGGGAGATTTCCACTTGAGGGATTATTTTCTTTACCCCTTTCTCCCTCATGTTTAGCCCCATTGCTTTTGAGATTTTAAGACGTTCGCCCTAGTAGTTTGGACATTTTAAGACATGTTGCCCCATTTCTGTCAAGTTTAAGACCTTTCGTGCCATTAAGGTGTCGATTTTTTCCTGGCGAGCGATAGCGAGCCTGTAATTTAAGAGCAATCGGCCTCCGGCCGGGACATTTTTCTACCGAAAAATGTACAAATTTATCTTGAAAGGGGGTCTAGGTGGTGTAATTTTAAGCTTGATGAAAACGTAGGGAACAAACTAAATACCTCCCCTTAACATTAATCATCAATTACAAACCGCAATGTAGGCCTACTTGAATAAACTAATGAAAGCTATTATGGTCCTCCCGGGATTCGAACTCGGGACACCACACCCGGAACATAAGCACCTAAACCATTACACCTCCAACACAGTATATACAGTAATTTATATAACATGTTTATTTCGGGTATTTTGTTGTTGTACCCTTAGCAGCTGTTCAAAGATTTTCGGAAACTAGACTACCGGTTTATCCTAGGAAATAAAGTATGGAATATGCCCAACTACTGTATTGCACTACAAACAAACCCCTGGATCTATTAGTTCTATTCTATTCTAATGTATTTACTCAGGGCCAATCCCCACTTTTCCTACCCCCCCCCCCCCTTTTTTTGTGGGGGGAGGGCGGGGGGCGACTCAAGACAGAGCCATAATTGGGATAACACAAACCATTAGTAGCATCATAATTTAAATTGAGATGTTTTTGTGGAAATTCGTGTTTTTGAGATCCCCCCCAAAACAGCATGACAATGCAATTTTTCTATTTCTAAACGCTCCTGTACCCTCAGGTATGGGCCCAAACGCTCCTGTACCCTCAGGTATGGGCCCAAACGCTCCTGTACCCTCAGGTATGGGCCCAAACGCTCCTGTACCCTCAGGTATGGGCCCAAATTCATTTTACCTTGTCTATTTTATTAAGGGAGTCCACCTCGCTCTTTTTCTCTTTGTCTCCCTTTCTCTTTGGCTTGTATCCATTCGGCCCCATTCAGCCTACTGTTTTAAGACGTTTACCCCCATCCAGGTGTCAATATTTTCCTGGCGAGCGGTAGCGAGCCAGCATATATATGTCTTTTGCTTTGACAGCTAGCTAAATTTGTACATTTTTCGATAACAAAAATTCTCCGGCGAAGCCGGATTTCTCCATACAATGATGGCTCGCTATCGCTCGCCAGGAAGAAATCGACACCTGGATGGGGATAAACGTCTTAAAGCAGTTGGCTGAATGGGGCCGAATGGATACAAGCCAGGGAAACGGAGAAAAGGAGAGAAAGAGAAAAAAAGCTGGTGACCCCCCTTAATTTCACTCCCACATTAAACACCTCCCAACGAAATGAATGAAAACATGTGATCCACCGGGATTCGAACCTGGGTTACCACACACACATAATTATTTTAAACACTCTAACCATTACACCATCAAGACATGGGGTAAGGATTCCAAATATATGCGTGGTATAATGGTACGCATTGTCAATTTGGAACAATAAAAACAAAACAAAAATCCAAATTCCACTGGGTTGTAGTTCTGAATGATAAAATTTGGTTTGTAAGACTCATTATATATGTTTCAATGTATCTAGCTATGTATCTATTTATCTAACTATCTATTTATTCATCTATCTATCGGTCTGTATATCTATCTATATCTATACCTATCTATCTGTCTATCTATATCTATCTATCTGTCTGTCTGTCTATCTATATCTATCTATCTATTTATCTATCTATCTGTGTCTCTCTCTCTATCTATCTATCTTTAACTCTCTCTCTCTCTATCTATCTATCTCTATCTATCTATCTATCTATCTATCTATCTCTCTCTCTCTCTCCAAAAAGATATAAACAAGCTAGAACGAGTTCAACGTAGAGTTACCAAAATGATACCTAGCCTAAAGAACAAACCATACGAAGAGCGTCTTAGAGAATTAAATCTATTTCCTTTAACCCAGCGCAGATTAAGAGGTGACTTAATTCAAGTGTTCAAAATCATCAAAGGCATCGACAATATGAACTGTAGTAAGTACTTCACTATCGACCAATCTAATTACACGCGGGGAACGTTTGCAAAATTATTGGTAAATCTTTTAACTCACACGAATCTAGAATTTCTTCTTCAATCGAGTTGTCAACTTGTGGAATGGGCTTCCCCGAGACGTTATAGACTGCAGCACCGTTGATTCATTTAAATTCCGCCTAGACAAATATCTCGCATCAAACCCGCGACTGACTGCGTTTGTAAATGAATAACGTTATCCTCCCTCAGTTACTACCCATGTCCCCTACTAACTTCTAGTCCTGCCACGTTAGTGGCAGGGCAGTAGTTCCCTTTCCAATGTTCCCTTACCCACTCTAAACCACTGTTTGGTCACTTGATCCTCAGTGTTTTGGAGGACAAGCAACCTAGAAGGGTCACTAGACCTGTTGTTGCTTGATTTCCTTTGTACTCCTTTGTACTCCTTTGTACTCCTCGCGCTCTCTCTCTCTCTCTCTCTCTCTCTCTCTCTCTCTCTCTCTCTCTCTCTATCTATCTATCTATCTATCTATCTATCTATCTATCTATCTATCTATCTATCTATCTATCTATCTATCTATCTATCTATCTATCTATCTATCTATCTATCTATCTATCTTATCTATCTATCTATACAGTATATATTAAAACTGTACAATACCACATATCATCGCTGGCATGTAGAACAGCCACCCAGACTTGTAGGAATAATACGGGTTTAGACTGCCAAGGGAGAATGCATATTGGAATTCTGGGAACGTCTGGGTTGTATATGCAGAATAACCCTTTTAGTACCAGCGACGTGTGTTATATTATATATTCTACCTTGCTTTAGACGATATTAGGCAGCTTTTAGGACGGATCTGTGGTATAGTTAAGGGGAGATCTCCACTTGAGGGATTTTTTTTCTTAACCCCTTTCTCCCTCATGTTTAGCCCCATTGCTTTTGATATTATAAAACGTTCGCCCCATTAGTTTAGCGATTTTAAGAACATTCACCCCATATTAAGACCTTTCGTGCCATTCAGGTGTCGATTTTATCCTGGCGAGCGATAGCGAACCTGTAATTTAAGAGGAACCGGCCTTCGGCCGGGAAATTTTTCTACCGAAAAATGTACAAATTTATCTTGAAAGGGACTCAAGGGGGTGTAATTTTAAGCTTGATGGAGGTCTAGGGAGCAAACTAAATACCTCCCCTTAAGTGAGATAGTTCGAAGTCTGTCAATTGTTGGAGGCCCTTTTTAAGCTAAATAAAATCGTCTAATAGTAGCCAGAGTAAAGTCGTTAGGACGGTGCTGGTACAGAGTGGGCTAAGAAGTATCAAATAAATGTAACCCCTTTCAGACTCATATGACGCAGAGGTTGACAGATTAACCATAAGAAATAGAGTTCTCTCACTCTTATAATTACCTCTCCAAAATTAGTTTTCTGCCCACAGCTAACTCAAAGACAACTGCAGAGGTTGAAGTAACTAAACTAAAGGTTTCTAAATACCCCTGATGGTAACAAAGGTTTTAAAGTATCCCTAATAGGCTCAAAATCGCGTCATATGTCGGAGAGGGTTAACCCCTTCTGTACCGGCGACGTCTTTTTCACTTAATTTCAGCTACTTTTAGATGCTTTTACGAGGCTTAGGAAGGATATGTGGCGATATTTTGTAGCCTTTTGATTGGTAGACGTCCTTCCTAAGCGCCATAAAATCGTCTGATAGTTGCCAGAATATAATGCAAAGTACATCACCGGTACAGAAGGGGTTAACAAGCAGCTTGGCAAATAATAAAGTATCGTATTTGGATTACTATCATCCCAGGCTGTAGGAGGAGCAGCTGCTGGCATTTGGCTGGGATATTTGTTACCGAAAAGTGTACAAATTTATCTCGAATGGGGATCTTGGGGGTGTTATTTAATGTTTGATAGTGGTCTCGGGAGTACAATTAATAAATGTATGTATGTATGTATGTGTGTATGTATGTATGTATGTATGTATGTGTGTGTGTGTGTGTGTGTGTGTGTGTGTGTGTATGTATGTATGTATGTATGTATGTATGTATGTGTGTGTGTGTGTGTGTGTGTGTGTGTGTGTGTGTGTGTGTGTGTGTGTGTGTGTATGTATGTATGTATGTATGTATGTATGTATGTATGTATGTATGTATGTATGTATGTATGTATGTATGTATGTATGTATGTATGTATGTATGTACTTACTCTGGCCCATTCCCCATTTTTCCTATTTGTTTTTGTATTTAATTAAATCAAATAAATACATAAACTAGAAACAACCTCAAAACACCTAACGGAGATGTTCAATTGCTGCTGACCACTACTTTACTGCTGACCACTACCTTACTGCTGACCACTACCTTACTGCTGACCACTACCTTACTGCTGACCACTACCTTACTGCTGACCACTACCTTAATGCTGACCACTACCTTACTGCTGACCACTACCTTACTGCTGACCACTACCTTACTGCTGACCACTACCTTACTGCTGACCACTACCTTACTGCTGACCACTACCTTACTGCTGACCACTACCTTACTGCTGACCACTACCTTACTGCTGACCACTACCTTACTGCTGACCACTACCTTACTGCTGACCACTACCTTACTTACTGCTGACCACTACCTTACTGCTGACCACTACCTTACTGCTGACCACTACCTTACTGCTGACCACTACCTTACTGCTGACCACTACCTTACTGCTGACCACTACCTTACTGCTGACCACTACTTTACTGCTGACCACTACCTTACTGCTGACCACTACCTTACTGCTGACCACTACCTTACTGCTGACCACTACCTTACTGCTGACCACTACCTTACTGCTGACCACTACCTTACTGCTGACCACTACCTTACTGCTGACCACTACCTTACTGCTGACCACTACCTTACTGCTGACCACTACCTTACTGCTGACCACTACCTTACTGCTGACCACTACCTTACTGCTGACCACTACTTTACTGCTGACCACTACCTTACTGCTGACCACTACCTTACTGCTGACCACTACCTTACTGCTGACCACTACCTTACTGCTGACCACTACCTTACTGCTGACCACTACCTTACTGCTGACCACTACCTTACTGCTGACCATTGTATGCATTGTATGGAGAAACCCGGCTTCGCCGGAAACATTTTTCTATCGAAAAATGTACAAATTTAGCTTGCTGTCAAAACAAAAATATATATATGCTGGCTCGCTACCGCTCGCCAGGAAATTATTGACACCTGAATAGGGGTAAACGTCTGAAAACAGTAAGCGGAATGGGGCCGAATGGATACAAGCCAAAGAGAGAGGGAGAGAAAGAGAAAACAAAAGCGAGGTGGCCTCCCTTAATACTGCAGTAAATAGTCTCCATATCTTTCCCAAACTCCTTCCCGTCTGCTACTCTGCTGTCGCGCTAACAGTATTACCCTCTCCTGACCCATGGTCGTTCAGAGCTACGAGGATGTCGAGGAAGGGGAGTTGTCCATTGTTAGATTTTTCAAAGGTGAAGTTAAGTCCGGAGGAGGTCATGAAGCGACGCTGGAGTTCCTGTAGTTCGTGGAGGTCCTTGATTTGCAAAACCACCGTCTACATTAAACCAACTAACACAGGACAATGCCTCAACGGTAATAGTGAATGCCCCCGCCGTTATCTTCTATCCTCCATCTCCGCCTATGTTAGGAGAGCCCTCACGCACTGCTCTACCTGGGCCGACACCCACCAGGAACTAGAAAGACTATCCCAAGTTTTAGTAAATAACGGATACTCCAACTCCGACATCTCCAGCACCATCAACCACCATCTTGAAAAATGGTACACCCAAAGCCCTCCCAACATTGACCCCCCCAATGAAATTAAGATCTTCTACCGCAATTACATGTCCTCTGAACACAAAAATGACGAGGCCGTCTTAAAAGAAATAATCTCCAAGCATGTCCACCCAACCAACCCGGAAAACAAAATCAAATTAATAATTTATTACAAATCCCCCAAGACCTCCAACCTCGTTCTCCGCAACAAACCAGCCTCCACCAAGATAAAGAGCCCGATGACCGACGATCACGTCATTTACCAACATACCTGTAATTATGAGGACTGTGGACCTCATTCCTATATTGGTATGACGCAGACTCGTCTTTCACGTCGGTTAACTCTTCACCTTCAGGCTGGAGCCATCAAAGACCACTATCTCACCCCTAACCACCCTCACCTCACACGCAACGAGTTAGAGAAACACACCACCATACTCGATAAAGAAAGTGACCCAAGGAGATTACCTATACTCGAAGCTTTATATATCCAAGCCTTACATCCCAACATCAACAACCAAACTCTGGACCTTCAGATCCTTCCTTCTGCCAAAAGGCACTACCCTACAGGACCTAACACCCCTCCTCGCCCCCCGGTGCCCTTGACGCAGCCCCCCGCGCTACCTCCTTCAGCTTCGTCTTCTGCAGGCGCCACACAACTTAGGCCACGCCCCTCGACACGCAGCCAATCAGCTTCGACCCCACCTATCGACCACCATCCCGCATCCAGTGCGCATGCGTGAAGCGGTTACCCCCTTTTTCTCCTAGTTTCCCTTCCACCAATAGCAGACTTTTGCCCCCTGTTTTCCGCCTCCTCTGATCCTCCACCCTCTATATATACCCTTCCTGTTTACCTTTTATATCATTCCTTCCTTACTTGATAATGCTGGTTGTCCAGTGAAACGCGTCGTATATCCTGTATCATCATGTACTTTAATGTAACCCTGTACCACCATGAATTTTGCTCATCTCCTTCATCTACTTCCTGCCACCCAGCGAAAACTCATCAGAGACCTGGAAACTTTGAATAATAAAATTTCCAACGCAGAAATTGCCATTTCTTTCAACCTCGTATGTATTAAAGAAAATTTATTACCTGGCTTTACCAACATATATATATATATATATATATATACTGTGTGAAGTACTGTATATCTCACAAATGCACGTAAGTTACATGAATAAATGTTTTACCCTCATCCGGGATCGAACCACGGACAGTCAGCCGTGGTGAAGTGCATTAAGTAATACTAGTAGTAGTAGTGGTGGTAGTAGTTGTTGTTGTTGTTTATGCTTTTGTTGTTTTTGTTGTTCATGTTTTTGTTGTTATTGCTGTTGCAGTATCTTTCCTTGTTCCTATTCACCCTTCCTCCCATCCTCCTCCCACTCCCTCCCTCCCTTCCTCTCACCCTCCTCCCAATCTCAAATCCTACTCCAAGACACTCCAAATGCTAGTGCCCTTTAAGGGGAGGTATTTAGTTTGTTCCCTAGACCTCCATCAAGCTTAAAATTACACCCCCTTGAGTCCCTTTCAAGATAAATTTGTACATTTTTCGGTAGAAAAATGTCCCGGCCGAAGGCCGGTTCCTCTTAATTACAGGCTCGCTATCGCTCGCCAGGATAAAATCGACACCTGAATTGCACGAAAGGTCTTAATATGGGGTGAAAGTTCTTAAAATCGCTAAACTAATGGGGCAAACGTTTTATAATATCAAAAGCAATGGGGCTAAACATGAGGGAGAAAGGGGTCAAGAAAAAATCCCTCAAGTGGAGATCTCCCCTTAAAGCGCTTGTAGCAATTCTACTGAGCACCTCCCGAGAGCAGAATACAATATCACGTTAGAACTAAAGATAGGAGTTGGGAGAGAGAGAGAGAGAGAGAGTGTGAGTGAGTGAGTGAGTGAGTGAGAGAGAATATAAAGACAGGGTGTGAGAGAGAGAGAGAGAGAATGAGAGTAAGTGAGAGAGAAGATAAAGACAGGCAGAGAGAGAGAGAGAGACACACAAAAGATAAAGACAGCCATACAGAGAGAGAGAGAGAAGATAAAGAGAGACAAAGAGAGAGAGAGAGAGATATATATGGGGGGCGAGTACAAAGGAAAACAAGCAACAACATATCTATTAATCTATACGAGGCTCCTTGTAACTTAAAACTTCCTAGCCTATGTGAGCAAATGAAAACAACAGCTCAGTATATATTGGTGTTATTCGTTTGTAAGCATATTTAATCGGTGGTTAAGTGGGAGATATTACGGGGACAGTGGCTGTTTGTTGGGTCTATTAATTCATTTATTCATATATTGTGTTTAGTTTCCTCCCTAGACCTCCAAGCTTAGAAAAACACCCCCTAGACACCCCTTCCAAGATATATTTGTACATTTTTCGGTAGAAAAATGTCCCGGCCAAGGGCCGACTCTTCCTAAAATTAAAGGCTCGCTATCGCTCGCCCGACACCTAAATGGCACTAAGGGTCCTATTATTGACAAAGAAATGGGGTGAAAGATCATAAAATCCCCAAACTAATGGAACCAACATCTTAAAATCTCAAATCTCGTGGGGCTAAACATTAGGGAGAAGGCGGTCCAGAAAAACGGTCTGTCTCCCCTTAATCGGTGGGGTTAAGGGGGAGATAAGATTAAGTGGGGTAGTGCTTGGTTTTTGGTCTATACATAATTATATTTGTTTATATATTTTTGAGTTTCTTCGTTAGACCTCCATCAAGCTTTAAATAGCACCCCCTAGACCCCCTTTCAAGATAAATAGCACCCCCTAGACCCCCTTAAAATAGCACCACCTAGACCCCCTTAAAATAGCACCCCCTAGACCCCCTTTCAAGATAAATAGCACCCCCTAGACCCCCTTAAAATAGCACCACCTAGACCCCCTTTCAAGATAAATAGCACCCCCTAGACCCCCTTAAAGTAGCACCACCTAGACCCCCTTTCAAGATAAATAGCACCCCCTAGACCCCCTTTCAAGATAAATAGCACCACCTAGACCCCCTTTCAAGATAAATAGCACCCCCTAGACCCCCTTTCAAGATAAATAGCACCACCTAGACCCCCTTTCAAGATAAATAGCACCCCCTAGACCCCCTTTCAAGATAAATAGCACCCCCTAGACCCCCCTTAAATAGCACCACCTAGACCCCCTTTCAAGATAAATAGCACTCCCTAGACCCCCTTTCAAGATAAATAGCACCACCTAGACCCCCTTTCAAGATAAATAGCACCCCCTAGACCCCCTTAAAATAGCACCACCTAGACCCCCTTTCAAGATAAATAGCACCCCCTAGACCCTTAAAATAGCACCCCCTAGACCCCCTTTCAAGATAAATAGCACCCCCTAGACCCCCTTAAAATAGCACCACCTAGACCCCCTTTCAAGATAAATAGCACCCCCTAGACCCCCTTAAAATTGCACCACCTAGACCCCCTTTCAAGATAAATAGCACCCCCTAGACCCCCTTTCAAGATAAATAGCACCCCCTAGACCCCCTTTCAAGATAAATAGCACCCCCTAGACCCCCTTAAAGTAGCACCCCTTAGACCCCATTTCAAGATAAATAGCACCCCCTGGACCCCCTTTCAAGATAAATAGCACCCCCTAGACCCCCTTTCAAGATAAATAGCACCCCCTAGACCCCCTTTCAAGATAAATAGCACCACCTAGACCCCCTTTCAAGATAAATAGCACCCCCTAGACCCCCTTAAAATAGCACCACCTAGACCCCCTTTCAAGATAAATAGCACCCCCTAGACCCCCTTTCAAGATAAATAGCACCACCTAGACCCCCTTTCAAGATAAGTAGCACCCCCTAGACCCCCTTAAAATAGCACCACCTAGACCCCCTTTCAAGATATATAGCACCCCCTAGACCCTTAAAATAGCACCCCCTAGACCCCCTTTCAAGATAAATAGCACCCCCTAGACCCCCTTAAAGTAGCACCACCTAGACCCCCATTAAATAGCAACCCCCTAGACCCCCTTAAAATAGCACCACCTAGACCCCCTTTCAAGATAAATAGCACCCCCTAAATAGCACCCCCTTAAATAGCACCCCCTAGACCCACATTAAATAGCACCCCCTAGACCCCCCTTCAAGATAAATAGCACCCCCTAGACCCACTTAAAATAGCACCCCCTAGACCCACTTAAAATAGCACCCCCTAGACCCACTTTCAAGATAAATAGCACCCCCTAGACCCCCTTAAAATAGCACCCCCTAGACCCACATTAAATAGCACCCCCTAGACCCCCTTTCAAGATAAATAGCACCCCCTAGACCCCCTTAAAATAGCACCACCTAGACCCACATTAAATAGCACCCCCTAGACCCCCTTTCAAGATAAATAGCACCCCCTAGACCCCCTTAAAATAGCACCCCCTAGACCCCCTTTCAAGATAAATAGCACCCCCTAGACCCCCTTAAAATAGCACCACCTAGACCCCCATTAAATAGCACCCCCTAGACCCCCTTAAAATAGCACCACCTAGACCCACATTAAATAGCACCCCCTAGACCCCCTTTCAAGATAAATAGCACCCCCTAGACCCACTTAAAATAGCACCCGCTAGACCCCCTTTCAAGATAAATAGCACCCCCTAGACCCCTTAAAATAGCACCACCTAGACCCCCTTTCAAGATAAATAGTACCCCCTAGACCCCCTTTCAAGATAAATAGCACCACCTAGACCCCCTTTCAAGATAAGTAGCACCCCCTAGACCCCCTTAAAATAGCACCACCTAGACCCCCTTTCAAGATAAATAGCACCCCCTAGACCCCCTTTCAAAATAAATAGCACCCCCTAGACCCCCTTAAAGTAGCACCACCTAGACCCCCATTAAATAGCACCCCCTAGACCCCCTTTCAAGATAAATAGCACCACCTAGACCCCCTTTCAAGATAAGTAGCACCCCCTAGACCCCTTAAAATAGCACCACCTAGACCCCCTTTCAAGATAAATAGCACCCCCTAGACCCACTTAAAATAGCACCCCCTAGACCCACTTAGACCCACTTAAAATAGCACCCCCTAGACCCACTTTCAAGATAAATAGTACCCCCTAGACCCCCTTAAAATAGCACCACCTAGACCCACATTAAATAGCACCCCCTAGACCCCCTTTCCAGATAAATAGCACCCCCTAGACCCCCTTAAAATAGCACCACCTAGACCCCCATTAAATAGCACCCCCTAGACCCCCTTAAAATAGCACCCCCTAGACCCCCTTTCAAGATAAATAGCACCCCTAGACCCCCTTAAAATAGCACCACCTAGACCCCCTTTAAATAGCACTCCCTAGATCCCCTTAAAATAGCACCCCCTAGAATACCTAGATCCCCTTTCAAGATAAATAGCACCCCCTAGACCCCCTTAAAATAGCACCACCTAGACCCCCTTTAAATAACACCCCCTAGATCCCCTTTAAATAGCACCCCCTAGACCCCCTTTAAATAGCACCCCCTAGATCCCCTTTCAAGATAAATAGCACCACCTAGACCCCCTTTCAAGATAAATTTGTATAGTTTTCGGTAGAAAACTGTCCCGGCCGGTTGCTTAAAATATTACAGGCTCGCTATCGCTCGCCAGAGAGAAATCGACACCTAAATGGCATGAAAGGTCCTAATGTGGACAAATAAATATGGCGAAAGGTCTTAAAATCGACAAACTAATGGAACGAACGTCTTATTATCTCAAAACTAATATGCTAAACATGAGGGAGAAGGGGGACCAGAAAAAGCGACTACTACCCCCTTAATTTAGTCGAATTTTTAAAGTTTGAGCAGTACGGTACTACACTCAATATTAGAACACTCCTTTCCATAAGTTTACCACTCAATTGAAAAAGAAATGTTTAGCCTCATGGGATTTAACCCCTTGTGTACAGTCGCGCTAATAAGTCATGTCCCAGCTGTCATTACGTTTGGCTCGCTCTGTGCTGTATTAATATCTGTCAGATGTTGGATAGGGTGGGTAAGTGTAGGAACATGTTTGTATATTTCACTCGATATGAAAAAATGAAGGTTAGATATGGCTGACACCAATTATTGATCAAAACATACTTGATACCGAAACTACACTTATTAGCGCGACTGTACCAGCAACGTCTGTATGATTTTATTCTAGCTAGATTTAGAGGATTTTGTGTAGCTTAAGAAGGGTATGTGGTAGTAAAAAGGGTTAAGTGAGATTGTTCGAAGTGTGTTAATTGTTGGAGGCCCTTTTGAAACTGAACCAAATGGTCTAATAGTAGCCAGAATATAGTTAAAAGGACGTCACCGGTACAGAAGGGGTTAAGGGGGGTGACCTGCTGGCTGTTATTGCTGTCCTTTTCTCTCTTTCTCTGGCTTGTATCCATTCGGCCCCATTCAGCCAACTATTTTAAGACGTTTATCCCCATCTAGGTGTCGATTTCTTCCTGGCGAGCGATAGCGAGCCAGCATTATATGAAGAAATCCGGCTTCGCCGGAGAAATTTTTCCATCGAAAAATGTACAAATTTAGCCTGCTGTCAAACAAAAATAAAACAAATATGCTGGCTCGCTACCGCTCACCAGTAAAAAATTGATACCTGGATGGGGATAGACGTCTTAAAATAGTTGGCTGAATGGGGCCAAATGGATACAAGCCAGAGAAAGAGAGAAAAGAACAGAACAAATATAGGTCACACCCCTTAACAAGCTTTCCAATTACAACCGTTTCTTCTCATGTAATGCGAGTGATCCATTGTGAAGTAATTGGTTGATATGCACATTGTCAATACCAATACCTTAAATGGGGAGATTTCCACTCGCGGGATTTTTTCTTTACTCCTTTCGCCCTCATGTTTAGCCCCATTGCTTGTGATATTTTAAGACGTTTGCCCCATTACTTTAGCGATTTTAAGAACTTTCGCCCCATTTATGTCGCTTTTAAGACCTTTCGTGCCATTTAGGTTTCGATTTTTCCTGGCGAGCGATAGCGAGCCTGTAATTTAAGAGGAATCGGCCTTCGGCCGGGACATTTTTCTACCGAAAAATGTACAAATTTACCTAGAAAGGGGGTCAAGGGGGTGTAATTTCAAGCTTGATGGAAGTCTAGGAAACGCACTAAAAACCTCCCCTTAAATAACCTTAAACACTTGCATTAGATCCCCTCCTAGTCTAGCGCTTAGTTAAACTAAAGATATTAAATTATTTTAGTCGTTCTATATATGACTGCTTTTGTGTTGTTGTCTAGGAGAGAGAGAGAGAGAGAGAGAGAGAGAGAGAGAGAGAGAGAGAGAGAGAGAGAGAGAGAGAGAGAGAGAGGTTATTTTTCTGGCGAGTGAGTTAGTGTGGGAATGAGAGCAAGAACTTCAAGGGATGTTAAGAAAAGAAGTTGGGAATGAGAGTTACGTAGAGTGACATGTATACAAAGACTGCACAGACCTTGCAGTTCCTATTAAGGGGAGGCAGACCGTTTTTCTGGACCCCCTTCTCCGTAATGTTTAGCCCCACTAGTTTTGAGATTATAAGACGTTCGGCCCATTAGTTTGGCGATTTTAACACCTTTCGCCCCATTTCGTTGTCAATTTTAAGACCTTTCGTGCCATTTAGGTGACAATTATTTCCTGGCGAGCGATATCGAGCCTGCAATTTTAAGAGGAACCGGCCTTCGGCTATGACATTTTTCTACCGAAAAATGTACAAATTTATCTTGAAGGGGGGTCTAGGGGGTGTGTTTCTAAGCTTGATGGAGGTCTAGGGAGGAGACTAAAAAAATATATGAATAAACGAATTAATAGACCAAACAAACGGTCAGTCTCCCCTTAAGCATTACGGACTTCATTCTAGCATGGGATTTGCTTCAAATTGGAAGGTAAAGACAGCAAAGCAGAAGGCTCTCTCCCCACCCACCACCACAAATTTAGTTGGGGGAAGGTAGGCCCCGAGCAGAATAGTATTTACTACTGGGAAATAAAATAGAGTAAAATAGAAAATTAAAATTAAAATGGGAAAAGTGGGGATTGGGACTGAGCATATACATACATACATACATACATACATACATACATACATACATACATACATACTGGGAAATTCATAGTAAAGAATGAAGCTGAGACATATTGTAATGTACTTATACCTAACTTTTATTTTATTTGTATTTTATTTTATTTTTTAATTAATTTATTTATTTGTTTATTCATATTTTAAGTGTATTACTCCAACCTCTTCGAAATGAATGTCTAGCCTCCTTTTGAATGTGTCAATTGTATTACACTACAAGTTTATCCGGCAGTTTGTTCCACTCGTTAATAATAATAATAAAAAATAAAATAAAAAAATAATAATAATTATATTACTATTTATAATTGTCATTATTATTATTAGTAGTAGTAATTAGTGGCGGATTCTGAGGAGAAACTGCAGTGGGTAGTCAAAGAGTTTGGTTTAGTTTGTGGGAGGAGAAACTGAAGGTGAACGTCAATAAAAGTAAAGTAATGGTGTGTAATAGGGTGATCGTAGGGTGAATCTAGATGTGAGGCTGGATGGGGAAATATTGGAAAAGTATAGTGTTTTAAATATCTAGGAGGAACAATAAGCAGGAGTGGAGGTATGGAAATGGAGGTAAAACATAGAGTGTGTGGAGGAAGGAAGGTTTTCGGAGCAATGGGAAGTATGTGGAAGATGAGAAATCTCGGAATGGAAGTAAACAATGCAATGTATCAAGGAATTGTTGTGCTAACAGTGATGTATGGGGCTGAGACATGGGCTCTGAAGGAAAAGGAGAGAAGAAAGCTGGATTTGATGGAGATGAGCTGCTTGAGGAGTATGTGTGGAGTTACTCGTAGACACAGATTGAGGAATGAAGAGATACATAGAAGAATGGGGCAGCAGGAACATTTGCCAGCCAGAGTAGACAGAAGGGTGCTGAGCTAGTACGGTTATGTTAAAACGAAAGGAAGATGAGAGGCTTACAAAGAGAGTATGTGAGTCAGATACAAGGGAAGATAGAAGGGCAGGAAGACCCTCATTGAGATGGAGAGACTGTAAGACAAGCTTTGGATGATAGAGGAATGACTATAGATCAGGCAAGGGAAGTCGTCATAAACAGGAATGAATGGAGAATGCTTGTGAATAGTTGAGTGAACACGTGGTCATTTGGGGGAAGGGGTCGGGCGCAAGTTGGACTAGCTAATAGTCCATCAGGCGCCTGGCCCGGGGAGACGGTTTATATGAAGGGTGCGCCTGGAAGTGTGGTGGGCGGGCTTGTGGTGGTAGGGCTTCCTGCATTTCTGCCCAGGCAGAGATCGGAACCTCTCCGGGTGGTCGGGGGCCGGGGGAGTGCTGGAGGGACCTTTGTGACCCTGGTCTCTGGGTCTTCTCCTGGATGACCTAGATGTGTGTGAATTTGTATTTTGTTTGTGTGTGTTTATTGT
Organism: Paralithodes platypus; assembly: GCA_032716605.1. Lineage (NCBI taxonomy): Eukaryota > Metazoa > Arthropoda > Malacostraca > Decapoda > Lithodidae > Paralithodes > Paralithodes platypus. Next base: position 12,045,650 of record CM064523.1, read on the forward strand.
TTTCTGTTGTGTTGTCCCTATTCGGGCTCTGTCTTGAATAGGCCCCCCCCCCAAAAAAAAATAAAATAAAATAAAAAAATAAAAAAAAGAAGGAAAAGTGGGAATTGAGCCCGAGTTTATACATACATACATTATTATTATTATTAGTAGTAGTATCATTCTATATTTGTTAGCACTAGTTAATATATCGCTTCAACCTGATATAGTTAACTTTGTTGTTATTTGTTTGTAAGGGGGGATGGGGGGTTTCTGAACCCCTTCTCTCTCATGTTTAACCCCATTAGTTTTGAGATTTTACGAAAACCTGCTCCATTAGTTTGGCGATTAGAAGACCTTTCGTACCATTCAGTTGACGATTTTCTCCTGGTGGGTGATAGTGAGCTTGCTATTTGGGAGGAACCGACTTTTCTACCGAAAAATGCATAAATTTATCTCGAAAGTGGGGTCTTGGGGTATTTTGTAAGGTTCATGGAGGAGGTATTAGGAGGAAACTATATATATATATATATATATATATATATATATATATATATATATATATATATATATATATATATATATATATATACTGTATATACAGACAAATATAAAATATGTTCTGTATAATAGTCCCCCTCCCTTAATGAATGTGTTTTGACTATGTGTTGACGTTGGTGTTTGGCTTTCTTCTACTTGAGGACTTATGGCAGTTGTGGGTAAAATATTTCCATATACATTTAAGGGCGGTCACCGGCTTGTTTTATCTTTCTCTCCTTTTCTCTCTTTCCCTGGCTTGTATCCATTCGGCCCCATTCATCCAACTGTTTTAAGACGTTTATCCCCATCCAGGTGTCGATATCTTCCTGGCGAGCGATAGCGAGCCAGCATTGTACAGAGAAATCAGGCTTTGCCGGAGACATTTTTCTATCGAAAAATGTACAAATTTAGCTTGCTGTCAAAACAAAAATATATATATGCTGGCTCGCTACTGCTCGCCAGGAAAATATTGACACCTGGATGGGGGTAAACGTCTTAAAATAGTAGGCTGAATGGGGCCGAATGAATACAAATCAAAGAGAGAGGGAGAGAAAGAGAAAAATAGCGAGGTGGGCTCCCTTAACCCTTTGATACAGATGCTGTGGCGTAGGGAGGTGGCGACCCCATCGCCTGTCACTTTTGTGGCGCAGATAGCCCCTGGAGGTTGGGACTGGGAATTCCACCTCCAGAATTTACTCCCACTAAGTGATCAGCAAGCCTTTTCTTGCTGATCCTCCCTACCCCTTTAAGGGAGTGAAGGTCTACTGACTGACTGACTGACTGATGTAGATGCGGCGACGAATAGTATACTGTAGTACAGTAGGGTGAGGGCTGGTCCTATCCAGAGTGAGGTTTGGCATCCTTTACCAAACTTTAGCCGTTTCTGTCTGTCTCTTTTACTGTCCTACTTTTCCTTCTGGGGGCAGAGGGCTAGGAATCCTCCTCCTCTTGTATAATTCTCCTACTCAACGAGACAGACAATGTGGCGAGGGAACGCGAAAGTGGTCCTGAACCCTAAGAATCGGAACTTTACAGGTTTCTGTTCTGGCTCTGTCTCGAGTCGGCCACCCCCAGCAATAGGATATGTGCCTGAGTAGGCTATATACATAGATACATACAGTATACAGTAGTATATATTAGAGACACATGCACGACGTAGGTATACAGTACACCCTAAAAGAATATTTGAATCTTGAAAGAAACATTTTAAAAGGGTGGATCTGGTCTATGGCATTAGCTAAAGTGGAAATGATATGCTGTATAACAAACCTTCAACCTGTATACAAGACAAAGAAGTACACGATGAAAATAACTTGAACTAGACATTGAAAAGAACGGGTGGTGTATGTTGAAAGAGCAGACCCCCAGCAATTGCAACAACCAGTCAGCTGGAGAGGTAAAAATGATGATTGGTTAATAAGAGACAGAGAAGAAAGGAGCAGATGGTGGGGGAAGAGAGAGAGAGAGAGAGAGGGGAGTGGAGGGGGGGGGGGGAGAGAGATTGGCGAATACATAGTGGGGCGAGAAGATGAATGGGTATTTAAGGAGATTATAATTATAATTTTATATATATATTATCAAAAATAATTAATGTTTTTTAAGGTATTATGAGGTCCTGGCCCATAATCCTAGATCGTGGGTTCGATTCCCGTCCAGGGCGAAAAACAGTTGTGTGTACTCACGGGTATTTGTAAGTTTCCAAAAAAAAAAAAAAAAAAAATTCTATGTGATTGAGGGAGGCAATTGTTGAATAACTGCCTATAGCGAGTGCCTCCCCCATAGTTGAAAGAGTGACAGGGCCAAAATCAAGGGACGTTCGAGCCAAAATGCCTGGACACACGGAGTTTGAAGCAATTTAAGTCATAGGAAGCAGGAAAGACTGATTCTGGGAGAGAGTTCCAGAGCTCAGCTGTTGAGTAGAAGAAAGTTTGAGAGTAACGTTTCACTCTTGGGTTGGAGAGTTGCACAGAGTAGGGGTGGGATTGAGTTGCAAGACGGGTACCACGTGCCCTACGTAAAGGAGGTGGTATGCACTGGGATAGCTCTGAGGAACACTGATTATTATAGTAGCGATAGAATAGCTAGAGAGATGCAACATTGCGGCGGAGAGCGAGAGATTGCAGAGAGTTGGTGAGTGGACGGGAGTCAATGATACGAAAGGCCTTCCTTTCAACCTTGTCTAGGAGAGTGGTGTGAGAGGAACCTCCCCACACATGTGAACAATACTCAATACAAGGGCGCACTATGCCCCTGTACAGAGCAAGAAGCTGTGCAGGGGAAAAGAACCCCCTAAGGCGGTTGAGCTCACCCAGCTTCTGGGAGGCTGCCTTAGCAAGACTGGTAATATGGTCCTTCCAAATGAGAGCAGAAGAAAAAGAGACACCAAGAATATTGAGAGAAGATGAAGGGTTGATTTTTGTATTGTTGAAGAATAAGGGATAGTCCGCTGGGAGATCCTGACAGGTAGATAGATGGAGAAATTGGGTTTTGGAAGCATTAAAGTTAACAAGGTTTTCTCTGCCCCAATTGGAAATAGTATTTAGATCAGAATTTAAGAGTTCTATGGCTTCATTACGTTTGTCGTTGAGGGATTGCTGGCTGGGGCGTTCTGAAAAAGTAATGGAGTAGTGTAAGGTTGAGTCGTCTGCGTATGAATGGATGGGAATTAAGGTACAGTTAAGGAGATCATTTATAAAAATTAGAAAGAGAATAGGAGATAGGACAGAACCCTGAGGAACACCGGAGTTTATAGGGTGAGGAAGTGAACAATGGCCGTCCACAACCGCGGCTATGGAACGGCCGGAAAGGAAATTAGAGACAAAGGCACAAATGGAGGGATAGAAACCGAAGGAGGGTAGTTTAGAAATTAAAGATTTATGCCAGACTCTATCGAAGGCTTTCGATATGTCTAGTGCAATAGAAAAAGTCTCACCGAAGTCCCGAAAGGAGGATGACCAAGAGTTAGTAAGATATGAAAGAAGATCACCAGTAGAGCGACCCTTAAGGAAGCCATACTGGCGATCTGAGAGCAGATTATGAGAAGAGAAATGCTTAAGAAATTTGGAAGCAAGAATAGTTTCAAAAACTTTAGAAAGACAAGAAATGAGAGCAATTGGACTATAGTTGGAGGGTTGAGAGCGGTCACCCTTCTTTGGGACAGGTTGAATGTGAGCAAACTTATATATGGTGTGTGTGTATCTCTATGTGTGTCAGTGGACGAGGGATGATAAATAGATAAACAGATAAACACACATAGACATAAAAACAAATAGATGAAGAAAGAACGATGATAGTGGGAATATGAAGAAAAAACAAATACAAACAAAAAAGATGAAGAAAAACGATAATATAGGAGAAATGAAAACAGGCATATAAACAAATAGATGAAGAGGGAACGATAATAGTGGAGATATGAAAAACTCGTGCAATACGTTCATTGCGAAGTTCTGGCGGAGCGCACCCAGAGAGTAATATCATAAGAAAGAGAAAGTGAGATAGAGAGGGACGTAAGAGTAGCTAAAGAGAAGTTGGAGAAGTATATACCGGAGATGTGAAGGAAAATCATAGTATATACAGTATATATATATATATATATTTATTCAATGAGGACAATGGGAAGTGATTACATATATGCAACATTGTCAGACAGGAGGATTAAAAGATAAACAAAGTAAAAGAGAGATAGCAAGATAAAGAATAATTGTAGGAATGGAGAAATTCGTGTAAACCTTTTATCCCTGAGTAGCAGTGGAGTGGACCCAGAGAGTTGTAATATATGACAGACGGAAATATAAATGGCTGAAGAACTGAATTACTACCGCTGATGAAAGGCAAGATAATATACTGTATATATATATAAACATGCTTCTCTCTCTCTCTCTCTCTCTCTCTCTCTCTCTCTCTCTCTCTCTCTCTCTCTCTCTCTCTCTCTCTCTCTCTCTCTCTCTCTCTCTCTCTCTCTCTCTCTCTCTCTCTCCTCTCTCTCTCATCTCTCTTCTCCTCCTTCTCATCTCTCTCTCTCTCTCTGTATATATATATATATATATATATATATATATATATGTGTGTGTGTGTGTCTGTGTGTGGTTTGGGAAAGGGAATAGGTGATGAGTTTGTGTATGTGTTAGGGTTTACGTTCGTGAGAGAGAGAGAGAGCACCGTGGACCTTGGAACCTTTGGTGGAGTTAAAGTAGGACATGTTTTATGCGTTGACTGTTGAAAAGCAAAAGACCTTACCTTCTGGGTACATGAGTGAAACGGGAACAGAGAGAGAAAAACAAACAAATAACACTAAATTGGTACGAGTTCAGATGACAAGAAACAAGAGATCAACGAAAATAAAACTAGATGAATTAAAAAAATAGGGTGAAATGGGAACAATGGATTTTTTTTTAGTAAATTAAAATAAACTATATGGATTCAGGGGGGTGACCTGCTTTTTGTTATTTCTGTCCTTTTCTCTCTTTCTCTGGCTTGTATCCATTCGGCCCCATTCAGCCAACTATTTTAAGACGTTTATCCCCATCTAGGTGTCGATTTCTTCCTGGCGAGCGATAGCGAGCCAGCATTATATGAAGAAATCCAGCTTCGCCGGAGACATTTTTCTATCGAAAAATGTACAAATTTAGCCTGCTGTCAAACAAAAATATAAAATATGCTGGCTCGCTACCGCTCACCAGTAAAACATTGACACCTGGATGGGGATAAACGTCTTAAAACAGTAGGCTGAATGGGGCCAAATGGATACAAGCCAGAGACAGATAGAAAAGGACAGAACAAAAGCAGGACACCCCCCTTAAAGAACTGTATAAGGAATGATTAAGTTAAAACCCCGGTAAACAGAGGAGCAGAAGGAAGAAACATGAAGAGATAGAGGTAAATAAAACTAGACAATAAATACATTAAGGGGAGGTTTTTAGTGTGTTCCCTAGACTTCCATCAAGCTTGAAATTACACCCCAATGACCCCCTTTCAAGATAAATTTGTACATTTTTCGGTAGAAAAATGTCCCGGCCGAAGGCCGGTTCCTCTTAAATTACAGGCTCGCTATCGCTCGCCAGGAAAAAATTGACACCTAAATGGGACGAAAGGTCTTAAAAGTGACATAAATGGGGTGAAAGTTCTTAAAATCGCCAAACTAATAGGGCGAACGTCTTAAAATTTCAAAAGCAATGGGGCTAAACATGAGGGAGAGAGGGGTAAAGGAAAATAATCCCTCAAGTGGAAATCTCCCCTTAATGAAACTATAGGTGGATTGCAATAATAGGTAAGAAACTAGGAAACGGAAATACAGCTTAGAAGAAGAAAAAATCCAAGAATCCTGTGAATAAAACTAAATGAGTGAAAATCAAATAAACGGGTACAAACTATTCCCTGTTCCAATTAGGTAGGCCATACATCGTGAACCCTGATCTCTATAACTCTAAAAGGGCTAGAGAAAATGGGCTGTACAATTTCCACACCCATTCCCTGGCTGACCCCTTTCCCAGATGGTAGAAATATTAGCTCGATTACTCGATTCGTGTGTGAGTTATAGAAGTTAAGGGGAGATTTCCACTTGAGGGATTTTTTTCTGGACTCCTTTCTCCCTCATGTTTAGCCCCATTGTTTTCGTAATGTTAAGACGTTCGCCCTATTATTTTGACGATTTTAAGAACTTTCAACCCATTTCTGTCAATTTTAAGACCTTTCGTGCCATTTAGGTGTCGAATTTATCCTGGCGAGCGATAGCGAGCCTGTAATTTAAGAGGAACCGGCTCTCAGCCGGGACATTTTTCTGCCGAAAAATGTACAAATTTATCTTGAAAGGGGCTCAAGGGGGTGTAATCTTAAGCTTGAAGGATATCTACGGACCAAACTAAAAACCTCCCCTTAATGTTCCAGAGTGTTGGCCTTCTTACTTGGAATAGGGTAGTATTAGTAGTATTAATTGCCGTAGTAGTAGTAGTAGTAGTAATAGTAGTAGTAGTAGTAGTAGTAGTGTAGTTTACTTATTTGGAACAACGTATAGTAAAACTAGTGAGACAGCGAGCGATAAAAGCTAGAACAAGAAAAACGAAATTGAGTGAAAGATACGCGTCTGAAACAGTGAGACAAACCCCGAAAATAAATGGACGCTTTAAGAAGAGACAAGAAAAGCGAGGAAGATAAATGAACAGAGAGAGAGAGAGAGAGAGAGAGAGACTGTAACCGATCAATGCTCATATATGTAACCGATTACTGCTCATATTATGTAACTGAATAATGTTCATATATTATGTACTGAAACCTATTAATGCTCATTGATATACTGTAACCGATTAATGCTCATATATGCGGGGGATAAAAAACGCCATAAACTAACTATACGATATCCCCTGACCCCTCCCAAAACAAGCCAAAGGGCAAACGGTACGGGGAAAAGAAAACAAAATACGGGATGGGCACTAAAAATACACGGGGATGAAAGATTAATAGATCCCACCAGCAGCACACGGGGGGGGGGGGGAGGGGGGAGAGAGAGAGAGAGCGCGAGCGACCGAGAGAGAGTTGAGGTGCCAGGTAGGATGAACAAGACAAGTAAAACATAATAACGAGAGAGAGAGAGAGAGAGAGGGGGGGGGGGGGTTAAAATGAAAGCTAGGATGAGCAAGACAAGTATAACATAACGAGAGAGAGAGAGAGAGAGACCCGAAATACGAATATCTGCACAGGAATTGGTTGGGAGACGAAAAAGAATGGTTGTTGTTGTTGTTGTTGTTGTTGTTGT
>CM064523.1:12057913-12117795 GCA_032716605.1 Paralithodes platypus
GTTTGGGAACAGAGTTGTAGAAGTGTGGAATATATATTGACTAGTGCAGTGATTAGCTCAGGAACGGTAGAAAATTTCAAGTGCAAACTGGATAGCCATATGAGTTATATGGGTTGGGTGTGAAATTGTGAATGGGATCTGCCTCGTGTGGGCCGGTCAGCCTTATGCAGATTTCCGATTTCTTATGTTCTTATATTACAGGAAATAATACTGATATATGCAATGTCTTAATATCTGAAACCTAATGGGACTAAACATGAGGCAGAAGGTGGGCCAGAAAAAACAACCATCTCCCTTAACAAACAATTGCACCCAAAGTGTTTTCAGTCTAACAAACCTTGCAAAAAACATGAATCATTTATGGCCCTGACAATATTCATAAAGTCTGGCCAACACAGAAAACGCGTCCAACAAGCCAAGTTAGAAAGGTGAAAACGAATATCAAAAGATATTACAGAACATAATACTGATATATGCAATGTCCTAATATCTCAAACCTAATGGGGCTAAACATGAGGGAGAAGGGGTGCCAGAACCAACCATCCCCTCTTAACGAAAACTACTCAAAACGTTTTCATTCTACCAAACCCTGAAAAGAACTTGAATCATTTATGGCCCTGACAATATTCATTAAGTCTGGCCAACACAGAAAACGCGTCCCACAAGCAAAGGTAAAAAGGTGAAAACAAATATACAGAACATAATACGGATTTTGACTAAAGACTGATATGTACAAAGGAGTACAAAGGAAATCAAGCAACAACAGATCTAGTGACCCTTCTAGGTTGCTTGTCCTCCAAAACACTGAGGATCAAGTGTCCAAACAGTGGTTTAGAGTGGGAATAAGGGAACATTGGAAAGGGAATTACTGCCCTGGAACTAATGTCCGTGGCAGGATTAGGAAGTTAGTAGGGGACAGATGGGTTAGTAACTGAGGGGGGGATAAAATAAAGTTATTCATGCATTGAAGCTGTAGGATCCTTCTTATTCCCTTGAGGATTATAACGCTTTTTGACGGTTGATTGTGGCTGTTATTAGACTTATTTTATTTAGATTAGGAAGGGTATATGGAAGTCAGAGGGTTAAGGGCAGATTTCCACTTGAGGGACTTTTTTCTTGACCCCTTTCTCCCTCATGTCTAGCCCCATTGCTTTTGAGATTTTAAGACGTTCGCCCCATTAGTTTGGCGATTTTAAGAACCCTCGCCCCATTTCTGTCAATTTTAAGACTATTCGTGCCATTTAGGTGTCGATTTTTTCCTGGCGAGCGATAGTGAGCCTGTAATTTAAGGGGAACCGGCCTTCGGTACAAATTTATCTTGAAAGGGGGTCTAGGGGGAGTAATTTTAAGCTTGATGGATGTCTAGGGCATCAACTAAAATTCTCCCCTTAACTGAGATAGTATTCACCCTTTTGATGTCTACAGATTCTTCCTAAGTTGTATAAAATCGTTTAATTATAGCCAGAATACACTGTCACTGTATCGAGCCGTTGAGATCTATTTTGTAAATATTTTGGTAATATCATGTTCCGTTTTCCTGCTAAAGTACAGGATCGCTATCGCTTGCCACAAAAAAAAAATCGACACCTATAAATGTCTTAATCCTGATAAAGAAATGGAGCGAAATGTCTTAAAAAATCGCCAAACTAATGGGTTTAAACTTCATAAAATCTAAAAACTAATGAGGCTCTAAACATAAGGAAAAATGGGATCCAGATAAAATAATATAATATATAAATAAATAAATATATAAATAACTCTCCCCTTTCCGCACCCCCAGATCTCTATTATATATAAATCTATTATATATAAATCTATTATATATAAATCTATTATATATATATCTATTATATATAAATCTATTATATATAAATCTATTATATATAAATCTATTATATATAAATCTATTATATATAAATCTATTATATATAAATCTATTATATATAAATCTATTATATATAAATCTACTCGGGACTAAACCCACTGTAGCGTTACGTTTTCATCCAAGCCCTAATGAAATATTACCCGCATGTTCTATAGCCGCTTGGTCCGCCGACTTAATAAGGGGAGATTTCCACTTGAGGGATTTTTTTCTGGACTCCTTTCTCCCTCATGTTTAGCCCCATTGCTTTTATAATTTTAAGACGTTCGCCCCATTATTTTGACGATTTTAAGAACTTTCGACCCATTTCTGTCAATTTTAAGACCTTTCGTGCCATTTAGGTGTCGATTTTATCCTGGCGAGCGATAATAGCGAGCCTGTAATGTAAGAGGAACCGGCTTTCAGCCGGGACATTTTTCTACCGAAAAATTTACAAATTTATCTTGAAGGAGGGTCAAGGGGGTGAAATTTTAAGATTGCTGGAGGAGTAGAAAACAAACTAAAAACCTCCCCTTATCCCTTTGAAGCTCTGACGCGTTTTAGCAGTTTATTTTGGCTATCATTAGACGATTTGATGCAGCTTAGGAAGTATATGTGGGTATTAAAAGGGTAAATACTATCTCAATCAACCCTTTGACTTCCATATACCGTTACTAATCTGAATAAAATCGTCTAATAGTAGCCAAAAACAGAACAGAAACGCGTATTGGAGCTTGACAGGGTTAATTGTTCCCAGCCATAGTTTTATATTTAGCGTTATATATATATATATATATATATATATATATATATATATATATATATATATATATATATATAAATAACCCCTTCACCACCATTTCGTAGTTTTCATCATATTCTGGTTACCGTTAGGCGATTTTCGTTAGTTTGTAATGTACCTCTACGATTGGTAAATACTATCTTGATTAACCAATTTAAGGGGAGGTATTTAGTTTGTTCCCTAGACCTCCATCAAGCTTAAAATTACATCCCCTTGAGTCCCTTTCAAGATAAATTTGTACATTTTTCGGCAGAAAAATGTCCCGGCCGAATGCCGGTTCCTCTTAAATTACAGGCTCGCTATCGCTCGCCAGGATAAAATCGACACCTGAATAGCACAAAAGGTCTTAATATGGGGTGAAAGTTCTTAAAATCGCTAAACTAATGGGGAAAACGTTTTATAATATCAAAAGCAATGGGGCTAAACATGAGGGAGAAGGGGGTCAAGAAAAAAATCCCTGAAGTGGAGATCTCCCCTTAATAACATACTGTAGGTCCTTCCTAACCCTTTCAGGTTCCTAAGATGCCGCTTAGTACTTATATATAAAATTATCCTAAGCTCATAATTAGCTCTCCAAAAACAAATATCTGCCAATAAGCTCACTCAAGGACAACTGAATGGGTTGACAAAACTAAACTAAAGGTTTCCAAACTCCCCTGATGGTCACTAAGAGTTTAAAGTACAATCGGAGGTATTAAGGGGAGGTTTTTAGTTGGTTCCCTAGACCTCCATCAAGCTTAAAATTACACCCCCTTGAGTCCCTTTGAAGATAAATTTGTACATTTTTCGGTAGAAAAATGTCCCGGCCGAAGGCCGGTTCCTCTTAAATTACAGGCTCGCTATCGCTCGCCAGGATAAAATTGACACCTGAATGGCACGAAAGGTCTTAATATGGGGTGAAAGTTCTTAAAATCGCTAAACTAATGGGGCAAACGTTTTATAATATCAAAAGCAATGGGGCTAAACATGAGGGAGAAAGGGGTCAAGAAAAAAATATCTCAAGTGGAGATCTCCCCTTAAGTGTTGTCATAGATTCCAGTGGTTTTCGCTCAAATTTTTTTATTGGTATCTTTATAGTTACTGGAAAAAGTGCTTATCCCTCAGAGTATTAGTCAGTGTCCGAAACTTTGTGAAATATCTGACAACACTTATTGACCTCGACCGTACCCGTACAGGAAAGGGTCTCAACCTGCATAGAATCATCTCATTTTAGCCAGAATCAAAGGTAAAAATGCGTTATGGTGCTGACAGGTTACATATACAGTATATATTCTGGCCTTCGGCGGAAAAGGTTAGGCATTCCGCTTTTCATATATATATATATATAGCTTTTTTAATTGTAGACACGCGCTTGAATCTGACGGAGGCATTCTGGATGGCTTGCGCGGAATAGTGGAGGGACAAAACTGGGCCTGAATTATTCATGTGTTGACAAGAGAGACTTCCGATGGAGTAATTTCGTCCACCTCTTTTCTCCTATACTCTGTGTAGCTTTGCCTAGGACCCTGTATATATGTAAATGCTTAATTTGGTAGCTTATATATTTACCCCTCCTGTACCGGTGCCGTCCTTTGAGAAAACGAAAAATATATACAGTACATGGTGCACAAAGTTTTATTGTTGATTCCTTATCATTAAAGAATGTTGATTAAGGGGGTAGTTGTTATTTAATATATATAGAGAGAGAGAGAGATTATAGGTTTGATTCCCGGAGGGAAGTAAAGAAAACCTAATATTTAGTAGGGCCCCGTAATCATTGACGATATGCCTATTAGTATAATAGTCTCCCATCAAACACCGTGGTAGCTAGTTTGAATCTACCGCGCGGGAGGACAGGAGTACTACACTTCATAAGGGTAACACGTATTCTCTTATGGAATCGAATCGTCTTATGATCGGGTACTCACTACGAAAAAACTTCGTAAAAAATAAAAAATAAAAATTAACTTAATAATTGCTATACTCAAGCTTTCCCATGCGTGGATTTCTTGCGTGTGGATTCCTGACGCTGGCCCTCTAGCGGCCATACTTCCTTCACTGACATATCAAGATAAAACTCAGAAATCAAGCAGATGGGAAGGGGATGGCAGGGAGGGCACTAACATTGTCAATGATTACGGGGCCCTACTAAATATTAGGTTTTCTTTACTTCCCTCCGGGAATCAAACCTATAATTTAATAGTGGCCCCTCCATCATTGACGATATGCCTGATATTTAAGACTGGAGGGGGACATTCGTGACAATATCAAAACCACCAACCTAAATACCATAGGTAACAGAGAATCCGTATAACATTATAAGTTTTTTATTGTGTACATACAATATAAAAATATAAAGAGAAGGTAAGCAGTGCGTTACTTCAAAGAAGATCTGCTTGTACATGACTGGACCTTCACTTGAGATCTATTGCATGTTTAGTGAAAACATACTTGTACTCTCATAACGAGAACCTTAATCCTTTGGATCATGTTCTGGCCTTACAATTATTTATACAATATAATCTGTTTGTACATTCCGTTAATACTACATAGATGCAACTATGATAGATTTCTTAAAATTAAAATTAAATTTGATTAAACTGTATAACCAGTTCGATTCATATCACAGCTCGTGATTTATCACAATCTCCGGCGGAAGGGTTCTAGTGGGTCTCTGGGCTATTTTGCACATCCCCCCCCCCCCCTTTCGCCTGAAGAATAAACTTACATAAAATTAGCACATGGACTACTAGACCCGTTGCCGCAATGCTACACAGGTCCGCTTTGGTTTGTCCAGAGCGACCGACTGGTATCGCGTAAGGAATGTGTGATTAGATGCCCAAAATGAGTGTCGGCTATGTCGTTAATGGAACATTTTTGCATAAATCTGAGAGAGACGACCCACTTTCTAATATCGTGGGCTCTGCCTACCACGCCGGGATTACTTTCCTTAATTACATCTACGAGTAAAGAAGACAATTTCCTTCTCGTGACGCGAGTACCTGTCTGGTTGACCCATAGAAAACCTGGTTGTAGAGGTTGTGCACTCCTCATAAACTTAACTAAAGCTTGTACCGGGCATAAAATGTGAAGCGTATGTCCACGTTTAAGCACCGGGACTGAGAATTTCTGAGAAAACATGATCACAATGTTCGTTTTGGCAATAAATGTGGGAGACGGCGCGATCTGCACATGTTCGTGCAGTCTCCCAAACCTGAGACAATTTGGCTCGTTGCTCATCGCCGCCAGCTCTGAAACTCTATTACCTGTCGCCAAAGCCATAAGGAACACAGCCTTTTATAATACTGACTCAAAATCTGGCGCATGGTTAAACTTGCGCGACTGAAGTAATGATAACGCTTTGGCTAGCGACCAGGTAGGCATGAGCTGACGTGGTGGTGGGTGTAGTTTGAAACATGCCTCTATGAACCCATTCTCCTCCGCCTGCGGTATAGATAGACCAGTTAGGTCATAAAAGGGGTTTCTAATGGCAGATAAGTGATTCTTTAATGTAACAACTGAGAAGCGCTTCTGTTCAAACAAATAATATAAGTATTTAAAAATTAAAGCCACTGAGGCATCAGATTGCGCTGTTTCTACTATCCAGGTTGTGAAAGTTTTCCAATGTGATTGGTATTGTCTCCTGGTGGACAGAGTATATTGATTCAGAAATTTACTAGTGACACTTTCCCCATACTGAGTTAGCCATTTGGCATTGTAAATGTCCATAAGGCAAAAGTTAGCGAGGCCTGAAGGTTGCCAATTATCTCCAAGTGGAAGGCAGAGACCGGGAGTGACACCGGGTTCCTGCACCACGTTTGCAATTGGTGGTACCACACTTGAGCCGGCCACATTGGCGCGATCATCGAGACTATGCCCCGGTAACCCCATAGTTTGTGAACTACTTGACACATGAGTGAAGCGTCTGGAGGAGGAAAAAGATAGATTGAATTCCACCTGTTCCAGTCCTCCAGTAAAGCGTCGGGACCCCCTGACGGAGTAATTGCCCGGCGGGTCAGATAGAGAGGTAGTCTGTGATTTCCCTCGGACGCAAAGAGATCCACTTGTGGACGGTATGGCTCTGCAATCATCTTGTCGAAGACGGTTTGCTTGAGAGCCCATTCTACTAGGGTGCTCTGTCTCCAAGACAAGGCGTCTGCCCAGATATTCGCTAATCCCGGGAGGTAAGATGTGTGTAGATGAATGCTCAGCGATTCGGCCAGAGCAAAAATCTGTTCTGACAAATCCATCAACTCTCGAGACCTCGTTGACCCTTGCTTCTGAATGGAGTGAACTGCAGTCAAGTTGTCCATTCGAAATGCAATTGACTTCCCCTGCAAGGAAGAGCCGTGAGCTTGAAGGAAAAATAATGGGGCTAGAAGCTCTTGTTTGTTGATGTGAAAAGTTACGTCTTGGGACCAAAGACCCTGAGCTTGGTGACCTAGGTTGAATTGATAACCCCCAGCCTATTACCCCTGAAGCGTCTGTGTCTACCCATACCGTAGGTGGAGGAGAAACCCATGTCATTATAGAGTGCAATGTTTCGGTCTTTGCCCAGACCGACAGTAAGTTGTGAATTAACCGAGGAATCGGCCATAGTTTTCCCGCCGGCAATAGTGGGAAAAATGTGTTGCCTTCCATGATTAATCTCTTTACTTTCAACCGGCCCAACTTCACAGTCAATTGGATCCAGTTGAGTGAACCGACCAGGGACTCCCACGATTTCCTCATCGTATTCAGACTGTGGAGAAAAAGAAACAGTTTCCTGCGAAATCTGTTGCAATTGGCCACACTCTTGAGTAAGAGTCAGATTGGCAGTGTCCCAGACCAGTCCTATCCACTGAATTTCTCTTGTGGGAACAAGGAGAGACTTTGCCAAGTTGACCTTGAATCCTAGAGTTTGTACATGATGTAATATTTGATTGACATGGAGATGACATAACTCCTCTGACTCCGCCACTACTAGCCAGTCATCTAGATACCACAACACCTTGATACCTTGGACTAGCAAGGGCATGAGGGCCTGCCGGACTAATTTTGTAAACATTCTCGGTGCCAGGTTCAAACCGAAAGGCATTCTCTGAAAGACGTAAGTCTCTTGCCTGATCCTCAAGGCGAGGAATTTTTGGAACCTTTTGTTTATGGGGACATGCCAATAGGCGTCTTTCAGGTCTAATGAGCACATCCAGCCTTGCGGCGGGAGTGAGAGCCCGATTTGATTCACTGTAAGCATCCTGAAGGGTGAATTGTGAATATGTGTGTTTAGACGCGAGAGATCGACTACTGGTCGCATCTGCACACTGTCCCTCTTTGGCACTAGAAAGAGTCTGGAGGTGAAAACAGGGCAAGTTGGATCTACTGGGACAATGATTCGCTTGTTGATCATTTCCTGGACAAGTGACTCCACCTCTTAAGAAACATTGTTGAATTCTAGAGTTTGATGTAGACGAGGTCGCCGGAGCCACCACCAAGTTATGCCTTTGCTTATCAGTGTCCTGGCCCACGTCCGACGGGGCCAAGCCCTGCGACATGCTTGGAACGCCCCAGATTCTGTACTGGGTCTGTCCGGTAGGACAACTCTCGAATCCAACTCGCCTGCGGTAGGCCCTGGGACAGAGAAAGTGTAACTGACTAGTTTTTTGGTGGTGGCGGCAGAGTGGGGTTAGACGGCTGGCTAGATTTGGCAGGCTTCTGTCCTTGATTAGGCTTTTGGTGTGACTTACCTCTATAGCCTGAATATTTCCCCTGCCTAGGTTTGTGCTGAGTACCTCCCTGCTGCTAAGGAGGCCTTGGGTCTCGAAAGGACTGTTTAGTCTGAGTAGGTTGGGGCTTTCCGCCGCTTTTAGGTTTCGAGTAAGGTTTCTTAAAGGTCTCTTTCTTAGGCTGGGAGGTACTCTGCTTCCACACTTCTACCAAATTGAAAACAGTACTCCATGTCTCTAGAGGGAGAAGGGGTGCAGTTAATACCGGGGAAAGAGTTACTCAGTGGGCTATGTCCTCCGGCAACTTCTTTACCAAGTAAACCCTCAAATCTTGCCTTGCTCTAACCGCCTCCATGATAGCTATTCTGATATCACCCAAAGACTGAATAGAATTTTGCAAAAGGAGCCTACATGATAAGTCCGTGGCTTTCCTCACATGTTGGTCTGAGATGGCTGTTATAGTTCTCGTGAGTGACTGGGCAACCTGGCGACTGACGAGGTATTGAGAGAACAGTCTATAAGCTTTGTTACGTAGCTTAAAATCACTGGCTAAGTGAGCCGGAGGGAGTGTGGAAAAAGGTTCATGCAGGTCATAAAGTGATAGTTTGGGAGCTGCCAGGAATTCTAATAAGCAGGTGACGCTCCTGCTTTGTTAACCGGTAAAGTGAACCATGAATGAACTTCCTGAGGGACCTGAGGGGAAGATTTAGTTGTAATGGTGGACACAAATACCTGCGCCTCCTGTTCCCAGTCCACCCACGGACCTACACCTACCTGCCCCACCTGCAAGACTGGTGTGTTTGTCTGATCTAGCACCGGGACTGTATCCAGTTCCGGCGTAAGTGCATTCAGAGCTTTTATGTCATTGATGCCATCATTTCGTGACCAGTCAGCAAACAGTTTTGCAGATGAGGCCGGAGGTATCGCCGGGGAGGCAGAATACACAAAGATATCAGCACAATAAACATTTGGGATGGCCTTAATGGTAACATCTAATAACCTTCCTTCCACGTCCTTAGCTCTAAGCTTCCTACTCTTATTAACCTCAATGGTCCAATCACTAGGGACCGGTAGCTCCCCCAATACGGTAGCTTGTGCCAGGTGCGGTTTCTGTGGTATTGACGGAACCCATGAGCAATCTGGCCCATAGAGGAGAGGCATAGGGCCTCTCCTCTGTGGGGGCTTATCAAGGGGGGAGGAGTAATGTCTGTAATGACACGTACGTTAGTGGTAGTCAAGGAGGCCGGCACTGGCGTGCTTCTAGCCGTGGTCGTCGCCGGAGTTACGTTAACCGAAGGCAAAGAGGTAGTATGGGGATGTGAAACACCTGAGGGCTCTAACGGCCTTACCGTAGACTCAAGTGGGGGAACTACCGATGTGCTAGTGGAAGGAGCTTGAGAAGGAGGTAGCTGATACTGCTGCATCACTCTGTGGAGAATATAATTTAGTTCCTCAGTGGTAACACACTTACTGTGAGATCCTCGAGAGGACTGAGACCCACCTTCTGACTCTAATTCATTATTAACTGGTTGAGCTGAGGACAGTTCTATGTCTTCCGGCTCCTCTGGTAGTTCTATCACTTCTGGTGTTGGTGGCCGGGGAACAGTCACTTGGGCCGCCGGTGGCCACACCAGATCAGGGACTGACAAAGGTATTGTTTCTACATGTCCACTTTCCCTATTCATGTCCTGAGTATTAAGATTAACCTGTGAGGGTTCTGATTGTCTCCAGATCCCCCTGTGCCGCGGGTGGCTGTGAGTCCTGTATCACCTGAGAACTATCAAAAATCTGATGTGAGCAAGAAGGAGAACCCCTATACTGATCTGCTAACACTCTGTTAGATATAACCAGGGGACCTTTACGTGGCACGTAACTTAACTTAGGAATGGCGAATGTAAACTCTTGCGGCTCACTCAAAGATTGTTCATCCCTGGGACTAGACTCCATTCCCTCCGCCCCTACCTCTGAGTCGCTAGATTGGACGTTAGACGTTAGAGAGGTAGGAGTGGAGGGAGGTGGCCGCGACCCCGGCAAGGGCTGGGGACGCGGTTGCGTGTCGACCGTACGGGCACTTATATGACTTGAAGTGGACGGCGTTGAAGAAGCAGAGCCCTCCTTCCGTCGTTTTGTCGGCCTTGACGACTCGACGGAAGAATGTCGGGACTGGTTCCTGGGAGATCTAGAACGAGATCTAGATTTGCGCTTCGGTGAAGGCGACCGTCTCCTCTTAGACCGGTCGGGGGGGGGGGGGGGGGGGGGGGCTCGGCACTGTCACTTTCACTACTAGTTACTACCTGCTTGGAAAGTACTTTCCATTTAGTTTTAGGTTTGGTTGACTTGGCCGGAGTTGACTTAACTATTGGAGATTTAATGAATAGGTGCTCCCAGAGCTCCTCGTCATCGCAATGGAGCGCTTTATGAGCAGTGTTTTTCGTATAAATGTTAAACATTTATTTAATCTCCTTCAAGGCTGCTAAGCAAGAAAAATCTCTTTTATCGAACACTGCCGCTCTTAACTCAGAACACACGGAACACCGTTTCGATACCCATAGTCCCCTTGAGCGATCAAGACACTTTACACATTTTATACATAAATTGTGAGCAAAAACTGGTAATAGAGAGCAGGTAGGCCCCTGCCGTAATCGGCAACTCCTCTGCTGCCGGAACCGCTACAAGTGAAGTGTTGAGATTCTGGAAATAGAAAATTTCCAGGAATCAATGCTCATAAGGATAACCTGAGAGGTGTTAACACATCCTACCTCAAGTCCGCCGGAAAATTAGTTATAGCCACTGCTACTCTAACCTTCCGCTGGACCCGGTAGAGAGACCCCGGGTCTTTCTTTTATCATACATATGAACTGCTTACCTGTGACAAAGCGTCACTGGCCCAATAGACCTTAAGCGTTTTACTATCATTGACCATTTGCACTATATAGATAGTTAACTCGCTTCATGACTTGAGTCATGGTTAAGCTCACTTGACTGTTACGCCGGGCGAGAGAAGTTACTGCGTGAGGCTATCGGTCAGGGCGAGTTCACTCGGCGGGCCGAGTTCACTCCCATAAGAATTTAGCATATTCCGCTGGAAGTTTCGTGGTTCAGCACACCACGCCGGGACATTTGGTTGTTTTTTTATCGTTGAGACGAGAAAACGCCGGCTCTGCTGAGAAAGCCGCCGGAAAACGAACCAAATTTTTCAGAGGTGAGGACTTATATGGGAAAGTCAACCCCCCCCCCCCCAAAAAAAAAAAAATAAATAAATAAACGGGACGTCTCCCAAACCCCTCAAGCATGTAAAGCACATATGCAAAAACACATATAGGGGAAAATATTAAGCTTAAACATACAGTATATAGAGCTTAATTTATAAATAATAAATAACCCCTAGAGCCTACATTGGAGACCCCTAATGAGGCTGACCATGAGGTGACGACGAAACAGCGAGGTGGCTGCAACCAGACGCTCCGAAGACCCAGCAGCAGCAGCACGAGGAGGAAGAGGCCCACGATAGGGGCCCACGCGCAGATACAGACTCCAGAAGATTCCACACCACGTGTGGCAACCCTTAAACTAGAGCATCTGCTAAAATAAAACTATGCAACTACCTCATAGTGACGGCCTGAAGCATAAACTTGCGGAATGGTAGCCTCCTAAATAACTATCAGAAAGCTAAAGGCGCAAAAATAACAAACATGACGCAATGATCCTGGGATACGTAGGCGCCTGTTACAATAGTACCCTAATTTAAACACCTCCTGCGGATGTACCAATGGGGTAGCCTGTGCTAGCTAATCTAAAAACCTGTTCAATACAACTCAGATGTATACAAATGAGCAGGGACTCCCTAGAAGCGAGCGAAGTTAATTTTTCTTTTTTACGAAGTTTTTTCGTAGTGAGTACAAAGGAGTACAAAGGAAATCAAGCAACAACATATCTAGTGACCCTTCTAGGCTGCTTGTCCTCCAAAACACTGAGGATCAAGTGTCCCGATCATAAGACGATCCCATAAGAGAATACGCGTTACCCTTATGAAGTGTAGTACTCCTGTCCTCCAGCGCGGTAGATTCAAACTAGCGACCACGGTGTTTGATGGGAGACTATTATACTAATAGGCATATCATCAATGATGGAGGGGCCACTATTAAATATACTGTATATATTATTATTATTATTATTATTTTTTTTTTAATGTACCGATATTGCTTTTCTTTCCTGTATGAATGTCACATCTAGTTCTCCTCCCCATTCCCACCACACTCTATTATTTTCATTTTCATCAGACCTTAAGGGGTAGTGATCGTTTTTTGGGTCAAATTATGTATATATTCCTTTATCTTTTACTTTCCTCCCTAGACCTCCATCAATCTTAAAATTACAACCCCTAGACCCCCTTTCAAGATAAATTTGTACATTTTTTAGTAGAAAAATTTCCCGGCCAGAGGCTGGTTCCTCTAAAATTACAGGCTCGCTTTAGCTCGCCAGGAAAAAAAAACGACACCTAAATGATACGAAAGGTCTTAAAATTGACAGAAATGGGTCGAACGTTCTTAAAATCGCCAAGCTAATGGGCCGAACGTCTTAAAATCTTAAAACTATTGGGGCTTAACATGAGGGAGAAAGGGGGCCAGAAAAAACAAAACTATTCCCCCTTAAACAAACTGGCACAGTCCCTATTCACCAGCCCTCCTCTTCTTCTTCTTCTTCTATTGGCACTTCCATCGTTCGTGTTTATTCGATGCTCTCAAATATTGTTATCAGTTTCTTTTTCCGAGCTTTTCATGTCTCTCGCTCATGTTTACCACCCCTTAAGAGAAAGGGGGGGGGGGGAGAGAGAGAGAGAGAGAGAGAGAGAGAGAGAGAGAGAGAGAGAGAGAGAGAGACCCCCCCCCCCCGCCTTCCTAGACCCTTTCTTTCAAGCTTAAAAGACCCTGCCTCCCCACACCCGTTCAAGCTAAATGAAAACATGCCTCTCCACACCCCTTCAAGATAAGAAATACACTTCCCTAAACTCCTTCAAGCTAAATGAA
Source organism: Paralithodes platypus (assembly GCA_032716605.1). Lineage (NCBI taxonomy): Eukaryota > Metazoa > Arthropoda > Malacostraca > Decapoda > Lithodidae > Paralithodes > Paralithodes platypus. Next base: position 12,071,285 of record CM064523.1, read on the forward strand.
AACATGCCTCCCCACACCCCTTCAAGATTAGAAATACAACTCCCTACACCCCCTTCAAGCTAAATTAAAACATGCCTCTCCACACCCCTTCAACATAAGAAATACACTTCCCCACACCCCTTCAAGATCAGAAATACACCTCTCCACACCCCTTCAAGATAAGAAATACCCTTCCCCACACCCCTTCAAGATCAGAAATACACCTCTCCACACCCCTTCAAGATAAGAAATACCCCCCACACCCCTTCAAGCTAAATGAAAACATGCCTCCCCACACCCCTTCAACATAAGAAATACACTTCCCTAAACCCCTTCAAGCTAAATGAAAACATGCCTCCCCACACCCCTTCAACATAAGAAATACACCTCCTAACACCCCTTCAAGCTAAATGAAAACATGCCTCCCCACACCCCTTCAACATAAGAAATACACCTCCCTACACCCCCTTCAAGCTAAATGAAAACATGCCTCCCTACACCCCTTCAACATAAGAAATACACCTCCCTACACCCCCTTCAAGCTAAATGAAAACATGCCTCCCCACACACCCCTTCAACATAAGAAATACACCTCCCTACACCCCCTTTAAGCTAAATGAAAACATGGCTCCCCACACCCCTTCAACATAAGAAATACACCTCCCCACACCCTTTCAACATAAGAAATACACCTCCCTACACCCCTTCAAGCTAAATTAAAACATGCCTCCCCACACCCCTTCAACATAAGAAATACACTTCCCTAAACCCCTTCAAGCTAGGTTTTTTAATTTTTTGGTAGAATAATGGTCGGGCCGAAGGCTGGCTTATTCTATATTGCAGGCTCGCTATAGCTCGCCAGGATAATATTGAGACCTTAATGGCACGAACAATCATATAATATTCTTACTAAGTGGGATTTATTGAGGCCTGAATGCCACGAAAAATCATATAATTTTCTTACTAAATGGGATAACCTTCATAAAATCACCAAACAAACGAATATAAAACTTAAATTCGCCAAACTAATGGGGCGCAACATCTTAAATTCGCAAACCTTAATACTGCCTCACTCCATTGGCACTTCCATCGTTCATGTTTATTCGATGTATTCAAATTTTATCACCTCTTTTCCGGCCGGTACAGAAAGCTTTTCATGTCGTCCAGTATATTTCGCGTCCCTGCATTTATTTATTGTGATGGGTAGGGTTATTTGTTGATCTATGTGTGTGTGTGGGGGGGGGGGGTTTGTGTGAGTGTTTAATAATAATAATAATAATAATAATAATAATAATAATAACAACAACATAATTGGTATGTGTGTGTGTGTGTGTGTGTGTGAGTGGCTTGAGAGAGAGGGAGAAGCCTTGGAGTACGTGTGTGTGTGTGTGTGTGAGTGGCTTGAGAGAGAGGGAGAAGCCTTGGAGTACGTGTGTGTGTGTGTGTGTGTGTGTGTGGGGCTTGAGACAGAGAGAGAGAGAGGGAGAGGCCCTGAATACGTGTGTGTTTGTGTGTCCGTCGGTAACCTGCTAGAGGCTTATTACCGCTCGCCTCACTCTTGTTGTTGTTATCTTTATTCTTATTCTAGAAAGAGTAAGAGTGAGTGGGTGAAATTTAGTGAATGAGAGAGTGTGTGTGTGTGTGTGTGTGTGTGTGTGTGTGTGTAGGAGAGAGAAATAAAGTGTGTGTGGATGTGTGTGACAGAAGAAAAAAACCCGGCATGCAACGTTGACGCAGACTTAATTTCACCAACTGTACCTTCGGCAAACTTCATCAGTCGGTCGGGGGATACAGAGGCGGGGCCCTTTGTAAAATACGGGGGGGGAGAGAGAGAGAGAGAGAGAGAGAGAGAGAGAGAGAGAGAGAGAGTAATTTGGTAGGGCCTTATTTTGTTTTATTTTTTTTTTTAGTCCCGTGTAGCTGCGTGTGTGTGTGTGTATGTTTAAGCCAGGCAAACAATTATAGTGGGGGTGTATTATGTCCTCTCTCGCTCTCTCTTATGCTCTCTCTCTCTCTCTCTCTCTCTCTCTCTCTCTCTCTCTCTCTCTCTCTCTCTCTCTCTCTCTCTCTCTCTCTCTCTCTCTCCTTTCTTTGCAATTTTTTACCATTTTCCAGTAAAATTAAATCTGAGCACCACTCGATTCGTGTGGTTTGTGCTCTCTCTCTCTCTCTCTCTCTCTCTCTCTCTCTCTCTCTCTCTCTCTCTCTCTCTCTCTCTCTCTCTCTCTCTCTCTCTCTCTCTCTCTCTCTCTCTCTCTCTCTCTGCACTACACCTGAACGGCCTGATTAAGTTTGCATATTTAACTAAAACATATTTAATAAACTAATCCTATTCAATTCCAGATACGATACGGAATGATCACAGGTTAGTGGCTTATGAAATTAATAGCAAATATAATAGAAGGGTAGGCGTAATTGCAGCGTAACATAAGTTAGTTTAATGGTTAAGGGGATGTATTTAGTTTGTTCCCTAGACCTCCATCAAGCTTAAAATTACCCCCCCTTGAGTTCCTTTCAAGATAAATTTGTACATTTTTCGGTAGAAAAATTTCCCGGCCGAAGGCCGGTTCCTCTTAAATTACAGGCTCGCTATCGCTCGCCAGGATAAAATCGACACCTGAATGGCATGGAAGGTCTTAATATGGGGTGAAAGTTCTTAAAATCGCTAAACTAATGGGGCAAACGTTTTATAATATCAAAAGCAATGGGGCTAAACATGAGGGAGAAAGGGGTCAAGAAAAAAATCCCTCGAGTGGAGACCTCCCCTTAATAGTTTAATAGTTAGATGGACGTATTTATTGGCTGATTTATGTATCTTATTAATATTTTCTTAGTTACCTCCATCTACCTTAAAAACAACCTGCCCAGGATCCTCCTTCAAGATAAATTTGTAAATTTTTCGATAGAAAAATGTCCCGGCCGAGGGCCAGTTCCTCTTATATTACAGGCTTGCTATCGCTCGCCAGAACAAAATAGACACCTAAATTACACGAAAAGTTTTGATATTGACAAAGAAATGGGGCGAAATGTCTTAAAATTACCAAACTAATGGGACAAACGTCATAAAACCTAAAAACCAATGGGGTTAAAGAAGAGGGACCATAAAAACGACCCATCTCCCCTTAACTCCTTTTATTCTTTACAGAGGTGAATGAGGCTTATAATCAGCGTTACCTGGACGGGACTGAACTTGGGGAGGAAATGGTAAGTACTCATTTGTCTTTACCTGTCGCATTTGGCTACCGAACAATGTACAAATTTATCTCGAGTGGAGGTTTTGGATGTGTGTATATTCAAGTTTAAACCCTTCACCACCATGACGTAATTTTCCTCGTGTTCTGGTTACCATTAGACGATTGTCTTTACTTTATGATCTGCCTCAAGGACTAAAATGGGAACATACGATCTCAATACACCCTTTTCGTAACGTAGGTCCTGCTTTTCTGGTCACCCTTCTTCCTTCATGTTTAGCCCCATTAGTGTTCAGATGTTAAGATGTTTGCCCCATTAGTTAGTCGATTTTAAGACCTTTCGCCCCATTTCTTTGTCAATATTTAGACCTTTCGTGCTATTTAGGTGTCGATTTTTTCCCTGGCGAACGATAGTGAGCCTGTAATGTTGGAAGAATTGGCCTTCGGCCGGGACATTTTTCTACCGAAAAATGAACAAATTAATCTAGAAGGGGGATCTAATGGATGTTTTTTTTTTTAAATTTGATGGAGGTCTAGGGAGGAAATTAGAATAATTATGAATACATGCAAAAATCGCCCAAAAAGTGAACCATCCCCCCTTAAGCTCTTGAAAATCATCTCCTTTTAGCCAGAATCAAAGGTAAAAATACGTCATGGTGCTGAAGGGGTTAATGGAACTCTAGGGAACATGACGGCCTGCTGTTACGGAAGAATCTATCAACTCTTCACAGAACTCCATTTTTAGACAGTGTTGGCAAGAGATCTGACGTGAGATGTCCTGATGAATTGAAAAATATACCTCCACGTCGGATATACTGTATATAGGCCTACTCTGATTGTGTAGGGAATAAAGGTGGCTTGGCTTTTATCTTGGGCTTAGTGTGGTGTGTGTGTGTTTGTGTGTGTGTTTGTGTGTGTGTGTGTGTGTGTGTGTGTGTGTGTGTGTGTGTGTGTGTGTGTGTGTGTGTGTGTGTGTGTGTGTGTGCGCGCGATAGACGTGAGGGTGCCTGTGTATGTGTGTGTGTGTGTAACAGACGGGAAGGTTCCTATGTATGTGTGTGAAGTTTTGTGTCTGTGTTTGTCTGTGTATGTATGTGTGTGTGAAGTTTTGTGTCTGTTTTTGTATAGGTATAGGTATATGAAGGCGTAGGGATGTGGCGACCCCATCGCCCGTCATTTGTGTGGCGCAGATAGCCCCTGGAGGTTGAGCCTGGGAGTTCTACCTCCAGAATTAACTCTCACTGATGGATCAGCGAGCCTCGGGGCTGCAAAGGACCCAGTTATTAATAGTTATCTCCTACTCGACGAGACAGAGAAACGGGTGAGGGAACGCGAAAGTGGTCCCCGACCCTGAGAATAGGAACTTTAAATGTGGTTTCTGTCTCGTGTTGGCCACCCTCAGCAATGGAGTATGTGCATGAGTATATACATACATACAGTACATACATACATACATACATTATTATTATTAGGGGTTCGATCCCTACGGGGAACCCCTATTGTAATCATTAAACCCGGTTTTTCATCCAAATTCTTCTTACTCGCCGGTTTCGACGCAATAACTCCAGAACCGCTTTTTGGATCGGGATCAAACTTTCACAAGAGGTGCATTTTTGTATTGGGCAACTTTTGATATCCTAAACATCCGGCATGGCGGCCAAACAGGTCCGTGGCAGCCGATTACCCGAAAAACGTTACGCCTAAATACCGTCTCTCCCACTCATAGGAAACGACTGGGCTTTGGCATATGGACTCCCCTACTAATGCTCCGCAAATGTTATAGAGAAGGTTTTGCTTTTGCACGTGGGTTTTTTTCCGGCAATCTTGAAAAAAACTCGAATTCCACTTAAAATTCCACATCTTGAAAACTACGCCGATGATCAAAGCCATGGGTGCGTAGTAGGGTGAGGCTCGCGATTCCGAACGTTTTGATACCAAAAGAATATAAATGGGTGGAATAGTTTGGCCGCAGCATTGAAAACTGTCTATTCTTAAATGACTTTAAAACCGCATTCGCTACCCACACAAAGTTTACCGTCTACAGTCTACAGGCGTCCACGCATCCCCCAGTTTTGCTTAATAACATAGTCTCTTTATTATTCAGATCTATTATTTTTTTTTTTATTTAACTCTCTCAAAACAGTTAGAGTCCCTACGAATTCCAGCAATTATTTAGCCAACCTACCTATACATACCTACCCTACCAAATAATAATGATAATTCAAATTTATTTTTGGTGAATGACAGAGTATTGGCTAAGGTTTTTAACAATTCCTCCCTTTGCCAAATGCTTTGTTTAATAACAATGATATGGACCTTCAAAGTTTTGGCAATTGCCTGTGTGACTTACCCTGCCCTTCCTTCCTCCCTCATATCTAGCAAATGTATCAACAACCACTCTAGTGAACTTTCGGTATTTAGTTTATTCAGCTTAATACTATTTATCCACATAAAATAGAAACCTATCACGATTTTTGTCTAATACAACCATAGACAGTGCTATTACATATTATTTGAACATGATGTCGAATTTAGCAGTTGCTATTTCCCTTGAACAGTAATGACAGAACCGAAAGCTTCTCTTGCCGTGTAGTACTCAAAGAAAGCAGGGTTACTTAAGCCGGCCCATACCGAACTGTTACCAAGTCAGAGATTCAGATGTAACTTTCACAATGCATTATAACCCTAGACAGACACCAATATACCACTAAATCATACAAATATCACTACAAAAAAGATAGGAAAATATTATATTAATGTCCTAGGTATTTGAAATTATCCAAATGAGTAAAATCCATTATGATATAATGATAATGGGATTGATTAGTATCTGGCAACAGTGTTGCACTATAATGTTCTGAACGTATGCTAACCGGAATATTTATCCCATTAATATACACATCTATCACTATTTAAATTTAATACAACCATACACAGTGCTATTACATATTATTTGAACATAATATAGGATGGTCTTTCCTTTAAACCATTTTCTATATGTATTCACAAAAAATATAGGCCTAGCCTAGGCAGCGCTACCAGTAGGTACGAATTTATCAGTTCGAATTTTGATTGAGAGTGGGATTAGGCCTAGGCCTAGCCTAGGGCTTAACATGGGATACTGTTTGGGGGTTGGGAATAGGCTCAGGCTGCTTTAGGCCTAATTAGGTAAAAATAGTCAAATCGAGACAATTGCACAGCCAACATAGCCTAGGCCTATTAAGCAAATATTTTACCAATCTACAATAGGCCTAGTCTATTCGCTGTAAGTAGGCAAAAAATCATGACCTATAACCTCTGTAGCTAATAAACAACTAGAGTGATCAAGCTAATATGTCTACCATTTGGGAAGAGTCAGTCAAGGAATAGCCTAGATGTGGAAATTTGCAGCCAATTTGCTCTAGCCCTTTTTGAGATACAGAGGTTAGAGATCACCTGACCGGGTATATATCCTAGTGTTTACTAATTTATAGGCTACCCCTTTGAAAGGATATTAGCCGGGTAGGATGTAGTTACCGGGTGTATCGCCAGCCTTGTTTATACTACGCGTACGCGTAGTGGCGTCGGACGCTTGCCATCCTTTTCCTATCTATTTAGACTGCCTTTGGATACAATAATATGTTGAGGTTGGGCTTTGCCCCCCTTCACCCCCCCATGACATATTGTCATCATCATATATATTTCCAGCAGGGGGCAAATAACCAAAATATATCGCCGTCAAAATAGACGCGAACTTAACAACGGCGATCGACAAATGTAAACATGACGGAGGCGGCGGACGTTTGCAATCATGTTCCCGTCTATTTTGAATGCCAATGGATACAATAATATGTTGAGGGGTGGCTTTGCCACCCCTCACCCCCCCATGTCATGTCATCGTCATATTGCCAGCAGGGGGCAAATAACCGAAAAAATCACCGTCAAAATAGACACGAAGTTAACCGCGGCGATCGCCCTATGTAACCATGACGACCATACACCCGGAAACTACATCCATCCCCATTAGCCTAACCTAACAACCTTACCTAACCTATCCTATCCTAGTATTATGGGTGGGGGCTGCCGCCCCCTAGACCCAGTACGTTGGATACAAAATTAACCCTCACCTAACACCTAGTATAGGCTATGTCCCTAGTACCCAGTATGTGGGATACCAAGCTAACCCTCACGTAACACCTAGTATATGTCCCTAGTACCCAGTACGTGGGATACAAAACTAACCTTCACCTAGCATATGTCCCTCACTCAGTACACCTTTCACCCTCACTACCATTCGTGAGTCCTCATACATCTTCATTATCACATGCAGCAGCCACTCCTCTACGCCAAATTTTCTCCTAGCCTACTGCACAACTTCTTACTTTCAGTAGATATCTTTCCTGCAGCTGCCTGACTATGAAGTTGTCGATTGTGTCACGTCCTGGCATGAAACCAAACTGCATATCGTCGATAGAATGCTTTCCCTTATCATACCTTCCAAGACTCTCTCACACTCACAGACCTTCATGACTTGGCCAAGCATTTTCAGGCCTCTTATAGCAGTTGCAAGGGGAGCCTAACTCTGAAATCACTAGATAGTGCCGCCAGAACCATAAAAAAGAGGAGAGGGCTTAATTAACACATTTCCCTGTTGGACTCAGACACAAACTGAAAACTCATCACTCAGTACCCTCACGTAACACCTAGTATTTCTCTCTAGTACCCAGTACCCAGTACTTTGGATACAAAACTAACGTGGGATACAAAACTAACCTCCACCTAACACCTAGTATATGTCCTTAGTAACCAGTACGTGGGATATAAAGCTAACCCTCCCCAAATATCTAGTATATGTCCCTCACTCAGCTGTACACCTTTCACCCTCACTACCGTTCGTGAGTCCTCGTACATCTTCATCATCACATGCACCAGCCACTCCTCAACGCCAAGTTTTTTCCTAGCCTACTGCACAACTTCTCTGGCCACCTTATCAAAGGCCTTCTCCCGGTCTGCAAACACAACATCAGATCCCTATCTTTTAAGTACATACAGTATCTTTCTCTTATCATACTTTCTAAGACTCTCTCACAGACCTTCATGACTTAGTCAAGCATTTTCAGGACCCTTATAGCAGTTCCCAGGGGAGCCCAACTCTGAAATCACCAGATAGTGCCTCCAGAACCATAAAAATAAAAAATAAAAAAAAAGGAAAGGGCTTCATTAACACAGAGCCCTGGTGGACTCCGACGCGAACTGAAAACTCATCACTCAGTACCGGTACATCTTTCACCCTCACTGCCGTTTGTGAGTCCTCATACATCTTCATTATCACACAAATACCTTCATGACTTGGATTGTGCCGTGTCCTAGCATGAAACCAAACTGCATATCGACAATATCATACCTTCAAAGACTTTCTCACAGACCTTCATGACTTGATCAAGTATTTTCAGGCCCCTATAATTTTCCCTATCCAATGAGTCCCCTTTGCTCTTATACAGTATATAATGTACTTTTGTGCCATTCATCAGAGATTACTTCCTCTCTGATGATGAAGTTAATTAGCTCATTGAACACACCTACTCCTTTCTCACCTGAGGCCTTAATCATCTCAGCTAGAATGCCAGAGCATCCTGCAGCTTTTCTGTCCTTCATTAAGTTATTGCACTGCTTACAAAAGCTGGCACAATCACAGGGAGGGGGGAGTATTGGTTTTTCGTTGCTGAGCTGCTCTATTCCATTCAAATTCCATGTTGAATAATCTTTCGTAGTGTACGGTATCTTCCAAGAATCTATAATTTCTTTGTCAGCGGAAACAATTGTTCAAGTATATATTTTCCCTGTGAAACCAATTTAACTTCATAATGACAATTATATATATAAAGAAAAAACTATATTTTACATAATTTATTGCATATCTTACATATTTAAAAAGATATTTATTAAAATAGTTTAACCAGACCACTGAGTTCCCCAAAAAAACTCTGATAGAGCTGGCCTGAAGGATTAGATCAAGATGGACAAGCAATCAAGATATGATAGGTAGGGAAGGGCAAGAGGTGAACAAATCTAGGAAGGTGAAGATACGCAGACATTTCTCACCATTTCACCAATTCAGCCGCACCACATGAGTTCCACAGCAGAACTCTTATAGGGTAGGGCCGAAGGGTGAGTCAAGAACTGCTACACTGCAGCACCAATTAAGAAATGATCAAGGGCGAAGAATGAGAAATCAGGTCTAAGGAAGAAATAAATCACACTGAGATACACACATAATACACCACTGAGGGGAATCGAGTCAGCTTGGCCACACCAGCGACCATAGACACAAATAAAGTCAGGAGCCAATAAACTAGCCAGGCCAGGGTGGCATATGATATAGGCCGTCCGGAGGACAACCGAATTAGACAGAATAAGAATAGAAGGGGAAAAACATACAAAAAGGGGCATTCAAATTTCAATGGAAATTCACTATGATAACTGTAATATGTGGGAATAACTTTCACCTTCATATTTCCTAATCTCTTAGCATAAACATGATCAATTAGGGTGCCATTTTCAGTTGTTGGTTGTGTTACATGTTGAGAGTATCCACGCTTTTCCATTAAATTTGCAATAGAAGAGTTAGTTTGGATGTTTTCACAATGCAACCAATTGGGTATTTGTCTAGTTCATTTAGAAAATTACTTAAATTTACTCTAAAATAATTAAGTCCATATGAAATAGGTCTGTATATAGGGACAGGTTTGTCCTATAGAAAAGTATAGCCAACACTGTTCTCTACCCACTAAAAGCTGAACCAGTGGAAGGTATTACCCGTGTTTGCATACCTTCCCTCAATTTCAGTCAGGCTATATTTGGATGATAATTTGAACTCAATTTGACCTATCTCAGAATAGTAGTATGGGAATTTCATTATTTTCCTTATTGTGAAGGCAATCATTATTCTATAAAAAACACTTACCCTAATAATACATGTACCAGGTTGTTCTCTATATTTTAAGATTATACTCTTTATATAAAAGGCTTGCATGGCTGCATGATAAATGTTTTTCTTTGATTCACTCTTCTTGATTTTTTCTATATTGCAGGCCATGCTTTTGTTCCTCCTATTTCCTTTTCTATTATTTCCACTCCTCAAGTGAGGTACTGTAGAGGTGATTCTCTTGGTCCCATCTGTAGAGGTATTGTAAATGGTGGCCAGACACGCCCGTGGCAGCCTTTCACACCCAACCCATCTTGTCCTATCTAATTTTATGTTGAACTCTATTGTTCTTGATCCCACTATAGGACTTGGTAGCCTATTCCACATATCTACAACTCTGTTACTAAACAAATAGAGGCAGATCACTTACACACCCAGTTTCTCTCTGTCGCTCGTTGCTTGCACATCGGTACAAATGAAGCAGATCCCTTACACATGCAACTAAGATGAACATGGGAATCTGCAGACAAGTGGCCCACAAAAGGCAGATCCCTTTCACATCCAACCCATTTCGTCCTTATGTCTATCTGATTTTATCTTGAAATTCTTTATTGTTCTTGATCCCACTATAGCACTAGGTAGCCTATTTCACATATCTACGACTCTGTTACGAGAGAGGCAGATCACTTACACAGCCAAATTTCTCTCTCTCTCTCTCTCTCTTATTTGCAAACTGGTACAAATGAGGCAGATCCCTTACACATGCTACCAAGATGAAAATGGGAGTCTGCAGAGAGCCGATTGGCCCACACACGGCAGATCCCTTTCACACCCAACCCTTCTCGTCCTATCAAATTTTATGTTGAAGCTCTATTGTTATTGATCCCACTATAACACTTGGTAGCCTATTCCACATATCTACACTCTTTTTACCAAGCGAATAGAGGCAGATCCTTTACACAGCCAATCTCTTTCTCTCTCGCTCTTGTTTGTTTTGCACACCGGTACAAATGAGGCAGATCCCTCACACATGCAACCAAGATGAAAATGGGAGTCTGCAGAGAGCCAAGTAACCCACATAAGGCAGACCCCTTTCAGACCCAACCCATCTCATAAACGTTACCTGTTATTTACACTACTTACTATACACCCATGTTATCATATACCTGCAACCAAAACACAATTGTAAGAAATAGGAACATAGGAAAATGGGAGTCTGTAGAGAGCCAATTGGCCCACACAAGACAGATCCTTTTCACACCCAACTCATCTCATAGCAACTCTCTCTCATTTATCTCTGTCTTCTTACATTATCTCTCTCTCTCTCTCTCTCTCTCTCTCTCTCTCTCTCTCTCTCTCTCTCTCTCTCTCTCTCTCTCTCTCTCTCTCTCTCTCTCTCTCTCTCTCTCACAAATGAGAACATAAGAAAACCGGAGTCTGCAGAGAGCCGATTGGCCCACACATGTCAGATCCCTTTCACACCCAACCCATCCCACGCTCTCTCTCTCTCTCTCTCATATTTATCGCTATTTTCCTTACGTTTATGACATCCTATTCTCTCTTGCCATACTCTCTCACTCTCACAAATGAGAACATAAACAAAATAAGAAAACGGGAGTCTGCAGAGAGCCGATTGACCTACACATGGCAGATCCCTTTCACACCCAACCCATCTCGTTCTATCTAATTTCAAGTTGAAGCTCTATTGTTCTTGATCCCATTATAGCACTCGGTAGCCTATTCCACATATCTACAACTCTGTTACTAAACGAATAGAGGCAGATCCCTTATACAGGCAATCTCTCCCTCTCTCGCTCTTGTTTGTTTGCACAATCTGTTCCTTCTGTAATTTCTCCATGCCCGATAAGTTAAATGATCTTTTGATATCTGTGACACAACTTTTGTATCCAACACAATACCCTGCTTGCAAAACCCCTCGAACCCCGGACAACGTTGCTTGCAACTTTAATTATTATTATTATTGCTCGTAGATTGTTTATCATTAATCAAACCGCGAACCATTGGACACCACTGGACCTTTAGCTTGCTGTAGTTTTGTTTACCTCCATTAAGGAGAGCTGTTAGGCCCAGTAATTGTTTGGCTGTTAAAAAATGTTAATTGGATTCTCACGATCGGTTTGGGTTGGTTGATGGGGATGTTGTTGTTGTTTATTGACGTTGATGGGGTGACGCGGTTGTGTGGAGAGTTGTTGTTGTTGTTTATAGTTATATGTTGATGGGGGGTGCAGTTGTGTGAAGGCTTGTTGTTGTTGTTATTGTTGTTGTTTTTGTTTATTGTCATTATATATATTGATGTTGATGGGGTGATGCGGTTGTGTGGAGTGTTGTTTTTTGTTATTATTGTATTTATTAGTTTATAATGAAGTTGACGGGGTGATATATTTGTGTGTTGTTGGTTTTGTATAGTATCAATATATATTGGGGTTCCTGGGATGATCCGTTTGTTGTTGTTGTTTTTGTCTATTTATAATATTGGGGTTAATGAAGTGATGCGGTCGTGTAAAGGGTTGATTTTGTTGCTTTATATTAATAGGTTCAGGTTGATGACATTGATGTTGTCGTTGTTGTTGTTAGAGATCTATACAATAACAATATTATAACTTATATTTTTAGTGTAAATATTATCATATTTTGATATTATTGCTGGTGTCTATTAATATTCTGCTTCTACCAAAAATAATAATGATGATAAACTAATAAAAATCATAATAATAATATTACTGCTACTACTACTACTACTACTACTACTACTACTACCAAAATAATGCTAATTTAGGTATCCCGATTTTTTCATACGCTGATAATAAACGCAGATATAAATTATACACACACACTAATGAATATTAATGCATAATGGCCTATAATCATATTTGCTAATTGCGTACATGTAAATCTGATTACTGTGTACATGTGTGTAACTTTTGAGTGTGTGTGTGTGTGTGTGTGTGTGTGTGTGTGTGTGTCGGGGTGTGTTTTGGTTGTGGTTGCGTATTCGCTTGCCTGTGTATGTGTGTGCGTGTGCGTATATGATTGGACATGATTGTATATTAATTGTGTGTGTGTGTACGTATGTGTTTGAACATGTTTGTATGTTACTTGTGTGTGTTTGTAATCATGTGTATGTGAGTGTGGTTGTGTATTTACCTGTGTTTGTTTGTGGCTGTGTGCACCAACTCATGTACAGTATGTGTATGTGTGTGTGTATGTAGACGCGCAGGATTCTTTTATATTTGAGATGTTTATTTGTTTTCTACGTATTATTGTGTTTGTTGTGTGTGTGTGGTGTGTGGATTCCCTCGTTACCAGGTCCATTGGATTGGTAGTTAATGTAAATGGCCTGGTTTGGGGGAGAGGGGTCCACAATAAAATTTAGCAGTTCCAAGTATTTTCGTGCTAGTTTGTATAAGGGTTTTTCAAAGTGATATAAAACACCAGATAAATACAGGGTGGCACATAATTCAGGTACCCACCTGGCTGGGTGAGGCTTGTCAGCCTTGGTCGGAAAGGAGAAAGCCGTATAAAAATCTGGGTGGATGGGACTCATCAGCTTTGGTCGGCAACACGTCTAGGGGAGCAAACCGTATACAAATCCTTTCTGCTCATCTTAGACCGAAGGGTAAAGCAGGTTGGAATCACTAGCCACCCACAACTGTTGAAAATTTGTGGTAAAAAAGATACATACAGGACCTCGAGTCGAGTTGAGTGGTCAATCCTGTATTTCGTTGAATAATTTTGCACGGGTAGTCCTACACGGGGGAACAGGTTCGCTTGGGGGCGTTTTGTGTATTGCCACCCTCATAAAGGGCAGTATGGCATCCGCTATTAGATAGACTAATAGATTTTATCAGTGTACTCAAAATTGTCTCGTTTTTCTGAAGTCAACCCTACTCAAGTGATAATAATTATGGTACGAGACAGCCCTGAGCGTAGGTGACCTAAGTGAAACCTTCATATCTCATGTGCGGAATCATATCAGCCGATCATGTCACAAGTTTCTTAGGGAGGTAAAGGGGGGTGACCTGCTTTTTGTTATTTCTGTCCTTTTCTCTCTTTCTCTGGCTTGTATCCATTCTGCCCCATTCAGCCAACTATTTTAAAACGTTTATCCCCATCTAGGTGTCGATTTCTTCCTGGCGAGCGATAGCGAGCCAGCATTATATGAAGAAATCCGGCTTCACCGGAGACATTTTTCTATCGAAAAATGTACAAATTTAGCCTGCTGTCAAACAAAAATTAAAAATAAGCTGGCTCGCTACCGCTCACCAGTAAAATTTTTACACCTGGATGGGGATAAACGTCTTAAAACAGTAGGCTGAATGGGGCCAAATGGATACAAGCCAGAGAAAGATAGAAAAGGACAGAACAAAAACAGGTCACCCCCCCCCCCCTTAATTATGGAATGCAACCTGTAGTGTAGACAGAGCGTGCAGACCCAATTTGACTGACTCATAGACAATTTCCTGCATGTCTGCGCCAGTTCGAGTCTTCGCGATTATTTAGACAAGTTCTGAAGTATAATTGGGCAATATTAAGGGGAGATCTCCACTCGAGGATTTTTTTTCTTGACCCCTTTCTCCCTCATGTTTAGCCCCATTGCTTTTGATATTATAAAACGTTTGCCCCATTAGTTTAGCGATTTTAAGAACTTTCACCCCATATTAAGACCTTTCGTGCCATTCAGGTGTCAATTTTATCCTGGCGAGCGATAGCGAGCCTGTAATTTAAGAGGAACCGGCCTTCGGCCGGGAATTTTTTCTACCGAAAAATGTACAAATTTATCTTGAAAGGGACTCAAGGGGGTGTAATTTTAAGCTTGATGGAGGTCTAGGGAACCAACTAAAAACCTTCCCTTAAACCAGTGAATTATGTCTTATGCATGCGATACTGTTTCAAGTGAGTGCGTCTCCATTTATGCTCTTGACTGTACGGTCGCGCTAATAAGTCATGTCTCAGCTGTCATTACGTTTGGCTCGCTCTGTGCTGTATTAAGGGGAGATTTCCACTTGAGGGATTTTTTTCTTGACTCCTTTCTCCCTCATGTTTAGCCCCATTGTTTTTCTAATTTTAAGACGTTTGCCCCATTATTTTGACGATTTTAAGAACTTTCAACCCATTTCTGTCAATTTTAAGACCTTTCGTGCCATTTAGGTGTCGATTTTATCCTGGCGAGCGATAGCGAGCCTGTAATTTAAGAGGAACCGGCTTTCAGCCGGGAAATTTTTCTACCGAAAAATGTACAAATTTATCTTGAAAGGGGCTCAAGGGGGTGTAATCTTAAGCTTGAAGGATATCTAGGGACCAAACTAAAAACCTCCCCTTAACGTTTGTCAGATGTTGAATAGGGTGGGTAAGCGTAGAAACATGTTAGTATATCTTACTGGAAACGAATAAATCAAGTTTTAGATATTTCTGATACCAATTATTGATCAAAACATACTTGGTGCTGAGCCATCACTTATTAGCGCGACTGTACAGTGCATGTGTATAGCGTGTGTGTGTAGAGAATGGAGAAGGAACAGCTGGGGTACTCATGATGCAAACCAAGAGAGAGGTGCAGCAAAGGTGTGCTTGGTGAGGTAAACTGAAGCTCTCTCTCTCTCTCTCTCTCTCTCTCTCTCTCTCTCTCTCTCTCTCTCTCTCTCTCTCTCTCTCTCTCTCTCTCTCTCTCTCTCTCTCTCTCTCTCTCTCTCTCTCTCTCTCTCTCTCTCTCTCTCTCTCTCTCTCTCTCTCTCTCTCTCTCTCTCTCTCTCTCTCTCTCTTCCCCCCCCCCCGAGTGAATACTGAAGACGGAGGCAATCTTGGGAGTAGCCGATTGTACAGTTGGTCTCATAAGTTTTCATTCATTCCTTCATGTTATTGGTGCAAGGAATATTAGTATGATTGAAATAGAAGTGCTTATTTTTATCCAGTTGTTAGTTAATATGACGAATTATCGGTTGTATAGCAAATTATCCTTGTAAAACCGGTATCACACGAGAGCTTTTATAGTCAACATTCGAAGATCAAAATTTTTCTGGCAACATTTCTGGAATAATCTGCTCTGGTATCGGAAACTAGACTGATAATAGATGAATTTAGGTGTTGATCTCATAAGCTGCCAGATCAGTGTTGAGGATAAATGAGGGAAAATGCGCCCGTGTGATACCGGCTTAAGTTAATCCCACTATATTTCTTTCCATACATAAAATCACGAGTGGATCCATACTATTGTGACCAACTGTACCAGCCAACGTGAATGGTGGGGTTTAGCTCCCTAGACTCTTAAGGGGAGGCAGACCGTTTTTCTGGACCCCCTTCTCCCTAATGTTTAGCCCCACTAGTTTTGAGATTATAAGAAGTTCGGTCCATTAGTGTGGCGATTTTAACACCTTTCGCCCCATTTCGTTGTCAATTTTAAGACCTTTCGTGCCATTTAGGTGTCGATTTTTTCCTGGCGAGCGAAAGCGAGCCTGCAATTTTAAGAGGAATCGGCCTTCGATTGAGACCTTTTTCTACCGAAAAATTTACAAATTTATCTTGAAGCTGGGTCTAGGGGGTGTTTTTCTAAGCTTGATGGAGGTCTAGGGAGGAAACTAAGAAAATATATTAATAAATGAAATAAAAGACCAAACAAACGGTCTGCCTCCCTTAAGGCACGGGTCTGCCATATTGGTGTGTCAAGCGCTACTGCTATTAATGGTGATCGTGTATTCAGCCTTTAACTGTGTTGGTGGTGTAATGGTTTGGATGCTTGTGTTCTGGGTGTGGTGTCCCGAGTTCGAATCCCGGGAAGACCATATGCTTTCATTAGTTTGGGGTTTGTAAATGATGATTAATGTTAAGAACGCGGTGTTGCTTATATTCCAGGCTTGCTATTGCTCGTCAGTTAAAAATGGTTACCTTAATGGCACGAAAGGTCTTATAATTGACAAAGAAATGGGACAAAAGGTCAGAGAATAGCCAAACTAATGGGGCGATCATCTTAATATTTCACAATTAATGGGGATAAACATTAAAGGGAAGGGTTAAAAAAAAAAAAAAAAAACACACACACACACACACACACACACACACACACACACAACTCCTTTTTATCGAATTCATACGTCACCACGGACATACAAACACACTTACCCGCACGAGTTTAATTGGGGATATTTTAATTAATTGTATCTGTAAATATATTTTAGTGGAGTACATCCTTAATTTCATAACATTTCGTTTTTGAAGTGCACTGTATTGACGAGTTTCTACCGTAGGATAACAATTATGGATCATATTATCTCTGCATGAGCATTCATATTATATTTATATTAGATTATATATTTAGATTCGTACTATATAATACACAATTGCTGAAGATCTTCACACATATGGAGCTTTGAAAATATATTTGAAAATCAACGTGCTCTTCATCGTTTGTCTTTGACTGATTGTTGAAGAAAGGCTAATTAGACAATGGATAATTAAGGAATAATGTAGGTAATATAACATAAATTTGAGTTGTAGCATCACACACACACACACACACACACACACACACACACAGAGCCCGTAGCCTAGTGGTAGAGCTCTCGTCTCACACACGAGGGGCCGGGGGTTCAATCCCCGGCCGGGCGGAGACAAATTGGGCTTGTCTCCTTTCATGTGTTAGCCTCAGTTCACCTAGCTGTAAATAGGTACCTGGAATAAGTGGACGACGTTGTGACGTCCCATCTGGGGTTGGCAAAAATGGTACAAGGTGAGATGGGTATCATATGGTTCACCTAAGCTGATGGCTACCTAAGCCTTCGGGCGAGACGGTACCGTCTATAGTGAGAATGGTGCCATACAGATCCACCCTAAGCCTTCGTTTCCGATGTCGCCAATTGGCTAAAAATACAGACTACACACACATCCACAGCCATTCCAACGATACATATAACACCTACACATATAGGAGGCGGGAAATAACGAGCATGCTCACTCCCGCAATACAACTAGAGTAAGTACAACTAGAGTAAGTACACACGCACGCACACACACACAGCCCGTAGCCTAGTAGGTAGAGCTCTCGTCTCACACACGAGGGGTCGGGGGTTCAATTCCCGGCCGGGCGGAGACAAATTGGGCTTGTCTCCTTTCATGTGTTAGCCTCAGTTCACCTAGCTGTAAATAGGTACCTGGAATAAGTGGACGACGTTGTGACGTCCCATCTGGGGTTGGCAAAAATGGTACAAGGCGAGATGGGTATCATATGGTTGACCTAAGCTGATGGCTACCTAAGCCTTCGGGCGAGACGGTACCGTCTATAGTGAGAATGGTACCATACAGATCCACCCTAAGCCTTCGTTTCCGATGTCGCCAATTGGCTAAAATACAGATTACACACACATCCACAGCCATTCCAACAGTACATAAAACACTTAACATGCATTTCAAGCAATACATTCCCAGTTAAGGAGGCGCGATAATAATGAGCTTAGCTCGCATTGCGTGGATTCCCCTTGACGAACAAGTAACTGAGTAACACAAACACACACACACGACAGTACAATACTTAGGTTGTTTTTGCAAAGGACTAAATTTTACAAAAATAATGTAACTATAGGTAAATGTAAATGTTGATAACATTACACACACACACACACACACACACACACACATACACAACATATACAATATATACACACATACACGCTCTCACACAAGATGGCATTATACAGACACACGCTCTCACACTAGATGCCATTTAACATACAAACACACACACACACACACACACACACACACACACACACACACACACACACACACACACACACACACACACACACACACACATTATGACAGATGACCTCTTTTATAACAACCAAGTTATGGATATCCTCTGGTAGTTTTTGTGCCCATGCTATGTAGTGTAATGCTCCGTGCTCTCACATTCAAGTTTTTATGTAGCGCCATTAGTTCCAAGCAGTGAGATGGAGGACGTTCTTTATTCAACGCTGTTTTTAGTGTGGGTTTGTGGATGTTGATGTGGGTGTGTGGGGGGGTTTATGTGGGTGAGTGGGTAGGGGTTGATTTGGGTGGGTGCGTGGGTGTGTTTATGTAGCGCCATTAGTTCGAAGCAGTGAGATAGAGGGCGTTCTTTATTCAGTGCTGTTTTTGGTGTGGATGTGAGTGGGTTTGTGGATGTTGATGTGGGTATGTGTGGATGTGTGTCAATATAGATGTGGGGGTGGCATGTTTTTATGTAGTGCCATTAGTTCGAAGCAGTGAGATGGAGGGCGTTCTTTATTCGGTGCTGTGTTAGTGTGGGTGTGTGTGGGTTTGTGGATGTTTATGTGGGTGGGTGAGTGTATGTGTAGGGGTGTGGGTATGTGAGCGTGTTTATGTGACCCCATTAGATCGAAGTAGTGAGATGGAGGGCACTCTTTATTTTTTGAGAATTTAGGACGTTTGTCCCATTAGTTTGGCGATTTTAAGACCTTTCGCCCCATGTGTTCGTCAATTTTAAGACATTTCGTGCCATTTAGGGCGAGCCTGCAAATTGGGAGGAACCGGCCTTCGTTCCGAGTATTTTTTTTATAGATTTTTTTTTTATCTCGAAAAAGGGGTCTTCGTAGTAATTGTTTTAATGTTGATAAAACAATGTATAAATAAAAATCTAGTGCTAGTAAATAATCCTGTGCTAGTATATTCCAGCCTTAGTGAAACTGATAGCCAACACATAAATACTAATATAACCCGAAATAATTAAATTTGTCCTTTTGTTGACCTGCACAATATTATTTTCATGCAGGCGGAATAAACACAAATCATCATATCCTGCGTCAAAATGTGAATGGTGGATTTGATATATTTCGTCTCTCCATGTATATTTTGCAATTCTCTCCTGGAATATTGGAAAATTTAGTCAGAATATTGTATACATGCAAAATACTATAATAATAATAATAATATTACAAAATTAATAATAAGGTGAAGAAGAAGGAAACAATATACAATTATTATTTATTTAATATATAATTATGATTTAGTAATATTAAATTTCATTCTAATTCCATTCAATTCAAAATACTTTAATTGTTACAATTACATAATACAAACATATATTATTATATGATAAATTAGTTTATTATTATTATTATATATATATATATATATATATATATATATATATATATATATATATATATATATATATATATTATATATATATATATACCGTATATATTTATATACAATAAATAATAGTATTGTTTTAAACTACCAGAATAGTATACACATACACACTGATAACAATATTATTAGGGGGAACTACTCGCTTTTTATGGACTCCTTTCTCCCTCATGTTTAGCATAATTATTAGTTTTGAGGTTTTAAGACGTTCGTTCCATTAGTTTGGCGATTTTTGGGATCGTTCTCATTTTGACCTTTCGTGCCGGTATATATATATAAATATATATACCAAAAAACCAAGCACTACCGTACCCCCTTCACCCGTTCAGTACCAGTTACGTCCTTTTCATTATAGTGGCTAGTAATAGACGATTTTATTCAGTTTAAGATGGGCCTCCAGCAATCAATAGAATTGCAATCATCATAGTTAATCCTTTTTACTCCCACAGATCCATCTTAAGCTGCACAATATCGTCAAAATATAGCTAAAATAAAATGAAAGTGACGTCACCGATACAGAAAGGGTTACTAGGAGGAACAACTATACCCTGTGTCTTTTCAACTGACGGAAAATGGCAAAGTTCCCATCAAAATTTATCAGTTATTTTGAAGATTCTGTAGTGAGATATATCGCTAATTATATAAACTTGGTCTTAATATGATGCAGAGACATTGTGGTTTCATATTTTTCCATTGAGTATCGAGAAATTAGCTGCTAAGGGATTCAATTTACCGTCATATGTAGTTTATCAATTTACCGTCATATGTAGTTTATCAATTTACCGTCATATGTAGTTTATCAATTTACCGTCATATGTAGTTTATCAATTTACCGTCATATGTAGTTATCAATTTACCGTCATATGTAGTTTATCAATTTACCGTCATATGTAGTTTATCAATTTACCGTCATATGTAGTTTATCAATTTACCGTCATATGTAGTTTATCAATTTACCGTCATATGTAGTTTATCAATTTACCGTCATATGTAGTTTTATCAATTTCGTCTTTCCAATATTACTTCGTAGTTCAATTTCGTGTTATTACGCTCGACGTGCTCAAGGATATTCTCGGAAATGGAAATAAGAAAAGCAATGGGTAAAAATTCAGTGCAATCTGCTGGGAAGATTAATAATTACTTTAAGGGAGCCCACCTCGCTTTTTTTCTCTTTCTCTCCCTCTCTCTTTGGTTTGTATTTATTCGGCCCCATTCAGCCTACTGTTTTAAGACGTTTATCCCCATCCAGGTTTCAATATTTTTCTGGCGAGCGGTAGCTAGCCAGCATATATACATTTTTGTTTCGACAGCAAGCTAAATTTGTAAATATTTCGATAGAAAAATGTCTCCGGCGAAGCCTGATTTCTCCATACAATGCTGGCTCGTTATCGCTCGCCAGGAAGAAATCGGCACCTGTATGGGGATAAACGTTTTAAAACAGTTGGCTGAATGAGGCCGAATGGATACAAACCAGGGAAAGAGAGAAAGATAATAAAATAACCGGTGACCCCCCTGAATTACTTGGATGTGTTATTATATTTCCCAAATATTGCTTCTTAATTAGAGTTGTTGTTGATGTTAATTATTGTATTAGTGGAATTGATGATGATGGTGGTGGTGATAGTGATGGTGGTGATGATGGTGGTGGTGGTGGTGAAGATGATGATGATAAGGATATGTGATGGTTAAGATGATGATAATGATGATCGTGATAAAGATGATGATTGTGATGGTGGTGGTGATAATGATGGTGATGAATATGATAATAATGATGGTGGCGGTGATAAATATAATAATAATGATGGTAGTGGTGATGATCGTGATAATGACGGTGGTGATGATAGTGCTAATGGTTACAATGATGGCGATAAACATAGATGATAATGATGGTAATAATGTTGATGATACTAATGAAGATAGTGATGATTATGGGCAGGGTGTCAAACGAAAGCCAAATCTATTCTTTGTAGTCTTTATTATTGTATGTTATGGTTTATTGTTCAAAATATGTTAAAATGTATAACTTGCAAACTAAACAAACCAAAACTTGGACAAAGACAATATAAAGGCAAACTAACTTTATCAAACTCGCTATGTGGAAACAACGCTTACTAAAATAAAATTTATGAAATAAAAGACCACAAACAATAATATTGGAAGTGATCAAATGCCCAAAACAACGCTATTTTATGTTAATGTTCTTGTTTTCCTTCTCATTTTATGTTAATGTTCTTGTTTTCCTTCTCATTTTATGTTAATGTTCTTGTTTTCCTTCTCATTTTATGTTAATGTTCTTGTTTTCCTTCTCATTTTATGTTAATGTTCTTGTTTTCCTTCTCATTTTATGTTAATGTTCTTGTTTTCCTTCTCATTTTATGTTAATGTTCTTGTTTTCCTTCTCATTTTCATTCTGGTATTCAAACAAAATTGCTCCGGTAATTTGACCCTGATTATGGTGATGATTGAGATAATGATAATGATGGTATTGACTCTTAGAGATGATAATGACGAAGATGATTATGATATATATGATGATGGCACAATGATGATGATGATGATGATGATAGTAATAAGGAAGTTCAGGATGCTAGTGATGACAGGTGAATCAGCATAACCGGAAGGAACCTAGAATAGCAAAGTGAATGTGTAGTCCTTGCCTGAATCATAATTTAAAGTTAATTAAAGCTAGTGGCGTGTTGTTGCTCGAAGGAGGTTGCGAAACAAATTGAATATATATAATATACTAAAAATTAGCAAAGTGGAGATAGCCCACTATCTGTTATGCTCCTACTAGTTTCTTCTTTTCGACCTTATTCTTCACTGTCCACTGACAACTCTAATTTGTCTACACTATTATTCTGATTTCTGAGTGATGATTATAATTCTGAGTGGCGCTGATCATTAAAATATAGATAATTATAATGATCATTCTAATTTAATGGGCGTAGCTGATCCCAATTGACTCGCAAATGATGTGGCTCGTGTTTCCAATTAGTATCAGAAATAAATGATAAAATATTTAAGGGGGGTCACGTGCTTTTTTTCTCTTTCTCTCCTATTCTCTCTGTCTCTGGATTGTATTCATTTGGCCCCATTCAGCCAACTGCTTCAAGACGTTTATCCCCATCCAGGTGTCGATATGTTCCTGGCGAGCGATAGTGAGTCAGCATTGTATGGAGAAATCCGGCTTCGCCGGAGAAATTTTTCTATCGAAAAATGTACACATTGAGCTTGTTCTCCAAACACAAATATATATATGCTGGCTCGCTACCGCTCACCAGGAAAATATTGACACCTGGATGGGGGTAAACGTCTTAAAACAGTACGCTGAATGGAGCCGAATGAATACAAGCCAAAGAGAGAGGGAGAGAAAGAGAAAAAAGCGAGGTGGGCTCCCTTAACCTTTTAAAATACAATACGCATTTCTCTTTTTGTATTCTGGCTATTATTAGACGATTCAATTCAGATTGGGAAGGGTATAATTATGGAAGTCAGAGGGTTGATTGAGATAGTCTGCACCCTTTTAATTCTCACAGATCCTTCCTAAACTGTATACAATCGTCTAGTGAGGGCCAGAATAAACTGTCAACATGCGTCACAATCTTCAAAGGGTTAAAATTGGAGCTGTGTATTTAGAATGTACACTCGGTTACCAAAGTCTCTAGCCCACTCGTAAGAATCCGTGGACCCCCTATGTTTCTCTTTATGCAATTTTAACTATGGATTAATTTTTGGATATAACTTGCTTTTCAATAAATACTATATATAATTTTGTAGTTGCTGTATATAAAATTATATTCATAAATTCGTTTCCAGAGATATACTTCCATAATTATAAATAGGTGAAGTCCACGAACAGTTATGAGTGGGCTAGAAACTATGGTATCCGAGTGTACGATACAAACTTCGGAAATACTGCTTAATTTAGGGGTTTACAAAGGATTATATAGGAAATCAAGCAACAACACAGCTTATAATACACTCTAGGCTCCTTCTGGTAGGGTATGGATGGGGTAAGGATGGATTGCCAGAGTACAGAAGGTGGGGTGGTACTATCAGAATGGCTGTTCAACGTCCACTGCCTATCATATACTGTAGTGTGATCTCTCTCTCTCTCTCTCTCTCTCTCTCTCTCTCTCTCTCTCTCTCTCTCTCTCTCTCTCTCTCTCTCTCTCTGTATATGATACTGTATATACTGATTGTATTTACGGTAGGCACAAACAGAAAATATAATATATATGCTAAATTAAATAAAGAGGAATCAAGCCTTGTCATTTGTACTACTATTGTCCTAGTGATAGATAGGAACAAGGGCACGTTATAGATACAACGATGGATAGTTAGGTAGATAGCTAAATAGATAGATTGTTAGATAGATGGATAGACAGACAGATTGATAACAAAATAGAAAGACATAGATATATAGAGAGAGGGCTGCAAAGATTGAAATACATAAAGTTCACTGATAAATTCGTTGTGAGAGATCGAATTCTTGGCTGCAGACACAGACTGAAAAACAAGTGAATTTTTAGCATTTAATCAAAGTAAATTAGCTTAGTCCTTCGCGCGAGCCAAACAAGCCAGATAGAGAGAGAAAGAGAGAGAGAGAGGGGAGGATGTGTAATTTGAAATGTTTATAAAAGGATGCCGTAAATTGAGATAAAGAGAGATTGAGAGAGAGAGATAGAGAGAAGGGGGGAGGGGGATGTGTAATTTGAAATGTTTATATAAGGACGCCATACATTGAGAGAGAAAAAAAGAAAGAGAGAAAAAGAGAGAGAGAGAAGGGATGCTTGGAAAATAAAGACGGGAGAATATATGTTTGTGACATGTAAGAAAGATTAATGGTCCTTGAAATTCATATAATATTGTTAGGCTGACGTAAGGAAAAATAGCCGAGCATAATCACGAAATAAAATAATCCACTGGGTTTTATTTAAGGGGAGGTTTTTAGTTTGTTCCTAAGACCTCCATCAGACTTAAAATTCATACCTAGAATTATACCTAGAGAAATTATACCTATTATACCAAATTATACCTAGAGAAAGAGTAACAGATAATTACATTTCTCTACCGAAAAATGTACAAATTAATCTCGAAGGGGGGGGGGGGGTCTAGGGGGTGTAATTTTGAGTTTGATGGAGGTCTTAGGAAGAGAGAGAGAGAGTAATTTAATACGTTGTTATATTTCAGACAATTAAACGAGCCTGGGTAATATATATATGACGTTTTGTAAGTGATGTAAAGTAAACAAATTGATCCCATAACATCATACTCTACAGATTGCAATATTTCACTTGGGTCTATCGAAGTATTTAGGTTCCTGTAGATATTTATCCATGATTATGAGGAACTTAAGGGGAGATCTTCACTCGAGGGATTTTTTTCTTGACCCCTTTCTCCCTCATGTTTAGCCCCATTGCTTTTGATATTATAAAACGTTTTCCCCATTAGTTTAGCTATTTTAAGAACTTTCACCCCATATTAAGACCTTTCGTGCCATTCAGGTGTCAATTTTATCCTGGCGAGCGATAGCGAGCCTGTAATTTAAGAGGAACCGGCCTTCGGCCGGGAAATTTTTCTACCGAAAAATGTACAAATTTATCTTGAAAGGGACTCAAGGGGGTGTAATTTTAAGCTTGATGGAGGTCTAGGGAACAAACTAAAAACCTCCCCTTAATAGAGCACACTTTTGTTTTCAACTGTGTCTCCGTACATAGGCTTATATTCTGTAGATTCAATCGCTTAGAATGATGAAGTAAGGAGGTCTTACTTCAAATTGCGAATGAAGCAACGGGACAAGTGAGTGTTGCAAACGGCTCTTCATAGTCTAACCTTCATAGACCTACAGCGCCTGGTTGCCTCTCATTGGCCCATCATAGCTTTGACTAAGCTAAGCCAAAACGCCACTGTATCGCCGGCTCATCTTGCAACCTCGGACAACTCTCTTTCTCGAGCGCCAACTATTGACCTTGTCAAATCGTACTGTTGGAATGGCTGTGGTTGCGAATGTAGTCTGTAACCATTGTAATCAGCTCGATCCTGATGATCAGGTGTTAGCAATGGTCAATTGCACCTCTGATGTCTGCCATTACAGAGAGGGGTTGGGAGGCCATGGGGATGAGTGTCAAAGACATTCAACCATCGAGGATCGAACTCGTGGCCTCCTGCATGTGAGGTATGAGCACTACCCATCCTCCACGTAGACTCCACGCAATTTGACGTTGTTAAGACCTGTTGTGCCATTTAGGTGCCGATTTAACCCTGGCGAGCGATAGCGAGCCTGTAATTTAGGAGGAACCGGCCCTTAGTAGGAGGTGGCACAAGGCTTACCAACTCAAGTAATATAGATTAATAACTTTTCAACTTGCCTCTGTTGCATCTAGAGGCATGCAGCATAAAGCCGCTGTCACACGAGCGCTTTTCCGTAAATTTTCCATGAACAAGTATTTTCTCGAAATAGTTCGGGGATTGTTTGCACTGGTATCGGTAACTAGATTGAAGGTAGGTTATGTTAAGCGGCTGAATACTGATAGAGCGTAACATTTTAAGATACCCGACCATAATTGCCCGGAAAATTTGAAGGGGAAAAAACGCTCGTGTGACACTGGGCTTAAGGGGAGGAAGACCGTTTGTTTGGTCTATTAATTAATTTATTCATATATTTATTTTAGTTTCCTCCCTAGACCTCCATCAAGCTTAGAAAAACACACCCTAGACCCCCCTTCAAGATAAATTTGTACATTTTTCAGTAGAAAAATGTCCCGGCCGAAGGCCGATTCCTCTTAAAATTGCAGGCTCGCTATTGCTCGCCAGGAACAAATATGGCACCTAAATGGCACGAAAGGTCTTAAAATTGACAATTAATGGGGCGAAAGGTGTTAAAATCGCCAAACTAATGGGTCTTATAATCTCAAAACTAGTGGGGCTAAACATTAGGGAGAAAGGGGTCCAGAAAAACGGTTTTCCTCCCCTTAACATACACAAAACACATGCTACCCTGTATAATTTGAGACGCCGTGTAAATGTGAGGTCTAGATAGTTTCCATAGACATTTGGTGGAGATAATAATACGTATGTTGATAATATACTTCTTCTACCAGTTTTAAAATAACTAAATGCAGCCACTACCCCTTTGCATCCTTGTGAAGAAACACAAATAGGGTAATATCGCGCCATTGTGGTCTAGCGAGGCGGAAATTAGAGGCTAGTCAGCAACACAATAACAGTCAAGAAGGGAAGAAGAAGAAGAAGGAGGAGAAACGCGTATATTAACTTCATCTTGTGAAATTTGTTACTTGATTTTTTTTTAAACGAGACAAAATACATTAAAGTATGATCAACTAGATGATGATATACAGTATATATACACGATCCTTGGTTGGAGATAAGATAGGCCAGAATAAGACCATTGTGTTATGTTGGTGGTGAGGGAAGGATAGTAAAGGGATAGTCAACAACAAGACGGTGGCTCCAGATTGTTACTTATGGCTGGCCCTATCTAACCCGGGGATGGTCTTTATGGAATCCCCATTCAACCTGCGATTTTAAGACGTTTCACCGTATCCAGCCTACGATTATAAGACACTTCTCCCATTTCAGATAGGAATGTTAAGATGTCTCGCCCACATTTTTAGACAAATAGCTAAATTTTTACATTTTTCGATAGAAAACCGTATCCGGCGAAGCCGTATTTCTCCAAATATTGTAGGCTTGCTATAGCTCGCCAGGAAATAGTCGTCAAGTAATGGGGTAACACTGTTTGAAATTCCTGGATGAATGGTCGAAATGTCTTCAAATTCCTGGATGAATGGGGCTAAACGTTTTAACATTCCTGACTGAAGGGGCTCAGTGATCGTAAAAAAGGGTTAATGTATAGATAGGCTATACGATAGTATAAGGGATAGTAATACCATTGTGGTATGTTGGCGAGGGGGGGGGGGAGAATGGATAGTAAGTGGATAGTCAAGAAGATGAAGGGTTCAGATTGTTGCTTATGACTGGGTTCAGATTGTTGCTTATGACTGGGTTCAGATTGTTGCTTATGACTGGGTTCAGATTGTTGCTTATGACTGGGTTCAGATTGTTGCTTATGACTGGGTTCAGATTGTTGCTTATGACTGGGTTCAGATTGTTGCTTATGACTGGGTTCAGATTGTTGCTTATGACTGGGTTCAGATTGTTGCTTATGACGGTTCAGATTGTTGCTTATGACTGGGTTCAGGCGGAATGTACTTATTATTTTGTTATTTTGTTATTTTTACCCCTTCTCTACCGGTAATGTCTGTTTAACTTTAATCTGGCTACTACCACAGATCCTCTTAAGCTGCACAAAATCCTGTAAATATTGCTAAAATATAATTAAAAAGACGTCACCGGTACAGAAGGGGTAAATATAATAAATGCCTTTAGTTTATTGTTTTCACCTGGCGGAAAATGTAATCCCTTTCCAGCTAATTTGTCGATACTTAAGGGGAGGTGTTTAGTTTATTACCTTAACATCCATCAAACTTAAAATTAAACCCCCTTGACCCCCTTTCAAGATAAATGTGTACATTTTTCGGTAGAAAAATGTCCAGGCCGAAGGCCGGTTCCTCTTAAATTACAGGCTCGCTATCGCTCGCCAAGGAAAATTCGACACCTAAGTGGCACGAAAGGTCTTAAAATTGTCAGAAATGGGGTGAAAGTTCTTAAAATCGCCAAACTAATGGGCGAACGTCTTAAAATCTTAAAAGCAACGGGGCTAGACATGAGGGAGAAAGGGGTAAAAAAAAAAGTCCCTCAAGTGGATATCTCCCCCTTAATGAAACACATGTAACTGCTTCGTCTCTGCATAAGAACTCGATATAACTCTGATTACAAAAAAAATACATAAATAAAACTAATACTAACAGAATACTCCTCAACCCTATATAATCCTATAGCCTAACAAATCCTTCGATCTTTGCAGATAAAAACAAATATGAAACTAGTCTGTCTCTGCCCAAGAACTCGATAATAACTCTGATAGAAAAATATACTTAAGTAAAAATAATACTACCAAATACTCCTCAACCCAATACAAAATATACATAAATAACACCACTAAAATAATACTCCTCAATCCAATATAATCCTACAGCCAAAGAAAAAATCCTTCGATCGTTGCATATGTTTTTCCGGATCGTCGTTTCATCTGTAGGCATCCTTTTGAAGGGAGATGGAGGCTTTGATGTCGGATAAATAGTAGGAGAAAAAGCTGAGGCCGAGTTATAGCTCGAATAGTTACACAGTGGAGGGCAAGGGGTTCCTATTTGTTCTATTTTATTTTATTTTATTTTTATTTTATTTTTATTTTATTTTATTTTTTAGTTATTTTATTTTATTTTATTTTATTTTATTATCATTATTCCTATTTTAATTTTTATTTATTGTGTCTTTGTAGTGAAGAAACGGCTGCGACAGATGTGGGAATTAACCCTTTGAGTACCAGCGACGTACGTGTTTTATATTTTATTCTAGCTGTAATTGGACGATGTTATGCAGCTTAGGAAGGATCTGTGGTAGTGACAAGGATTGGTTGAGATAGTTAATGAAGCATTAATATTACTAGAGGTCCTTCCTAAGCTGAATAAAATCATCTAATAGTTGCAAGAATATGATTAAAATAAGACGTTCCTGGTACTGAATGAATTATACGGACCGACCTGCTCTTTTGCGGAATTTCGGTGTGAGTATCCTAGGTTCGAGTCCTTGGAGTACCACATGTATTCATTACTTTCATTGATTTCATTAGTTAGGTTTATTTGTAAATTAATTGGTGAGTTAGTGAAAACAAATATGATTTTATCCATTCGGCCCCATTCAGCCTACTGTTTTAAGACGTATCTCCCCATTCAGGTATCGATTTTTACCTGGCAAGCGACAGCGAGCCATCGTTGTATGGAGAAATCCAGCTTCGCTAGAGACATTTTTCTACCTAAAAATATACAAATTAAGTCAGATGTCTAAAACATATTCCAAAATATGCTGGCTCGCTATCACTCGCCAGATGTAAATCGACACCTCGATGAGGATAAACGTCTTAATACAGTAGACTGAATGGGGTCGAAAGGCTACTACCCAGAAAGAAAAAAAATCGGGTCGGTCCCCTTTAAGACACAATTGCAGAGCAGGAATCCAGTGTGTGAGCATCCTGGATTCGAATCCACGGACTGCCACATGTGTTTGTAAAATTTCATTAATCGAATTTAGGAGTATAGTTGGTTGTTGGAAGGAACATAATATTCAATGTTTGGCCGTGTAAGCTTCTTCAGGAATAACATAGGGGAGTACAGTGGCGCTAATAAGTCATGTCTCAGCTGTCATTACGTTTGGCTCTCTCTCTCTCTCTCTGTGCTGTATTAAGCCCTTCGGTACCGGCGACCTCTTTTTAATTTTATTCTAGCTATATTTAAACATTTTAAGGGGAGATTTCTACTGGAGGGCATTTTTTCTGGACTCCTTTCTCCCTCATGTCTAGCCCCATTGCTTTTGAGATTTTAAGACGTTCGCCCCCATTAGTTTGGCGATTTTTAAGAGTTTCCGCCCCATTCTGTCACTTTTGAGACCTTTCGTGCCATTTAGGTGTCGATTTTATCCTGGCGAGCGATAGCGAGCCTGTATCTTAAGAGTAACCGGCCTTCGGCCGGGAAATTTTTCTACCGAAAAATTTACAAATTTATCTTGAAAGAATGCAGTTTATTAGAGGGCTCCAGCAACTAAAAGGCTTCAAACTGTCTCACTTAACCTATTATATACTACAGATCCTTCTTAAACCTCACAAAATCGTCTAAATGTAGGTAGAATAAAATTAAAAAGACGTCGCCGGTATAGAAGGGGTTAATGTCTGTCAGATGTTGGATAGGGTGGGTAAGTGTAGGAGCATGTTTGTATACCTCACTCGACAGGAAGAAATCATGTTGAGAGTGTTGCCAATTATTGATCGATATATAGTTGGTGTTTTAGACATGACTTATTAGGCCGACTGTACAGAAGCCTACACGGCGAAACGTTGAATAAACTGGGTCCCTGCTTTGTAGGTGTGTCTTAATTCCCACATTGTATCTTTATTTATTTATTCATTT
This sequence comes from Paralithodes platypus, assembly GCA_032716605.1. Lineage (NCBI taxonomy): Eukaryota > Metazoa > Arthropoda > Malacostraca > Decapoda > Lithodidae > Paralithodes > Paralithodes platypus. Next base: position 12,102,625 of record CM064523.1, read on the forward strand.
GTATTTGTATAATTAATTAATTATGCATTAATGTATTTTTTAAATATATATACACATTCCTTTTTTTTTTTTTTTTTTTTTTTTTGGGGGGGGGGGCATATTTCATCTATAGGATAATAACATATTCATGGGATTAACCCTCTTAGCTCGATAGGAGAGAGAGAGAGAGAGTAGTCCATCCCATTAGTTTGGCGATTTTAAAACCTTTCACCCCATTTCTTTGTCAATATCAAGACTTTTCGTGCCATTTAGATGTTGATTTTGTCCTGGCCTGTAAATGTCCCGGCCTTCGTCCGGGACATTTATCTACTGACAAATGTACACATTTATCTCGAAGGGGTGTCTTGGGGCATTATATCTTTAGCTAGGGAGCAAACTAAAATAAGTATAGGATAGTACAACAATTAGAATAAGACAAAAAAATATCTCTTAAATTGATCGTCCGTATTGAGATGTAATGTTGCATCTCTCTGGCTATACTACCGCTATTACTATAATCAGTGTTCCTCGGAGCTCTCTCAATGTATACCACCTCCTCTACGTATATAGAGCACGTAGCACCCGTCTTGCAACACAATCCCATCCCTACTCTGTGCAAGTCTCTAACTCAAAGAGTGAAACGATATTCCCAATCTTTCTTCTATTCAACAGCTGAGCTCTGGAACTATCTCCCTGAATCCATCTTTCTTTCACCCTATGACTTAAAATGCTTAAAACGACTTAAAATGCTTCAATCTCCGTGTGTCCAGGTATTTTGGCTTGTACATTCCTTGATTTTGGCCCTGTCACTCTTTCAACTCTGGGTGAGGCACTCGTCACAGGCAGTCTTGAGGTTTGCCTCCTTCATCCACATAGCAAATTACAATAGAAAATTACAATATATCTCTTTATCTCTCTCTCTCTCTCTCTCTTATATATATATATATATATATATATATATATATATATATATATATATATATATAAATTATATATATATATATAAATATATATATATATATATATATATATATATATATAATTGTATTTACCTATTATGTTTAGTTATGTTGCTCCTTGCGTAACTGTTGCCTTCTATCACCCCAAACTAGCAATACGGTATCACCCTTATACAGAGGCTTTATTGTCCTTTTATCCCCCATTAAATATATAGAATGGTAGTAGAAGCTGGTTGTAATAGATGGTGTCTCCGCTCAATATTCCTATCTTGCATAGATCTTGGCGGGTAGGAGGGGATATGGTGTTGTTGATGTGTGTGTGTTTATGTGTGTGTGTGTGCTTTTGTTGTCGGTGTGTGTGTGTAACTGTTGGTGTGATGTTATGTGTATGTAGTAGTAGTAGTAGTAGTAGTAGTAGTAGTAGTAGAAGCTGGGTGTTGTATATGGGGTCTTCTCTCTCAATATTCCTATCTCCGTGTAGATCTTGATGGGTAGGGAAGCTGTGGTGTTGGTGGTGGTGATGTTGTGTGTGTGTGTGTGTGTGTGTGTGGTGTTTATATATTGTGTGGGATGTGTGTGTATGTGCCTTGGTGTAACGTTAAATATATATATATATATATATATATATATATATATATATATATATATATATTTGTCGTAGCTGAATATAATATAGATGGTGTCTTCTCTCTCAATATTCCTATCTTAGTGTAAATCTGGTTGGGTAGCCTTGGAATGTAAATAGTGTTGTTGTTCTTGTCGTGTGTGTGTGTGTGGTGTCTTTTGTTATGTGTGAAGATGTTGATGGTGCTTTTGTTATGTGTGAGTGGGGGGGAAGTGTTGTTGAGCGCGTGTTTAAAATAATACAAAGGTTTATTTGACCACAAGCGACTTTAAAAGGGGTATTGGAGTATATATGACTTGCAAATAGTATACAACACGATACATAACGTAATGCGTATATACTGTAGAGTGATAGTCCTGTTTATATTTATGCTGGTGGCACTATTATTATTCCAAATGCACAGTAGCAGACAGGAACTTCTGGACAATTTTGGAAGCCCAACTATGATATGTCGTACTGGTGTGTGTGTGTGTTTGTGTATGTGTTTGTGAGAGAGAGGGAGAGTACATAATTTGATGTGTGTGTGTGTGTGGGTGTGTCTTTGAGAGAGAGTGAGAGTCTGTGATTGTTCAGTGTATGTATTGAGACATTTTTTCTGACACCATTTTCCACAACAAATTCTGGTACCCTCTGTTATCATAATTTCATTGCATTATAACATTACAGCATCAGACAGACATAATTGCCTCTACTGGAGCTTGTGTGAATAATCAAGCCAATTCTAATACCTATTGACTGTCCTAACAAAGAAAATATCTAGTTTGATATCATTTATTTATCTTATATAACGGAAATTGGGCCTAAGAATATAATACTGTTGAGTTTTTGTGTTAATTTAGTTTGCTTCCTAGACCTCCATCAAGCTTAAATGTACACCCCCAAGATTCCCCTTAGATTCCCCCTTTGAGACGAATTAATAAACTTTTCAGTAAAAAACAAAAAACAAAAATCGCCGAAGACCAATTCCTCTTAAATTGCAGGCTCTAGGAAACAATTGACACCTAAACATGGCCCGAAAGGTCTTAAAATTGACAAAGCAATGGGGCAAAAGGTCTTGAAATCGCCAAACTAATTAGCCGAACGTCTTAAAATCTGTAAACTAATGTAAACGTAAGCAAAGGGAGAAGGGGGACCAGAACAAAACTATCCCCCCTTAATACTAAAACAAAATATAATAGCTATCAAGACGTCAGATCAGATAGTGTTACGTTAAGAAGATGGCAACAAATCCCCAAATATCCTTACTATCCAGAATAAAATCGCCTGCATGTAGCCAACTATCTATATAATAATGCAAACTATTAAAGGTCCTTACTAAGTTTAATGTGTGTGGATAGCTAGTAAAGTTAGATATAAAGCAATACGAGAGTTCTTCAGTAAGTTGAATAATGTAGTCTATGTTTCCCTAGAATTTTATTACGATCCGAAATATCCTTCCTGTGCTGAATAAAATTGGCTGTAGGTACTGTAGGTAGAATGAATGAAAATGAATGAAAAAAGAGCTGAGATTGTTTGAATGGGTTAGCGGGACCTGTGACGTCACCAACGCCAACACAGGCAAGTGGAGGCATCTGGTGGCGGTCCCTGCAGTCTTGGCCCATCAGTGTCGTGTCAGCTGTGGAAGGAGGAGGATCGTTTCACTGCTCTCTGGCCTCTCGCTCGCAACTTTTTATAGTCGCCTCCTGATGGCCCGTCACAGAATTTAAGGAGTCGTCGCTTTGAAATGTTTTTGTCTGTGCTATAATTAATAACCATCGTATTGAAAACATAACTTTGCCTTTAAAATATACAGTATAATGAATTTAACAATGAACATTAATAATTTGTTAATTGTATGTTAAGCAGGTGATTTAGAAAGGACTTAAATTTCAAACTGATTTAATAACTGCAGTTTATGTTAAACTATGCTTAGAGGATTATTACAAAACTTATAGATGGAAACGAGTATAGTCTGTTTCTTTTCAACTGACGGTAAATTTCAAAGTTCCCCATCAAAATGTTTCATTTATTTTGAAGATTTTGTAGTGAAGTATGCTGCTAATTAATTGGTCTGATTAAGATGCAGCGACATAGTAGTTTCATATTTTCTATTAAGTATCGATATATTAGCTGCCAAGGGATTCAATTTATCTTCCGCTGAAAAGAAACAAAGTATAGTTATGCTAATTACGTATGTTGGAAATTTGAATAATGCGGTGACTATAGGTATTAAATAAGGACTGCAGATTAAGGTTTGCATGTATATAACTTGATACAATTCAATTAATCGACAGTCGCTGGACCGAGCAGTAAAACAGTGATATACTTAATACGTAACCGATTTCGCAACAGTAAATCTTAGTACCAATTAAGTAAATTAATTTACGTCGCTCAAATATTACATTATTAGCGTGTATAGTATAGTATATATATATATATATATATATATATATACTGTATATATATATATATATATATATATATATGAGGAAGTATATGGATGAAGGCGGTGCTGGTTGGGAGGAGGGGCGTCAACTGACTGGGGACACGTGCATGGGGGCGGTTCGTTCGAGGCCACCACTTTGGGGCTCACTGCGTCAGGCAATATATATACTGTATATGCCCGTATATGTCCTATCTCACAACTATGAAATAATGAGCCAACTTACGAAACTTTTCCACAGTGTTAACCCCTTCAATCGGGTGACGTCCATTTTAATATCGTTCAAGGTACTGAGTAAACTTCGTATGTATCTGATCGAAGTATGAATACATTATAGGCCATTTATTATAAGTAGGCCAGAAATCGTAACTCTTAACTTCTGTAACTCAAACAGGGCTAGAGCAAATGGGCTGTAAATTTCCACACCTGTTTACTGGTTGACTCTTTCCAAATGGCAGAAATAACTGCTCGAATACCGGAGTCTATTTGGAGTTATAAGCAGTTGAATTCGATATTTCTGGCCTATCTATTGTGAACAGGGTATATTTGTCGTCTAAGCAAAAGGAATACTAGTTCCTGGTCCCCCAACCCCTAAGTCAAATGCAATGCCGTCAAATGCAACACTTCAAACTCGGGCATAAAAGCAGTGTACCTTCAATTTAAGACTTTTAGTCATTATTATTAGATATGCAAAGTCAAATTAATGCTTTACAAATTCAATTATGGCTTTGCAAGTGATCAAATGGCCAACACACCAATCCTGTTAACCCTTTGAAGATTAAGGCGCATTTTCACAGCTTATTCTGGCTACCAAAATTAACTGAACCAATCTAACGGAAATGAACTGAACTTAATCATATCTTACCGAAATGAACTGAGCGAATCTCATGGAAACAAACTGATACAAAACAAAATGAAACGCACTTAATCTAACCGAATGCAACCCGAAATAACTGAACCCGACGAAAACAAAAACTGAACCAAAGTGAATCAAGCCATATAAATAACTCAACCAAACTGAACTGGAGCTACCTGAAACAGACTGAACTGGTCCGAATAAAAACCAAAACGAAATTAGACACTCCAAAAACGAATTCGATCAAGCTAATCATTGATATGCATATTAACCGCATCCAATCAAACTTTACCATACTTAATCAAAATGGAACTTAACTAAATTTGTAACTAAATCCTACTAAAACCGAACAGGACCAAACCGAACCCAAATTACCTAATCTAACCGAACTGAACCGAACCACGAGAGACCGATCATGACCAAACCGAACAAAAAATACCGAATCTAACCGAACTGAAGTGAACAGGAACAAACCGAACCAAATTACTGAATCTGACCGAACTGAACCGATCAAGACCAAACCGAACCAAATTACCGGACTCGATCGAACGGAACCTGACCAAACTGAACCAAAATCTACCGAACCACAACTATCGGAGGAGCTGCGGCAGTAATTATCGGTGAAAATGTCAGGTAGCCGACAATCTCTACTACCACCTCCGCCACAGCTGCTGTTCCTCCTACTGCTGTTATTGCTGCTGGTCCATCACAACACAGCTCACAGTGAGTAAAATAATAATGATAATAATACATATATACAGTATATCAGCAACAAAATAACCCCCCAACCTACTTATGATCCTACTTATCAATTTGGCTTAGTTATTAGTTTTATTATATATATAACTAATAACTAAGCCAAATTGATAACTAGAATCTTAAGTAAAGTTGGTAGGTTTATTGTTCTTGTTAAAATGCTGTGAAAGGGGGATAGTTAGTGTGTGTGTGTGTGTTCGCGCGCGCCGAGTACTCAGTACTGTATGGAGACATTTCAAGCTTTAGACTATCATAGCTGCTGTTTCTCAATCTGTTGCTGTTAATTAGTATTACTGGTGCATTACAGCATAGCTCACTGATAGCATACAAATTATAACTAATAAACTACTTGTAATACAAAAACTAATATGAAAGACAGGGTGCTTTATTACCTCTTCCCATGAAGTTGGAGGAGGTTATGTTTTTGCCTCCGTGTGTCTGTTTGTATGACTGTAAACAAGATTTCTAAAAAAGTTATTAACCGATGTTCACGAAGTTTGGTGGACAAATAAGGGTCAATATTTACGAGTCACACCACAGCTGGGATCTCATTTTTAACGGTAGTTTTGGTTTCCTATCATTCTATGATTCATTGCTATATACTTTTTATCCACCGGAAAATATTTTTTTTTCTTGGCTTTTTTTTTTGTTTAGTATTAACCTAACCTAATAGCCCCCAAATACATTTAGGTTAGGTTAGGTTAATGCTAAAAAAAAAAAAAAAAAAAAAAAAAAAAAAAATATATATATATATATATATATATATATTTTCCGGTGGATAAAAAGTATATAGCAATGAAGCATAGAATGATAGGAACCCAAAACTACCATTAGAAATGAGATTCCAGCTGTGGTGTGACTCGTAAATATTGACCCAAATAAGGGTAAAATTCTAGTTTCACGTACACAGCGACAAAAGGGAGGCGCCGTTGTAAAGGCATAGCTTCCCGACCAACTATGAAGATCAGGGAAATTGCTGGGTAAAAGACGTAATATAATGATAATAAACTACATTACGACATTAGCCTAACCTAACAACCTTACCTAACCTAACCTAACCTAGTATTATGTAATAGCTATGGTGCCGCATATGGGGAGATTTTTTTTTTTTTTTTACAGTAGCCTAGGTATAATTCCTTATAATGCATTTCCGCCGCTTTGGACATATATAGGAATAAGTATGGTATATGACAACTCTAAAGTAGCCATAGACATTTATGAGTATGCTGTGAACGCGAAACTAGAATTAAACCCAAATAAGATATGCGCCAAGGAAGAAGTTGTTCAGTTTAGGAGGCGATTGGTAGAGCGCGTACCTCCGCCACCGTAGACAGAAATATTCAGTCTCTCGAGTGCCTCTCCAATTGTTGTTTTTGTTATCGTGTGTTGTGTGTGCTTTTTTAACGGAATACACTACTATAGTTAAGGGGAGATTTCCACTTGAGGGATTTTTGTCTTGACCTCTTTCTCCCTCATGTTTAGCCCCATTGCTTTTGAGATTTTATGACGTTCGCCCCATTAGTTTGGCGATTTTAAGAACTTTCACCCCATTTCTGTCAATGTTAAGACCTTTCGTGCCATTTAGATGTCGATTTTTTCCTGGCGAGCGATAGCGAGCCTGTAATTTAAGAGGAATCGGCCTTCGGCCGGGAAATTTTTCTACCGAAAAATGTAAAAATTTATCTTGAAATGGGGTCTATGGGCTGTAATTTTAAACTTGATCGAAGTCTAGGGAATCAACTAAAACCCTCCCCTTAACTGAATACACTACTATAGGCTAGTTAATTCAGGAACAATGGTACACTCGGATGCCATAGTCTCTAGCCCACTCATGAGTATTTGTGGACTTCACCTATTGGTAATTATGGACGTATATTATAATTATGTGGAACCAAACGAATTTATGAATATATTCTATCTATACACCAACTACAAAACTCTAGATATTAATGATTGAAAAGCAAGTTCTACCCAAAAATAAATTATTGGTGCTAATTGCATAAATACAAACACACGGGTCCAGGAATTCTTTTGAGTGGATTCGAGACTATGGCATCCGAGTGTAGCATGACAAATAGATATGTGTAGCGACCCACAGGAAATAGTAAGGGAGCCCACCTTGCTTTTTTTCTCTCCCTCTCTCTTTGGCTTGTATCCATTCGGCCCTATTCAGCCTACGTACTGTTTTAAGACGTTTACCCCCATCCAGGTGTCAATATTTTCCTGGCGAGTGGTAGCGAGCCAGCATATATGTATTTTTATATTGACAGCAAGCTAAATTTGTACATTTTTCGATAGAAAAATTTCTCCGGCGAAGCCGGATTTCTCCATACAATGCTGGCTCGCTGTCGCTCGCCAGGAAGAAATCGACACCTGGATGGGGATAGACGTCTTAAACCAGTTGGCTGAATGGGGCCGAATGGATACAAGCCAGGGAAAGAGAAAATCAGAGAAAGATAAAACAAAACAAAACTGTGACCCTTAAAAGAAAGCTTTCGTCTTTCACCTTCCTTGTGTTACCTCGCCTACCACCTCAGTATTACTATGTGTATATTTAAATATTGTGCCACGATATTTATGTTCACCGCCACAGCTGTTCCTCTCTCTGAAGGGGGGGGGGGGGGGGGCAAGAATGTAGTTACCGGGTGTACCGCCTGTCTCCCCATCATGTTCCCGTCTATTTTGACTGCCTTTGGATACAAAAATACATTACCCTAACCAAACAACCTAACCTAACCTAACCTAGTATTATAGATTTATAAGTATTTATTTTATTATAAGTATTTATAGATGATTTATGTTGTATGTCGGTAGTGGTACACCCGGTAACTACATCCATCCCGAAGGGGGTAGCACACGAGATATTTTTTTCTTTATTTTCATGTTTTAGAAATTCTGGTCTGGTAGTATGTTAGATACGAGGAGGAGCACTTTATTGACAACGTTTCTCATATAGCTTCATCATTCTGTCAACGTTTCCGAGCTGCTAAGATACACCCCAGAGTTCAGATATACACCTTCCAGCCTACTTGCGAATACCAGGGCCAAATAGCTTCAAAATGTTGCTAGAATTTAGTTGCGAATCGAAGTTTATGATAAAGTTTGTGTGATACCCCTTTGATTATTCTAATGCTGGTTCATCACTAAATTCAGCATAGTCTGTTCAAATTATCTTGGCAGCTCCTTGCACCCTTCTCGTTACAGCTACTCTTGAATGGATTAATATAAATCAATGTATTAGTTAAGTTAATGTTGAGGGGGGATAGACAGGTTGGGGACGTAAGGTATCTTGTATAGATTTCTGATGGTGTACGGTAATGATTAGTCTTTAAGATCTGTATGTGGTAACCCAGGTTCGAATCCCGGGACGATCACATGCTTTCATTAATGTCATTGGGAGGCTTTTGATGTTAGAAGTGGAATAATTAAAAAAAAAAAAAAAAAAAAAAAAAATATATATATATATATATATATATATATATGTGTGTGTGTGTATACAGTATATATAACATTACTACCAGCCCACCTAGTTTATTCATAATACTGGAGGGGTGGGGGTTTGGGGGGGGGGGGGCGGTAGGTGGGGCTAAATCATTCTAGTGTTGGTTATTGTTGCTGTTGTTCTGGTGTATTGTGTTATTGTGCATGCTTGTTGATATAGTATGACTTTGAAACACAGCCAAATCCGAGCCAACATTTGATGCTTTCAAATAGCAACTCATGGTGGTTCAATTAGTCAAATGTACCGTATGTTTGCGTTCATATATTGAGAATTGGGGGCAGAAGGCTAGGAATCCTCCTCCCCTTGCAGACTTCACCTACTAGACGAGACAGAGAAAGGGGCGAGGGAACGCGAAAGTGGTCCCGGACCCTAAGCATTGAAACTGTAAATGCTGTCTTAGCTCGGTCTCTGTCTCGAGTCGGCCACCCTTTGCTATGAGTTATGTGTCTGAATATAATTATACATAGCCTACATATATCAATTGTTGTGTAATTATCAGAGAAGATCCACAATATACCCGACACCCATCACAGCTGTTCTTACCATTATTATTGTTGGAGGTTCATCACACAACGGCTCGCTGTTTAGTTTGGTTGTAGCTTTGTTGTTTCAGTCATTAAGGGGAGATGGGCCGCTTTTCTGGCCCCCCTTCCTTCTCATGTTTAGCCCCATTAGTTTTCAGATTTTATGACGTTTGGCTTGGCGAATTTACGACCTTCCGCCCCATTTCTTTGTCAATATTAAGACCTTTCGTGCCCTTTAGGTGTCGATTAAATCCTGGCGAGCGATAGCGAGCCTGTAATTTAAGAAAAACCGGCCTTCGGCCGGGACATTTTTCTATCGAAAAATGTACAAATTTGTCTTGGGAGGGTGTTTTTTAAGCTTGATGGAGGTCTAGGGAGGAACAAATAAAATAATAAAATGAAACATGAATGACCAAATATAAACGACCCAAGTCCCTTTAATGTGGGTTTACATGGAGTTTTCCCGCAACTTCTATCTAGCAGCTTCGGAAATAAACTTAGATCAAAATTCGGTTGCATAATACTGTAGAAGTCTACCGTCGATCTAATCGCCAATATCAGTGTCATTTTATTGTCTATGTGTATGAAGGAGATAAAATGCAAAGCTGCCTGTAACAAGTGTCTCTCCAAAAGTTGAAAGCGTGATGGAAATAAGTACCACCCCGTTCTTAACATTATTCATCAATTACAAACCCCAATGTACTAGAATAAATTAATGCAAGTTAGAATTCAAGGTACGTTAGAGTCAAAATGTCTGGACACGCGGAGTTTGAAGCCGTTAAAGTCATAGGATGAGGGAAAAACAATAAAACATATTGGGGAATAGAAGTCTCAAAATGTTGCCAGGCAAAACTTCCCGGATCAAAAGTTGCCGAAAATGTAGCTTGTGTTAATTCACTTAACCCCTTGTGTACCGGCGACGTTTATTTTTTCAATTTTATTCTGGCTATTATTAGACGATTTTGTGCAATTTAAGAAGGATCTGTGGTAGTAAAGAGGGTTAAGTGAGATAGTTCGAAGCCTGTTAATTGCTGGAGGCCCTTTTAAAACTGAATGAAATCGTCAAATACTAGCCAGGACAAAATGAAAAGGACGGCACCGGTACTGAAAGGGTTAATTCGGATGGTGTGAGGGGTTTATATAACAAATCCTATATAATAGTAAGATAGTAAGTGGAGGGAAGTTTATTGGTAGTTTATCTTAAGTGTGTGTCTGTTGATATAGCATGCTTGTAATTATATATTGATTAACAAGATATATATGTTTGTCTGAACTTAGAACATAATTGTTAATATATTGTATGGTCATTACATTAAAACTACCGTATATACTGTATATATATTTAATAAGTATATAATAATTACTGTACCAGCAGAATTATTAGAAAATTAAAAGCCGTATTAATTAATGTTTATTCGATCAGACAGTGCTGATTGTATAGTCCTAATCTAGCTTTATAATATACCGTGTAAGTATATTGAAATTTAGCATATTTTCCAGCACTTACAATTCCCCTCTGATAAGTGCTAAAACTGGGAATTATAATGGGAGGAAATATAAGCTCAATCTTACTGCCGATAAAGTCCTAGACGCCTCACTGAATATGATGAAGGAGGTTATGAAGATAGCTAATGAATGATGATGATGAGAGAGAGAGAGAGAGAGAGAGAGAGAGAGAGAGAGAGAGAGAGATAAGGTGTGATATAGTGCTAAGATTGTGAATTATAATGGGTACGAAAATAATAAAACGCCATCTTACTGCCAATAAAGTCCTGTCTCTGAAAAAATAAGAAATAGGGTATAAAGATTGCTTATGAATGATGAGAGAGAGAGAGAGAGAGAGAGATATATTAGGTGATAAATAGTGCTAAAACCTGAAATTATGGTGGTAGGAAACTAATAAAATGCAATCTTACTGCCAATAAAGTCCTAATCGCCTCTTAAAATAATGAAGGAGGGTATTAAGAGAGGGGGGGGGGGAGATTAAGAAACAAATGCACGTAAGGTGAGTAATAAAGAAAATATATGGAGAGAGAGAGATTAAGGTAGTCATTTATTCTCCCTGGAAATGAAGAAGAAGGGTGTGAAGATGTCTCCTTAAAAAATGGGGAGCTGAAAAGATTGCTAAGGAATTATGTGACAGAGAGAGAGAGAGTTAGAGTTAGTTACACATACTACACAGACCTTGCGGTACTATACTAGGTAGTCCGGACGTAATGCTAAAATAGAATTTGCTACAAAGTGGAAGGCAAGGAATAGCAAAGCAGAAGGCTCTCTCCCCACCCACCTCTTCCTCCGACCGTTCGTCGCCATGGAATTTAGTTGGGGAAACAAGTCCCCCAGCAGAATGAGAAATATACTACTGATGCTTAGCTTTTTTTTATTTTTTCCTATATTATTCCCACCTCCACAAAATTAATGTCTAGACTTCTTTTGAATGTGTCGACTTTCTTACATTGTACCACTTTCTCTGGCAATTTGTTCCACTCGATGACCACACTGTAGGTGAAGAATTGCTTTGTGACATCGAGATTTCCCTCCTGGTTTTTAATTTCATTTCATTTCCTCGAGTTAATGAACTATTATCTATTTTGAAAAGTGAATCTCATCAATGTTGTCAAATCCCTTTGGTATCTTGAAACACTTGATTAATTGACCTCAACGCAATCATCTTTTCTTAAGTGATTTTTTTTTTATTTAGTTTAGTCTTTCAAGATAAGATTTATTTCTTAGTGACGGAATCAACTTTGTCGAGAGAGGGGGAGGGGGGGCTGGATGGATAGAGTACAAAGGAAATCAAGCAACAACAGGTCGAGTGACCCCTCTAGGCTGCTTGTCCTCCAAAACACTGAGGATCAAGTGTCCAAACAGTGGTTTAGAGTGGATAAGGGAACATTGGGAAGGGAACTACTGCCCTGGAACTAATGTCCGTGGCAGGAGTAGGAAGTTATTAGAGGACAGATGGGTTTTATTAGTAACATAACACAGTTATAAGTGATCTTTCGTATATCTGGGAAAAAGAGAATAACGTCTTAGTAATATATATACGCAATAATGCTTGATGAATCTGAGGGGGGAATAAAATGAAGAGGGAGGAGAAGCAAAGATAGAGACTGAGTGAAAGGTTGTACAGTATGTGTGTGTGAGTGTGAACAAGAATGATTGAGCAACAACATGAGAAAGGGAGAAATATAGAGAACTGAAGAGAGAGAGAGAGATACTAGGGGGAGGGGGCACGTTACTAAAGTGAAAGAGATAGGAGGAAGGGCCGAAAGATAGAGCAGCAATGAGTAGGAAGCGTGTGTGTGTGTGTGCGAGAGAGAGTGAGAGACAATTAGAAGGTAGGAAGGGTTGAAAGAGCGAGTAAGAGCAATGGAAGGAAACAAGAGAGAGAGAGAGTGAGTGATAGAGAGTAGAAGGGAGAAAGGGTTGAAAGAGGAAGTAAAAGCAATGAAAGCAAACGTGAGAGAGAGAGAGAGAGACTATATAGGCCTATTTAGCGGTATTACTGAAGATTAAGCGGATACCTTCATGATCATAGTTTTTTCCGAGCGGGACAAATGATGCGGGAAATTAATTCGATTGTCATAGTCCATTATTTACTTTGACACTGTTACGGAGATTTTTTTTTCTTTTTTTCTCATGCTTAGCCTCACCAGTTTTTGAGATTTTAAGACGTTTGCCCCATTCTTTTGGCGAGTTTAAGACTTTTTAACTCATTATTCTACCAATATTAAGACCTATTGTGCCATTTAAGTGTTGATTTTTTTCCTGAAGAGCGATAGCGAGCCTGTAATTTAGAAGGAATAAGCCTTCGGCTTGGGCATTTTCCTGACGAAAAATGTACACATTTATCTCGAGGGGGATTCTTGGACGTGTTTCTTTAAGGGGAGGTTTTTAGTGTGTTTCCTAGACTTCCATCAAGCTTGAAATTACACCCCCTTGACCCCCTTTCAAGATAAATTTGTACATTTTTCGGTAGACAAATTTCCCGGCCAAAGGCCGGTTCCTTTTAAATTACAGGCTCGCTTTCGCTCGCCAGGAGAAAATCGACACCTAAATGGGACAAAAGGTCTTAAAAGTGACATAAATGGGGTGAAACTTCTTAAAATCGCCAAACTAATGGAGCGAACGTCTTAAAATTTCAAAAGAAATGGGGCTAAACATGAGGGAGAAAGGGGGTAAAGAAAAAAATCCCTCGAGTGGAAATCTCCCCTTATAAAGCTCAATGGAGGTCTATGGAACAAACTAACCCCCTTTCCCCCCCCCCCCTAGAACAAAAACAAAACAAACCCATAATTTTATATTTGATCATGCTACTCCTAGCCGCCCGGCACATAAAGGATGGGAATAACACCACATATAAATCATTAGGGGGAGGTTTCTAGTGTGTTGCTTAGACCTCCATCAAGCTTAACATTACATCCCCTAGACCCCCTTTCAAGATAAATTTGTACATTTTTCGGTAGAAAAATTTCCCGGCCGAAGGCCGGTTCCTCTTAAGTTACAGGCTCGCTATCGCTCGCCAGGAAAAATCGACACCTAAATGGCACGAAAGGGCTTAAAATTGACAGAAATGGGGCGAAAGTTATTTAAATCGTCAAACTAATAGGGCGAAAGTCTTAAAATGTCAAAAGCAATGGGACTAAACATGAGGGAGAAGGAAGTTCGAAAAAAAATCCCTCAAGTGGAAACCTCCCCTTAAGGTAATTTTCTAAATCTGTCCCGAAATGGTTAAGTACGGTAAGAGCGTTGCCGGTACATGAATAACCTTTAATAACAGGCATATGATATCGTTCAGAACAATGCTATATCTACAGGTCTACAGTAGTGACGGGAAATCTTGCTACGATATCACGTTCATATTTTTGTGCGTGTGACTTTTTAAAATAGTGTCAAAGACCCTCTTCACTTATGTGTTTTGGGAAATAGCCAGATTGAAGTTAGTTAGTTAAAATGGGACTTCAGAGGCTATCAACCCTAATGGATTATTAAGCCAGCACACTGTAAGTCAAGAAGAACGTCAGGACTGGAGCCTTTCCAGATTCAAAGTAAAGTTCTCAGTATATATAAGATTTCACCAGTTCGAATCTTTGAACCTATACAGTAAAATCCTGAAGCATCTGCGTTATAATGCTGTATTGTCATTGTGATTAATATCCCAAAAATCCCTTAAAATATCCCTTAAAACTTTATTATATTTTCCTATCTGACATAAAATGATTCCTTGGGTTGGTAGAGAATTTGATTTTGTGGATTAGATAATTACAACAGCTTATACTATTAGACGATTTTATTCAGTTTCAATTGGGATTCCAGCAATTAACAAGCTTCGAACTATCTCACTTAAACTTTTTTACCACCACAAATAATGTTTGAACTGCACAAAACCGTCTAAATATAGCTAGAATAATATTAGAAAGACGTCGTCGGTACAGAAGGGGTTAATGTTATCCTATCTGGCATTAAATTATTACTCAGGTGGGTAGAGAGATTGATTTAGTGTATTAGATTAGTGGATATACTTTGATTTAGTGGGTTAGATGTA
>CM064523.1:12117895-12172895 GCA_032716605.1 Paralithodes platypus
TGGTATATGACCACTCTAAAGTAGGCCATAGACCTTTATTAGTATGCTGTGGAACGTCGAAACTAGAATTAAACCCAAATAAGATATGCGCCCAAGGAAGAAGTTGTTCAGTTTAGGATGCGATTGGTAATGCGCGTACCTCCCCGCCACCGTAGACAGGCAGATATTCAGTCTCTCGAGTGCCTCTTCCAATTGTTGTTTTTGTTATCGTGTGTTGTGTGTGCTTTTTTTAACGGAATACACTACTATAGTTAAGGGGATATTTCCACTTGAGGGATTTTTGTCTTGAACCTCTTTTCCTCCCTCATGTATTTAGCCCCATTGCTTTTGAGATTTTATGACGTTCTCACCAATTAAGTTGGCGATTTTAAGAACTTTCACCCCATTTCTGTCACTGTTAAGACCTGTCCGTGCCATTTAGATGTCGAGTTTTTCCTGCGAGCGATAGGGGGGGGGGAGCCCTGTAAATTAGGAGGAACCGGCCTTCGACCGTAACTTTTTTTCTACCGAAAAATGTAAAAATTTATCTTGAAATGGGGTTCTATGGCTTGTAATTTTAAACTTGATAGCTGCAGTCTAGGGAAATCAACTAAAACCCTCCCCTTAACTGAATACACTACTATAGGCTAGTTAATTCAGGAACAATGGTAACACTCGTATGCCATAGTCTCTAGCCCACTCATGCGTATTGGTGGACTTCACCTATTGGTATTTATGGACGTATATTATAAGTATTTGGAACCAAACGAAATTTCTGAATATATTCTATCTATACAACCAACTACAAACCTCTAGATATTACTGATTGAAAAGCAAGTTCTACCCAAGCCATAAATTAATTGGTGGCTAATTGCATAAATACAAACACACGGGTCCAGGAATTCTTTTGATTGGAATTCGAGACTATTGCATCCGAGTGTAGCATGACAAATAGATATGTGTATCGACCCACCGGAAATGGGTAAGAGGAGCCCACCTTGCTTTTTTGTCTCTTGCCCTCTCTCTTTGGCTTGTATCCCTTCGGCTCCCTCTATCCGCCTACGTACTGTTTTTAAGACGTGTACCCCCCCCCCATCCAGTTGTCCAATATTTTCTCTGGCGCAGTTGGTAGCGAGCCAGCTATATGTATTTTTATATTGACAGGCAAGCTAAATTTGTACATTGTTCGATAGAAAACTTTCTCCTTCCCTCCGGCTAAGCCGGATTTCTCCATACAATGCATGGCTCGCTGTCGCTCGCCAGGAAGAACTCGACACCTGGATGGGGAATAAATTCTTAAACCAGTTGGTTGAATGGTGCCGAATGGATACAAGCCAGGGAAAGAAGAAAATCATAGAAAGATAAAACAAAACAAAACTGTGACCCTTAAAATAAAGCTTTCGTCTTTCACCTTCCTTGTGTTACCGGTCGCCTACCACCCCAGTATTACATTGTGTATATTTAAATATTGTGCCACGCTATTTATGTTCACCGCCACAGCTGTTCCGCTCTCTGAAGGGGGGAGGGGGGGGGGGGGCAAGAATGTAGTTACCCCCCCAACCTGGTGTACCGCCTGTCTCCCCATCATGTTCCCGTCTATTTTGACTGCCTTTTGGATACAAAAATACATTACCCTAACCACACAACCTAAACTAGACCTAACCTATTATTATAGATTTATAAGTATTTATTTTATTATAAGTATTTATAGATGATTTATGTTGTATGTCCGGTATTGGTACACCCGGTAACTCAATCCATCCCGAAGGGTGTTAGCAGCCCACGATATATTTTTTTCTTTTATTTCATGTTTTAGAAATTCTGGTCTGGTAGTATGTTAGATTACGAGGAGGAGCACTTTATTGACAACGTTTCTCATATAGTTTCATCATTCTGTCAACGTTTCCGCGCTGCTACAGATACACCCCAGAGTTCAGATATACACCTTCCAGCCTACTTGGCGAATACCATCAGGGCCAAATAGCTTCAAAATGTTGCAAGAATTTAGTTTGCGAATCGAAGTTTTATGATAAAGTTTTGTGTGATACCCCTTTGATTATTCTAATGCTGGTTCACATCCACTAAATTTCAGCATATTCGGTTCAAATTATCTTGGCAGCTCCTTGCACCCTTCTCGTTACAGAGCTACTCTTGAATGTATTAATATCACTCAATGTATTGTTTAAGTTGATGTTGAGGGGGGATAGACATGTTGGGGACGTAGGGTATCTTGTATCGCGTTCTGATGGTGTACGTTTAATGCTTAGTCTTTAAGATCTGTATGTTGGTAGCCCAGGTTGCGAATCCCGGACGATCACATGCTTTCATTAATGTCATTGGGAGGCTTTTGATGTTTAGAAGTGGAATAATTAAAAAAAAAAACAAAAAAATATATATATCATATACATTATATATATATAAATATATTATCTATTATATATATATATTATATATATAATATATTATATAAGTATATATATAATATATGTGTTTGGTTGTGTGTGTATGTGGTATACCGTATATATAACATTACTACCAGCCCACCTAGTTTATTGCATAATACTGGAGGGGTGGGGGTTTGGGGGGGGGGGTGGGGGGGGCGGTAGGTGGGGCTAAATCATTCTAAGTGTTGGTTAGTTGTTTGCTGTTGTTCTGGTGTATTGTGTTTGATTGTGCATGCTTGTTGATATAGTATGACTTTTTGGAAACACAGCCAAATCCGAGCCAACAATTTGATGCTTTCAAATAGCCACTCATGGTGTGTTTTCAATTAGTGTCCAATGTCCCGTAATGTGTTGCGTTCATATATTGAGAATTGGGGGCCGAAGGCTAGGAATCCCTCCTCCCCTTGCAGACTTCACCTACGAGACGAGACAGAGAAAGGTCGCGGGAACACGAAAGTGGTCCCGGACTCCAAGCATTGAAACTGTAAATGTTGTTCTTAGCTCGGTCCTCTGTCTCGAGTCGGGCCACGGCCTTTGCTATGGGTTTATGTGCCTGAATATAATTATACATAGCCTACATATATCAATTGTTGTGTAATTATCAGAGAAGATCCACAATATACCCGACACCCATCACAGCTGTTCTTACCATTATTATTGTTGGAGGTTCATCACACAACGGCTCGCTGTTTAGTTTGGTTGTAGCTTTGTTGTTTCAGTCCCATTAGTGTGGAGATGGCCGCTTTTCTGGCCCCCCTTCCTTCTCATGTTAAGAGCCCCATTAGTTTTCAGATTTTATGACGTTTGGCTTGGCGAATTTACGACCTTCCGCCCCATTTCTTTGTCAATATTAAGGGGAGGTTTTTAGTTTGGTCCCTAGATATCCATCAAGCTTAAGATTACACCCCCTTGAGATCCCTCCTTCAGATAAATTTTGTAAATTTTTTCGATAGAAAAAATTTCCTGGCTGAGCGCTTTCCTCTTAATTACAGCTCGTATCGCTCGCCATGATAAAATCGACACCTAAATTGCCCAAGGTCTTAAATTGACGGTAATGGGTTTGAAGTTCTTAAAATCATCAAAATAAGGGGCTGAAAACGGGTCCTTAATTAAAGAAAAACAACGGGCTAAACATGAGGGAGAAAGGAGTAAAGAAAAAACTCCCTCAAGTGGAAATCTCCCCTTAAGACCTTTCGTGCCCTTTAGGTGTCGATTATTTCCTGGCGAGCGATAGAGAGCCTGTAATTTAAGAAAAACCGGCCTTCGGCCGGGAAATTTATCTATCGAAAAATGTACAAATTTGTCTTGGGAGGGTGTTTTTTAAGCTTGATGGAGGGTCTATGGAGGAACAAATAAAATTATAAATTAAACATTAATGTACCAAATATAAACGACCCCACGGTCCCCTTTAATGCGAGTTTACATGGAGTTTTCCTCCGCCGACTTCTATCGTAGCACTTCGGAAATAAACTTCGATCAAAATTCGGTGTTTGCATAATACTTGTAGAAGTCTAACCGATCGATCGCGTCCAATTCGCCAATATCAGTGGTCATTTTATTGTCTATGTGTATGAAGGAGATAAAATTTGCAAAGCTGCCTGTAACAAGTGTCTCTCCAAAAGTTGAAAGCGGGATGGAAATAAGTACCACCCCGTTCTTAACATTATTCATCAATTAACAAACCCCAATGTACTAGAAGAAATAATGCAAGTTAGACTTTCAAGGTACGTTTAGAGGCAAAATTCTGGACACGCGGAGTTGTGACGGCCGTTTAAAGTCATAGGATGAGGGAAAAAAACAATAAAACATATTGGGGAATAGAGTCCTCAAAATGTTGCCCATGCAAAACTTCCCGGATCAAAAGTTGCCGGAAATGTAGCTTGTTTTAATTCACTTACCCCTTGTGTACCCGGCGACGTTTATTTTTTCAATTTTATTCTGGCCTATTATTTAGACGATTTTGTGCAATTTAAGAAGGATCTGTGGTAGTTAAAGAGTGTTAAGTGATATATTTCGAAGCCTGTTTAATTGCTGGATGGCCCTTTTAAAAACTGAATTGACATCGTCAAATACTAGCCAGGACAAAATGAAAAGGACGGCAACGCCGTCCTGAAAGGGTTAATTCGGATGGTGTGAGGGGTTTATATAACAAATCCTATATAATAGTAATATAGTAAGGTGGATGGAAAGTTTATTGTAAGTTTATCTTAAGTGTGTGGTCTGTTGATATAGCATGCTTGTAAGTATATATTGATTAACAAGATAATAATATGTTTGTCGGAACTTATGAACATAATTGTTAATATATTGTATTGTCATTACATTAAATCTACCGGATATATACTATATATATTTAATAAGTATATATAATTACTTGTACCAGCAGAATGGATTAGAAAATTAAAAAAGCCGTATTAATTAATGTTTATTCGATCAGACAGTGCTGTATTGTCTAGTCCTAATCTAGCTTTATAATTATACCGTGTAAGTATATTGAAATTTAGCATATTTTCCAGCACTTACAATTCCCCTCTGATAATTGCTAAAACTGGGAATTATAATGTGAGGAAATATAAGCTCAATCTTACTGCCGATACAGTCCTAGACTCCCTCACTGAATATGATGAAGGAGGTGATGAAGATAGCTAAGGAATGATGATGATGGGAGAGAGAGAGAGAGAGAGAGAGAGAGAGAGAGAGAGAGAGATAATGTGTGATATAGTGCGAAGTTTGTGATTTATAATGGGTACGAAAATAATAAAACGCCATCTTACCTGCCAATAAAGTCCTATTCTCTGAAAAAATAAGAAATAGGGTATAAAGATGCCTTGTATGAAATGATGAAGAGAGAGAGAGAGAGAAGAGATTATATTATGTGATAAATCTGCTAAAACCTGAAATTATTGTGGTAGGCCAACTAATAAAAGGCAATCTTACTGCCAATAAGTCCTAATCTGCCTCTTAAAATAATGAAGGAGGGTATTAAGAGAGAGAAGGAGGGGGGGGGGGGGGGAGATTAAGAAACAAATGCACGTAAGGTGAGTAATAAAGAAAATATATGGAGAGAGAGAGATTAAGGTAGTCATTTATTCTCCCTGGAAATGAAGAAGAAGGGTGTGAAGATGTCTCCTTAAAAAATGGGGAGCTGAAAAGATTGCTAAGGAATTACGTGACAGAGAGAGAGAGTTAGAGTTAGTTACACATACTACACAGACCTTGCGGTACTATACTAGGTAGTCCGGACGTAATGCTAAAATAGAATTTGCTACAAAGTGGAAGGCAAGGAATAGCAAAGCAGAAGGCTCTCTCCCCACCCACCTCTTCCTCCGACCGTTGGTCGGCATGAAATTTAGTTGGGGAAACAAGTCCCCCAGCAGAATGAGAAATATACTACTGATGCTTAACTTTTTTTTATTTTTTCCTATATTATTCCCACCTCAAAATTAATGTGTAGACTTCTTTTGAATGTGTCCACTTTCTTACATTGTACCACTTTCTCTGGCAATTTGTTCCACTCGATGACCACACTGTAGGTGAAGAAGTGCTTTGTGACATCCAGATTTCCCTCCTGGTTTTTAATTTCATTCCATTTCCCCGAGTTAATGAACTATTATCTATTTTGAAAAGTGAATCTACATCAATGTTGTCAAATCCCTTTGGTATCTTGAAACACTTGATTAATTGACCTCAACGCAATCATCTTTTCTTAAGTGATTTTTTTTTTATTTAGTTTAGTCTTTCAAGATAAGATTTATTTCTTAGTGACGGAATCAACTTTGTCGAGAGAGGGGGAGGGGGGGCTGGATGGATAGAGTACAAAGGAAATCAAGCAACAACAGGTCGAGTGACCCCTCTAGGCTGCTTGTCCTCCAAAACACTGAGGATCAAGTGTCCAAACAGTGGTTTAGAGTGGATAAGGGAACATTGGGAAGGGAACTACTGCCCTGGAACTAATGTCCGTGGCAGGAGTAGGAAGTTATTAGGGGACAGATGGGTTTTATTAGTAACATAACACAGTTTAAGTGATGTTTCGAATATCTGGGAAAAAGAGAATAACGTCTTAGTAATATATATACGCAATAATCCTTGATGACTGAGGGGGGAATAAAATGAAGAGGGAGGAGAAGCAAAGATAGAGACTGTGAGTGAAAGGTTGTACAGTATGTGTGTGTGAGTGTGAACAAGAATTATTGAGCAACAACATGAGAAAGGGAGAAATATAGAGAACTGAAGAGAGAGAAAGTGAAAGAGATAGGAGGAAGGGCCGAAAGATAGAACAGCAATGAGTAGGAAGTGTGTGTGTGTGTGTGTGTGTGTGTGTGTGTGTGTGTGTGTGTGTGTCTGTGTCTGTGTGTGTGTGTGTGTGTGTGTGCGTGCGAGAGAGAGAGAGAGAGAAAATTAGAAGGTAGGAAGGGTTGAAAGAGCGAGTAGGAGCAATGGAAGGAAACAAGAGAGAGTGAGTGAGTGATAGAGAGTAGAAGGGAGAAAGGGTTGAAAGAGCGAGTAAGAGCAATGGAAGGAAACAAGAGAGAGAGAGATAGAGAGACTATATAGGCCTATCTAGCGGTATTACTAAAGATTAAGCGGATAACTTCATGATCATAGTTTTTTCCGAGCGGGACAAATGATGCGGGAAATTAATTCGATTTTCTTAGTCCATTATTTACTTTTACACTGTTACGGAGTCGGATTTTTTTTTTTTTTTTTTTTTTCTTAGCCTCACCAGTTTTTGAGATTTTAAGACGTTTGCCCCATTCTTTTGGCGAGTTTAAGACTTTTTAACCCATTATTCTGCCAATATTAAGACCTATTGTGCCATTTAAGTGTTGATTTTTGTCCTGAAGAGCGATAGCGAGCCTGTAATTTAGAAGGAATCAGCCTTCGGCTTGGGCATTTTCATGACGAAAAATGTACACATTTATCTCGAGGGGGATTCTTGGGCGTGTTTCTTTAAGGGGAGGTTTTTAGTATGTTTCCTAGACTTCCATCAAGCTTGAAATTACACCCCCTTGACCCCCTTTCAAGATAAATTTTTACATTTTTCGGTAGAAAAATGCCCCGGCCAAAGGCCGGTTCCTCTTAAATTACAGGCTCGCTATCGCTCGCCAGGAAAAAATATACACCTAAATGGGACGAATGGTCTTAAAAGTGACATAAATGGGGTGAAACTTATTAAAATCGCCAAACTAATGGAGCGAACGTCTTAAAATTTCAAAAGCAATGGGGCTAAACATGAGGGAGAAAGGGGGCAAAGAAAAAAATCCCTCGAGTGGAAATCTCCCCTTATAAAGCTCAATGGAGGTCTATGGAACAAACTAACCCCCTTTGCCCCCCCCCCCTAGAACAAAAACAAAACAAACCCATAATTTGATATTTGATCATGCTACTCCTAGCCGCCCGGCACATAAAGGATGGGAATAACACCACATATGAATCATTAGGGGGAGGTTTCTAGTGTGTTGCTTAGACCTCCATCAAGCTTAACATTACATCCCCTAGACCCCCTTTCAAGATAAATTTGTACATTTTTCGGTAGAAAAATTTCCCGGCCGAAGGCCGGTTCCTCTTAAGTTACAGGCTCGCTATCGCTCGCCAGGAAAAAATCGACACCTAAATGGCACGAAAGGTCTTAAAATTGACAGAAATGGGGCGAAAGTTATTTAAATCGTCAAACTAATAGGGCGAAAGTCTTAAAATGTCAAAAGCAATGGGGCTAAACATGAGGGAGAAGGAAGTTCGAAAACAAATCCCTCAAGTGGAAACCTCCCCTTAAGGTAATTTTCTAAATCTGTCCCGAAATGGTTAAGTACGGTAAGAGCGTTGCCGGTACATGAATAACCTTTAATAACAGGCATATGATATCGTTCAGAACAATGCTATATCTAAGGTCTACAGTAGTGACGGGAAATCTTGCTACGATATCACGTTCATATTTTTGTGCGTGTGACTTTTTAAAATAGTGTCAAAGACCCTCTTCACTTATGTGTTTTGGGAAATAGCCAGATTGAAGTTAGTTAGTTAAAATGGGACTTCAGAGGCTATCAACCCTAATGGATTATTAAGCCAGCACACTGTAAGTCAAGAAGAACGTCAGGACTGGAGCCTTTCCAGATTCAAAGTAAAGTTCTCAGTATATATAAGATTTCACCAGTTCGAATCTTTGAACCTATACAGTAAAATTCTGAAGCATCTGCGTTATAATGCTGTATTGTCATTGTGATTAATATCCCAAAAATCCCTTAAAATATCCCTTAAAACTTTATTATATTTTCCTATCTGACCTAAAATGATTCCTTGGGTTGGTAGAGAATTTGATTTAGTGGATTAGATAATTACAACAGCTTATACTATTAGACGATTTTATTCAGTTTCAATTGGGATTCCAGCAATTAACAAGCTTCGAACTATCTCACTTAAACTTTTTTACCACCACAAATAATGTTTGAACTGCACAAAACCGTCTAAATATAGCTAGAATAATATTAGAAAGACGTCGTCGGTACAGAAGGGGTTAATGTTATCCTATCTGGCATTAATGATTACTCAGGTGGGTAGAGAGATTGATTTAGTGTATTAGATTAGTGGATATACTTTGATTTAGTGGGTTAGATGTATAGTATTTTGTGAAGAATATTTGTATGTAGTTTTGTCATTCTCTCTCTCTCTCTCTCTCTCTCTCTCTCTCTCTCTCTCTCTCTCTCTCTCTCTCTCTCTCTCTCTCTCTCGGCAACAAAGCGTCTTATAATCGTCATATTACCGTGTCAGTGAGCCTCTAGACATGTTCCATTGTCCCATAGCCTGGTTATGAGTTGTCTTGGTGTTCTAGTTTTCCTTTATTCAAGTTTCGACTCTTTTCATTTTCTACACTATTATTTTATATATTTTTTTTGTATATATATATATATTTTTTTGTTTTTTATTATTGTGTTCATTCTTTATGTTTGTTATTGTTGTTGCAATTATCGTTTTTCCCCTAAGATTATAAGACGCCTTTTCAGAGCCCCCACCCCTCCCCTTCAAGCTCAGTGTGTACATTCTTTAGGTAGAACAGTGTCCTGGCCGAAAGCTGGTTTCCCTTTAATTGCATGCTAGCTATCGATCGCTAGAATTCAATCGCTAAACTAATTGGATGAAACATCTTGTAATCGCCAAACTAATGATGCGAAACGTCTTAAATATTTTCCTTTGGCCCCTAGCCTGATTCTCCGTTGTCTTGGTGTCCTATTTTCCTTTATTGCAGCCTCGTCTCTTTCCATTCTCTTCACTTTCGCATCTCTCTCTCTCTCTCTCTCTCTCTCTCTCTCTCTCTCTCTCTCTCTCTCTCTCTCTCTCCTATATTCCTGCACTTTTTATTATGCCTTTGTCCTCTTGGTGTGGATCATTTTGAATTGTTGGTGTTCTATGTGGTTTGGTCTTCTTCTCTCCTCCTCCCCTCCTCCCTTCCCCTGTACTACTAAATTATTCTGAGCTAGCGCCGATACAAAGGACAGTGTCGTGAAATATTCCTCCCCGTTTTCTTTTTATTTATATTTTATTTTATTTATTTTTTTCGGATGCTAGACATATCGCTACCAAACCACCTCGATAGTCGCTACCAAAGAATAACAATACATTACACAAATAGTGCATCGTATCTAAATTTACCCAGCATTACATAATTGGGATATCACAATAATGACGTTCTGATCCTGGCGAAAGAGGAACGGTGATATAAGGGGGAAAGGTTTATATGTTGGTCGATATATAGGCCTATACTTATTAATTGCGGTTTTATTTTCCTTCCAAAACCCTCCCATCAAACGTAATAAAATATCCTCAAGATTCCCTTCAAGATGAATTTGTACATTTTTCGGTAGTAAAAAAAACGGTTCCTCCAAAATGTTCAGACTCCCTATCGCTCGACAGGAAAAAATCGACACCTTAATATGGCACGAAAGGTCTAGATATTGATAAAGAAAAGGGACGAAAGGTCTTCTAATGAACAAACTAATGGGCCGAACGTCTTATAATTTGAAAACTAATGGGGCTAAACATGAGGGAGAAGGCGTCCAGAAAAATGCAACCCTCTTCCCCGTAACGTATTTCGTCACGCCGATCTGAATAACATGGGCGGCCTCAATGGAAGAAGAAGAAGAAGAAGAATACTCCTACAAGAAGAAAAAGACGAAGAAGAATACATATACAAGAAGAAGAAGAAGACGGATAGAAGAAAATAAAGAAGTAGGGGCATAGAAGAAGAAGACGCACAAAAGGAGAAGAAGAAGAAGACTATGTGGAGTAGAAGAAGATAAGAATGAGGACACAAAAAGTAATAAGAGGAATAATGACGACGAACAAGAGAAGACGAAAACAATGAGAATAAGAAGAACAATAATAATAATAATAAAAAGAAAGAAGATAAATAATTATGATAAAAAGAAGGAGAAGAAGAAACACAAGGAATATAAGAAAATAATAGCAAGGAAAACGAAAAATGGAACAGAAAACGGAGAAGGGCTTATATTTGTTTACGTTTACATACAGAAAACGGAGAGGCCTTATATTCTTTTACGTTTATATATAGAAAACGGAGAGGCTTTATATATTATTTTACGTTTACATAAAGAAAATGGAAAGGCCTGATATTCTTTTATGTATATACTGTATATAGAAAACGGAGAGGCCTTATGTGTTCTTTTACGTTTACATACAGAAAACGGAGAATGGCTTATATATTATTTTACGTTTACATACAGTATTATTATGGTCGTATTTTTGTGTTCTCTTTCGCTCCTACTTTCGCTTGCTTGATGGTTCTCTCTCTCTCTCTCTCTCTCTCTCTCTCTCTCTCTCTCTCTCTCTCTCTCTCTCTCTCTCTCTCTCTCTCTCTCTCTCTCGCTCTCTCTCTCTCTCTCTCTCTCTCTCTCTCTCTCTCTCTCTCTCTCTCTCTCTCTCTCACACAACTTCCAAACTACTGAACTAAAAAAAACTTAAGTTCCTTTAATTATCACCCAGAAAAAACAGACTTCAGACTTACTTCAGCCACCCAAGCGAAAATCCACAAAAAATTTATAATCTAATTTTTCCCCTTATTTTAAGAATTATTACTAGAATATTTTTAATTTATTTTAAACCTTTGAGGATTAGGACACATTTTGACAGTTTATTCTGGCTATTATTAGTCGCTTGTATTCAGCTTAGGAGGGATCTGTGTGAGTCGAAGGGTTAACTGAGATCCACCTACCCATTTGATTGCCAGAGGTCCTTTCTGAGCTGTATAAAATCATGTAACTATAGCCAGCAACTGTTATAACTTGTCATGATTCTCAAAGGGTTAGCGATCTAAACTATATTTAAGGGGAGATGGGCGTATTTATTTGGTAATTTATTTATCTGTGTATTAGTTGTCTTAGTTTCCTCCCTAGACCTCCATTAAGCTTAAAAAAAAACAAGATCCCCCTTCAAGATAAATTTGTAAATTTTCCGATAGGTTCCTCCTAAATTACACCTAAATGGTACGAAAGGTCTTAGCATTGACACATATATGGATGAAAGGTTTTAAAATCGCCAAACTAATGGGCCGAACGTCTTAAAATCTGCAAAACTAATGGGACTAAATATGAGGAAGAAGGGGAGCAAGAAAAATCAACCAACCCTCCCCCCTTAAAAGCTATAGTCTGCACTGTAAACAATGGAGGTTATAATAACGGTATACTGTATACAATCCTTGGGTATGCTGTTAGTGGTTTACCTGTCTGTCCTCACATTTGATGGGTTTATTACTACCAATATACCTTAGAATTACCTTATTATTACAGTACCTTATTATTGCCTTATTATTATTATTGAGTCTTAATATGTCTTCCTTGTACCCCCCCCCCCAAAAAAAAAAAAAAAAAAAAAAATATATATATAATATATATATATATATATATATATATATATATTTACTGTATATACCGTATATATAAAAAAATAATAATAAACAAATAAAACAAAACAAAATAATGTATATGTATTATATACATTAATAAATGTAATATAAATACATTCATGAAAAGTGTTAATCATCATAACAATAAACTTCTATACAGTGTACGCTGGTGTACTGTATATACTATATATTTTCACGAATGGTAATTAATTTGATTTCGTAAAAGTACCAGAAAGTGTTTAACGAATTACCAATTTAGCGTTTCCAATTATGTATATTATGCCTGAATGTTTTCCGGCACATATATTATTTATTTTACAATTTATGCTATACAGTTTTTGCACATTAAATTACTTGAATTAATTTAATTCAGTGGTTCCCAATCAGTGGTACCGGTACACGAGGTATTTCTTAGGTGGGCTATGGACTTTGGAAAATAACATAAAATTGCTCATGGATAGGAAAACAAACCCCCCCCCCCCCACACACACACACACACCTTTTCCACCACCACAAACACACACACACACACACACACACACACACACACACACACACACACACACACACACACACACACACACACACACACACACACACACACACACACACCTTTTCCACACACACACACACACACACACACACACACACACACACACACACACACACACACAGCCCGTAGCCTAGTAGGTAGAGCTCTCGTCTCACACACGAGGGGTCGGAGGTTCAATCCCCGACCGGGCGGAGACAAATTGGGCTTGTCTCCTTTCATGTGTTAGCCTCAGTTCACCTAGCTGTAAATAGGTACCTGGAATAAGTGGACGACGTTGTGACGTCCCATCTGGGGTTGGCAAAAATGGTACAAGGCGAGATGGGTATCATATGGTTCACCTAAGCTGATGGCTACCTAAGCCTTCGGGCGAGACGGTACCGTCTATAGTGAGAATGGTACCATACAGATCCACCCTAAGCCTTCGTTTCCGATGTCGCCAATTGGCTAAACTACAGACTACACACACATCCACAGCCATTCCAACAGTACATACAACACTTAACATGCATTTCACGCAATACATTCCCAGTTAAGGAGGCGCGATAATAATGAGCTTAGCTCGCATTGCGTGGATTCCCCTTGACGAACAAGTAACTGAGTAACACACACCTTTGGTCGTTCAATCAGTCGGGTTCTTGCTTGGCCCGTCAAACTTCCTTTTACTCTCGCCCACTTTACTCTCTCGCTCTCTCTCTCGTTCTCTCTCTCGTTCTCTCTCGTTCTCTCTCGTTCTCTCTCTCTCTTTCGTTCTCTCTCTCTCGTTCTCTCTCTCGTTCTCTCTCTCTTTCTCTCTCTCTCTGACTCCTCCCACTGGATTTGGTCGCATGATCTTTGAGGTAATAACTATTCCTTGTAACTTCCTCTCCCTTCAGCTCTCCTACTCCCTCTGCCATCCCCACACCTTCACTCCCCCTCAAATTCCCGACTCTCTCTTGCACTCCAACTCCCACTATCACACATTTCCTCCCACAACTCCAATTACCTATCCCTCTCCCTCTCATCCCACTCAATGCCCCATCCTTATTCCTACTCCTGCCTCACTGCCATTCCCTCCCTCTCACTCAGTCCCCCACTCCCTCTCAATCCCCCTCTCATCTTACTCCCACTTAACCCCCATCCCACACTCCCTCCGACTCACTCCACTCTCATACCCCATCCCATCCCACTCTTTCTTACTCCCACTCAACCCCATCCCCTTCCCACACTCACTCCCTCCCACTCCTCTTTCACTCCCTCACAATCCTCCACTCTAACCCCACTCTTTCTGACGCCCCCCCCCCATCCCCATCCCAATCCCACAAGCACTCCCACTCCTCCCTCACTCTCACTCTCACTCAATTTTCCACTCTCACCCCACTCCCTCTTACTCCCCCATCCCCATCCCACACTCACTCCCACCCACTCCCGCTCTCACACGAACCCCTGGAGTGGGCCTGGGAGGGATATAAAGAGCCATGGGGGAGAGCCGTTGAAAGGTTCTTATAGTCCAATGGCTGGGGGCGGGAGGGGGGGGGGGGGGGGGGCGTTCCTGCGTGCATGAAAGGTGCTTTAACTTCTTCCGTACCGGCGACGTCTTTTATATTATTTTATGCTAGCCATAGTAAGACGATTTTGGGCCGTTAAAGGGGACAGTGGATATTTTTGGGGGGTCAGCTAATTTATATATTAATTATTATTTATTTTATTTGTTTTAATTTTATCCCTAGACCTCTATCAAACTGTAAAACAAAATATCTATTAGATCCCCCTTCGAGATTAATTTGTAAATTTTTCGGTAGAAAAATTTCATGGCCACAATTATCGGCTCGCTATCGCTCGCCAGGAAAAAAAATCGACTCCTAAAGGGCACGAAAAGGTCTTTATATTGATAAAAACATGGGGCGAAAGGTCTTAAAATCGACAAACTAATGGGGCGAACCTCATAAAATATTAAAACTAATTGATTTTAGCATGAGGAAGAAAGGGGACCAGAAAAATGGCCCATCGCCCCTTAAGAAGGATATGTGGCAGTAAAAAGGGTTGAGTGAGATGGTTCGAAGCCTGTTATCTGCTGGAGGCCCTTTCTAAGCTGAATGAAATCGTCTAATAGTAGCCAGAATACAGTTAAAAGGGCGGCACCGGTAATTAATTAATGAAGGGGTTAAGGGGAGGCTGGTTAGGGGTTTATTATATTTTTCTTTCTTTATTTATTTTTTGAAACTTTGCTCCATAAACCTTCATCAAGCTTAGAAAAATACCCCCTTTCGAGATCAATTTGTATATTGTTCGGTTCCTAAATTTCAGGCTCGCTATCGCTCGCTAGGATAAAAAAAACGACATCTAAATGGCACGAAAGGTCCTAAAATTGACAAAGAAATGGGGCGAACGTCTTTAAATGTCAACACTAATGGGGCTAAGCATGAGGGAGAAGGGAGTCCAGAAAAAATACTCTTAATAGTTCACGATAACTAGGACACATGTTTTTATTTTTTTTTCCTATGTGAATGAGAGAGACAAAAAGTAGAATTGCCTGTGACGAGTGCATCCTCCAGAGTTGCAAGAGTGACAGGGCCAAAATCAAGGAGTGCTCGAGCATGTACGGTATGTATGTATGGATGTATCTATTATTATAAGCTTGGTGGAGGTCTAGGGAACAAAACAATAAATCTCCCCTTAACCCCATTAGTACCGGTGACATCCTGTTTAAGGGGGTAGTGTTTGTGTTTTGGTCTATATATTTATTTTTGAGTTTCCTCGCTGGACCGCCATCAAGCATAAAGAAATGTATCCCCTAGACCCCTTTTCAAAATAAATTTTTAAAGTTTTCGGTAGAAAAATGTCAAGGCCGAATCTTTCTAAAATTTCAGGCTCGCTATCGCTCGTTAGGAAAATATCGACACCTAAATGGCACGAGAGGTCATAATATTGACAAAGAAATGAGGCGAAAGGTCTCAAAATCGTCAAACTAACGGAATGAACGTCTAAAAATGTCAAAACTAGTATGCTAAACATGAGGGAGAAGGGGGTGCATAAAAAGCGAGTACCTCCCCCCTTAATATATTCTGACAATGATTAGATTATTATTTATCTTTCTAACTTTATAAGATCGTCTAAATGTAGCTGAACTCCAATAAAAAAAGACGTCACCAGTACTGAAAGGGTTAAGGGGAGATGGGGCGTTTTTCCGAGCCCTCTTCTTCCTCGTGTTTAGTCCCATTAGGTTTCAGATTTTATGAAGTTCGGCTCATTATTTTGGCGATTTTAAGACCTTTCACCCCATTTTCATGTCGATTTGTTCCTGTCGAGCGATAGCGAACCCGTAATTTAAGAGGAACCGGCCTTCGGCCAGGACATTTTTCTACCGAAAAATGTACAAATATATCTTGAATGGGGATCCTGGGGTTGTATTTTTTTAAGTTCGATGGAGGTCTAGGGAGGAAAGTAAACAAATAATAAATATACAAGAAAAACAAAAATAGACCTAAAAGTGAACCATCCCCCTTAATAGTAAATCCCCCACCTTACCCCCCCACTACCTCTACCCCTCCTACTCTGTCTATTGTATTTCCACCCCCTCTATCTCTCTCCCTCTCTCCCCCCATAAACACACGATCTTCTATTCCACTAGCCAACTTGTTTCCCCACCCCTAATGAATTTGTCACTACCCCCTTTCCCCCCCCCCTCTCTCTCTCTCTCTCTCTCTCTCTCTCTCTCTCTCTCTCTCTCTCCTCTCGCTCTCGCTCTCTCTCTCTCTCTCTCTCTCTCTCAAAGTTGTGAAGTGGGTCTGGGCATGGATCAAAAGAGCAGAGGGAGCGCCGTTGAAAGCTTCGAGGCATAGCGCAGTCACACTCCTTTGCTCACTCAGTCTTTCTCTCTCTCACTCAGTCTCTCTCTCTCTCTCTTCCCTTCCACTCACTTTTCCTACCTACAACATCTTTCTCTCTCATTGTAATCTCTCTCACTCCCAGCCCGAATCCCACGACTACACTCCCTCCCTCCATTCCCGCCCTACCCTCTCTCCCCTCCCTCCCCCTCCCCCACTTCTATCTCGTCCCACTCCCCTCCCCCCACTCTCTCCCTTCCCCATTCTCTCCCTCCCTCACTCCCTCTCCCACCCCTACCCTCTCTCATCCCCTCCCCCCCCCCCCCCTCTCCCCCTACCTCATTCCCACCCCTACCCTCACTCTCTCCTCTCCTTTCCCAACCTTGCGCTCCCACCCGTACCCCCACCTCCCATTCTCTCTCCCTCCTCCATCCCTCCTCCCTCACCTCTCCACTCCTCCTCCATCCCTCTCTCACTCCCTGAATCACCAAACTTGCGGATCAAAGAGTCAAGAGAGAGAGAGCCGTTGAAAGCCTCCGGTCAAATCACAGCTGATCGGCGTAAACAGACTGCCGACGACGGAATCTTTAAAGGGATAAAGACGTCAGAAAGCATGATCCTTAACCCCTTCAGCATCATAAGGAATTTTTACCTTTTGATTCTGGCTAAAATTAAATTATTTTATGCAGTTTAGTCCTTTCAAGCTCCAATATACGCGTTTCTTTCCTGTTTCTGGCTACTATTAAACGATTTTATTCAGATTAGTAACGGTATATGGAAGTCAAAGGGTTGATTGAGATAGTATTTACCCTTTTAATACCCACAGATACTTCCTAAGCTGCATAAAATCGTCTAATGATAGCCAAAATAAACCGCTAAAACGCGTCCGAGCTTCAAAGGGTTAAGAAGGAACTAGGCTAGTAAGAGGGTTTATTGAGATCGTATTTGCCCATTTTGAGTCGTATAGGTACATTTTAATTTATTTTTCTGGCGTAAGGATGTGGCGACCCCATCGCCTGTCACCATTGTGGCACAGATATACCCAGGAGGTTGGGACTGGGAATCCCACTTCCAGAAGAGCCTTTTCATGCTGATCCTCCTTTCCCCTTTATGGGAGTGCGGGGTTGGCTACTGACTGACTGACTGACTGACTATTGAAAACTAGACTAAAGATAGATTAATATATATGACATACTTATATAAACAGTTTATCTCAATAACTGCCAGACCCGTATTGACGATAGGAGTTGAGGGGATGATCAATCGTGTTAACCCTTTGAGTACCAGCGACGTGTTATATTTTATTCTAGCTATTTGTAGACGATATTATGCAGCTTAGGAAAGATGTGTGATAGTTGAAAAGGTTGGTTGAGATGGTTTGAAGCCTTATTATTGCTAGACGTCCTGCTTAAAGCTCAATAAAATCGTCTAATAGTTTGCCAGAACATGATGAAAATGACGTCCCTGGTACTGTACGGGTTAAAGCCGGTGTCACACGATTTCTTTTCCCGTCAATTATTACGGGTAATATTGTAGTCTGGTGGCGTCAAGATATACCGGTAGGTTGCATCAGAATTCAACCACCTAACATAATCTACCTTCAGTCTAGTTTCCGATTTCAATGTGAAGTAGCTTTACAATATTACGAGGAAAAAAACTTATATCTATCTACTGTATATACTCAGGCCCAATCCCCATTTTTTTTTTTTTATTATTATTATTATTATTATTATTATTATTATTATTATTATTATTATTGTTTTTATTTTTATTTATTTTTATTTTTTTTGTCAGAGTGAGGGTTGGTATCCTCTACTTCCCATAGCCTCTTCTATCTTTTTCTCCCTCTGCATCTCTAATGTTTTCAAATGGCGTAGAGATGCGGCGACCCCAGCGCCCGCCACTTTCTGGTGGAGGAGAGAGCAATTTCCACCACCGCTTTTCTCCTGCGAGACGTAGAAGTCGGCTAATGGGGATCGGGGGCGGGGGGCCTGGCACCCTTCTCCCCTTAAATAAATCTACCAAAAAAAAAAACGAGACAGAGAAAAAACTTGCTCGTCGAGAATTGCCGGAACAAGCGCTCGTGTGACACTGGCTTATACCGGCTTCACCAACTTACTCTTTGATGATAACACTGTTATTATAGGATCTTTAACCCTTATTTAGCGGGCTAGGTGGTCTATTTGACCGTAGCGCCCAGCGTTTTTTTTTTAACCCTAAATAGGGTTGTTTACGTGATCATTTTCATGCCTAAATAAGATCCAGAGCGTAAAATTAGTATCTATTCCTGAAAGGGCATAAACAGAGCTTTCCAATGACACCTGAACCATCCTTGTACGACCACTGGTTCTCTTGCAACGATCGTGCAACACGAGTGCAAAAACCCTGTAATTAGGTAATTTCCCTACATAATTCCCTGTGTAGCAAGTAACGAGAGGGGGAGGAAGTTAGAATACAGTTCAGTTGGTCCACCGCGGTGGTGGGCGACGGTCATACAGTTGCTACACTCCTCACACCGCTCAGCTCTCTCTCTCAGCAACATTACGTGCTGAAAATGGCGCACGACATAAATTGTGAACCGCCACATAGTCCAAATTTATTTCACACGACATAAGTTGCGCGCCGACAGTTAAGGGTTAAAAGGGTAGATGGGTCGTTTAGCTGGTCCCCCTTCTTCCTCATGTTCAGCCCCATTAGTTTTCAGATATTAAGACGTTCGGCCCATTAGATTGGCGATTTTAAGACTTTTCGCCCTATTTCTTTGTCAATATTAGGATTGTTCGTGTCATTTAGGTGTCGATTTTTTCCTAGCGAGCGATAGCGAGCCTGTAATTTAACAGGAATCGGCCTTCGGCCGAGACGTTTTTCTATCGAAAAATGTACAAATTTATCTTGGAGGGTCATGGGAGGGTCATGGGCTTGATGGAGGTCTAGGGAGGAAACTAAAACAAACTCATAAAAAGATACATAGATGACCAAATAAATACGGCCATCCCCCTTAAGAGCTTAAAAGGGTAGAACATGTTGACAAGCCTGATCCTGAGTAGACCCCTTGACCAAGCCTGGCCTTTAGTGAGTCGAGTTTAAATTGACGGCGTAAAATGGGTTAGGCTAAAGGGGGATGGGCGTATTTATTGGCTCATTTATGTGCTGTACCTTTTTATCATGTTTTTTTGTTTCCTCCCTAGACCTCCAGCAAGCTTAAACCCCCCCCCCCCCACGACCCTCCTTCAAGATAAATTTGTAAATTTTTCGATATAAAAATCTCCCGGCCCAAGGCCGGTTCCTCTTTAATGTCAGGCTCGCTATTGCTCGCCAGGAAAAAAATTGACAACTGTATGACACGAAAAGTCTTAATATTGATAAAGAAATGGGGCGAAAGGTCTTAAAATCGTGAAACTAATGGACCGAACGTCTTGTAATCGGACAATTAATGGGTGCTAAACATAAGAAAGAAGGGGAACTAGAAAAGTGACCCATCTCCCCTTAAATTGACGGCGTGATCGTAAAAAGGGTTAAAGCTGTTGACATTTCCGATCCTTAGAAGTTAGTATAATAATAATAATAATAATAATAATAATAATAATATTTATTCAGTTAGCAATTTACAGAGTTGGTACCACATAGTGTGTTACATATATGACATGTACCAGCCTTGCATAATTCCAACTAAGGATAGCCCAATAAGGCAGTTATGCGTATTTCCATTGGGGTCCTTGTGGGATTAGGTTAGCTGGGGAAAAAGGGGAGGATAAAGAAATAGATACTTTAGAGAAAGTATTTCTAGGGGGTTATTTTAAGATACCTTACATCCTATAGTAAATATCAGTAATCCGTAATCAGTAATCATTTCAGTTTGGTTTGTCTATCTCTTATGTCGCATTTAGTAGTAGACATAAGCTTGGTGCTCCCTTCTCGCAGCTGTACGGTTCAGGTGTTCCTTCAGGCTACGTCTGAAGGAATACAGTGTTCTCTTTTCACGGACTGACTGGGGTAGGTCGTTCCAGTCTTTGATGGCGGTGAAGAAGAATGTTTGCTTACCCTGTCCTTGGATTCTCGGGACCTTAAAATTAAACCTCCTGTTTCTTGTATTATGTCCACTCCTCTCATTTGCTTTAACAAAATCATTCTTTAGATACTCTGGAGCTCTGTCATAGAAAATTTTGAAGGCATTAGTGAGCCTGATTTGTTTGGCCCTGTCAGAGACATTGAGCATACCTAGTGACTGAAGTTGTTCCTGGCCAACATGTGATCTGGGTCCTAGGTTCAGCATGAACCTAACCATTTTATTTTGAGTGACCTGAAGTTTGTGCTGTGCTGATTTAGATGATGCAGAGTACCAGGATGACACAGAATAGTCAAAATGACATTGAACAAGCGCTTGGCAGAGGGTCTTTTTGGTCGCCGCGGGCAAGCATCCCACCTGTCTATACAGGTATTTTATACATGCTCTACACTTACTCAGGATAGATTCCAAAATTGTTTCACCTGACAAACTCGCGTCCAGTTTTAGTCCGAGATATTTAACTTGTGACACTGTTGTTATAGGAATATCATTACAGTTGACCGAGAAGCCCACAATGTCTTTCAGTTTGCGTTTTGTTCCACATAAGATGGCTTCCGTCTTGCCCAGGTGAAGAGATAGTCTATTGTCCACTAGCCATTCACTACATGATTCTAGTTCTTTGGAAAGTGAAGCGGCAATACTTATTGGGTCTTTTCCTGAAACCAG
Source organism: Paralithodes platypus (assembly GCA_032716605.1). NCBI lineage: Eukaryota > Metazoa > Arthropoda > Malacostraca > Decapoda > Lithodidae > Paralithodes > Paralithodes platypus. The sequence continues at coordinate 12,139,320 of CM064523.1, forward strand.
AAGCACGCTGTCGTCTGCATACAGTAATAATTTACATGAGACGCTCAGTTCCATGTCGTTCACATAACAGAGCAAGAGTAAGGGACCAAGGATGCTTCCCTGCGGGACCCCACAGTTAATTGGCATAGGATCAGATATATTATCATCAATTTTGACTCTTTGGGTTCTACCACTAAGATAAGATTTAAACCAGTTCACAGACCCTATGCCCATTGCTTGTAGTTTATTACATAGGATATCATGGTCTACTGTGTCAAACGCTTTTTGTAGATCAAGAAGAACCATACCGGTGTAGTTACCTTTAGACATTTCTTTACAAATGTGATCCGTTAAGTGGATGAGACAGGAGTCTGTCGAGTACATGCATCTGAAACCTGATTGAAACTTATAGAATAGATCATTTTGTTTGAGGTAGTGTTCAATTTGGGTGTATACGGTACCGCTCTTTCAAGGATTTTAGATACAATACATAATATGCTAACTGGTCTGTAGTTACCAACTTCTAGTTTATTTCCTTTCTTGAATAGAGGGGTTACAATAGCTTCCTTCAGTTCAGCAGGTACAGTGTTGGTGTTAATTGACAAGTTGATGATGTGGGTTAGGGGGCCTGCTATACCAATGGCTCCATCTCGTAGAAATTTGGCAGGAATTTTGTCTGGTCCTGTGCTTTTATGTACATTTAGGTTAGACAGCTCGTCAAAAGTGTAGTTTGGTGTAACATTTTGCAATCCAAATGTGTTCGGGTGTATGTCTTTATCTCTGTAGAAATTTCGAAAGGTGGCCGTTGTTGTTGTGTATTTATTGAGAGGTTGAGGTAGGTTCTGTGCAAGTGTGTTTGCTATGGAGGTGAAGAAGGAGTTGAAGTAGGTTGAAATTTGTCGTTTATCGTGGCAAACCTGATCATTAATGGTGAGAGAATATTAGTGTTAGACGAATCCCTTGTCTTGTTGCTGTAGCCTGTTGTGTTTAGGTGCCTCCATAGTTTCTTTGGGTTATTCTGATATTCCTCTGCCTTATTGTGAAAATAATTAGTTTTCGCTGATTTTATTTTCCTACTTAGCTTATTCCTGGCCCTGTTGAACTCATGTTTCAGACCTTGATCCTGTCTGTTTCGCTAGCCTTTTTAACAGATTGTCTCTGTGTTCCAGATGGTGTAGTATGTCATTGTTGATCCATGGGTCTGACCTTTCTTTCAGAGGAGCTATTTCGTCTAGAATGTTTGTGATGATGGTTCTGAAGCCAACCCATGCGTCATTAACGTTTGTACTTCCAAACACTGGAGACCAGTCTGTATTCCATAAAATGTCCAGAAATGTTTCTTTATTGTAGTTTCTGAGTGACCTTGTTTTGATAACCTTGTGATTCTCTAGGGCAATTTTTGTGGTTTTTCGTCTGCAATATGTGACGAAGTGATCACTTATCCCAGTCTGTATAACCCCTGATTGGGATATTTTGTGTCCTCTGTTACAGTTTATGTGGTCTATTATTGTGGCAGTGTTCTCAGAGATACGTGTGGGGGTTGTGATGAGTTGTTTGTGATTGTGCATTGTCAGTATATATGACGTACATATATGTATATGTATGACGTTCTCGTACAAGCCTATCATTTCGTTGTTTGTAACACAGGTAAAAATCCCCTAGTATAATGGATTCATTCCGAGGGTCTAGCGATGACAAAGTTCGTTCAAATTTGGTCAAGAATTGTGTGTCGTTTGGTGGCCTATAGCATACCCCAATTGTGATGGGTCTTGTCCTCGGCAGGTGTAGATCGATCCACAGACCTTCGTGATTTTCTACATGGAGGTCGGTCCTAGTTGTGTGTGTGAGGTTGTTTTTTACATACAGACATACTCCTCCCCCATGCCTATTGCGATCATTCCTAACCATATTGAAACCTTGAATGTTTATTTCACCATCGTTTATACTTGAATCCAGCCAGGTTTCTGTGATTGCAATTATTGAAGCTTTGGCCTTATTAGCTAACAAGTTAATTTCTGACAATTTATGGTACATTGATCTGGCGTTAATGTGGATAAGATGGAGCCCTTTGATGGTGAACACACTGTATTCATCTTTGATTTTGAATGTGTCCTGGCTGGATTCTGAGTTGTTAATACTAATTGTTCATTTACATTAATATTCGGTAATGAATGCAAGGCACATATGTTGCATAGGAATTCCCGTTCTTCACTGTTGGTCTTCTTAGAGATGCACTTCATGTGAGCTACAGTTTTACACTTAACACAGTTTAGGATCCTTTGTTTTCTTGTTATGAGTGATTTACATATTTCACAAATGATTTTAGGACCTTTAATAGCTACTTCTCTACATGTATCGCATTCCACTTTTTTTCTGCTAGTAACGTAAGTACATCGATCGTGTACTGTTTCATTACATCTACTACATTGTGACGTTGTACTCCTTTTGTTGAATCCAATATCGCACACTATACATATTTTCCTGTTACTGTTCATCGTACGTCTGGCGGTGTGGTGATCAGCTGTGCGCCGTGAGCGGCTGATGGTGTGTGAGGCGCGTGAGATGGGGACAGGTTGTGGCTCCCCCTTGCCCCCCTCCCACCCCTACCCGTATTTGTTGTTTGATGTCCTTGTTCTTGACCGTTGTTGCTGCTTTATTGTTGATGTTGTTGCGACTGATCCCTTCTTTTTTAGCTGTTCTGGTTGCATGTTGAGCTACCTGGATCGCCGATAGTGTTGGGTTGTGTTGTAGTAGGTTTGGTTGATTTGTTGTGCAGCGGCGTCGTGTTGTGGGGGGTGGGTGGTTTCTCGTGTTGTCTTTCTTGTTCGTTGCTGTTACTTCATTGTCGATGCGTTTGCTAGAGCTTCCTGCTTGTTTGGGTGTTCTGGTTGCATGTTGTGTTACTTGGGTCACCGATATCTGTGGTAGTGATGATACAGTTGAGGGTAATGTTGAGTAGGTAGAGTGTTGGCGGTTGCCCTGCGGTCTTGGTTGTGAGTTGGAGCGTGACGGGAGACTTGGGTGCCTGCTGGCCCAGTTTGTTATAACGAATTTTACTGCTAGGGACTGTTGAAATGTCGGTGTCTGCCTTACTTGTTTGGTGGTGAGGTTTCTTCAACGTTGAACTAGGACCGGGGTTGGTCTCTACATCTCCGCAGCTAATTAGAGTGTAGCACAGTAGGTGTTGTAGCGAGGTTGTGCCAGAGTACTTGCCAAGCCGCGTGGTCTTCCCGATATATGAAATAGACCAGGCAGGAATGGTGACACAAATTTCACTCGTGTGTGATTTCTGTGTGACGAGGTCCCTCAATACTTGTTTAGTGTTGACCTGGTACACTACCGGTCCCCTCTGCACCTGTATATCAGCACAGCCCCTCTGGATGTTGAGAAGGATGATACATAGAGAGAGGGCTACGCCCGCACCCTTCATCCCTCCCGCCATCTTATTTATGAGAGCCCTATATTTTTGGCTGAAGTATTTATTGCTATTTATCTATCTATCTATTGCCGGACGCCTTACTCCTCTTCACGTATTTATTTGCTTATTGGTTTATCTTATTAGTATTTTTTTAGCTTCCTACCTAGACCTCCATCAAGCTGTAAAAAACACCCCTAGACCCCCCTTCAAGATAAATTTGTACATTTTTCGGTAGAGAAATGTCCCGGCCAAAGGCCGGTTACTCTAAAAAAAATTACAGGCTCGCTATCGCTCGCCAGGAAAAAATCGACACCTAAATGACACGAAATGTCTTAATATTGACAAAGAAATGGGCCTTTAAAGTCTAAAAATCGCCAAACTAATGGGCCGAACGTCTTAAAATCTAAAAACCAATGGGGCTAAACACGAGGGAGAAGAGGGTCCAGAAAAACCGGCCAATCCCCCCTAAATATAAATTGTATACTGGATTTCGAAATGCAAAATTCATACCATTCTGATCCTTATATTAGTTAACCCACTGACTGCAAAAAACATTTACTGATCTTAATAAAATCGCCATTGCAATCTTGAACAAATACAATCAAATAATATCCATAACCCAATTTCTCCATCTATCTACCTGGCACAATCTTCCCTTATTCTTCAACAACACGCAAACAACCCTTCGTCTTCTCTTAGTACTCTTGGTGTTTCTTTTCCTAATGACTTTTCTTGGATAGACCATATTACCACTCTTGTTAAAACAGCTTCCCAGAAGTTAGGTGTGCTCAACCGTCTCTGTGGTTTCCTCACCCCAGCACAGTTTCTTGCTTTGTAGGCTACATGGGCACTATGCGCCCATGTATCGAGTACTGTTCGCATGTCTGGGGAGCTTCAACCTATGCTCGACTTTTTGAAAGGGTAAAAAGGTCAAAAGTATTTCGTCTCATCAGCTCACTTCTCCCTTGCTAATTCCCTTTAACACCTCTCTGCACGCAGCAATGTTACCTCTCTCACTCTTCTACCGCTATTGCAATACTCAGTGTTCTTCAGAGCTTTCTCATTGTATCTCACCTCCCTTATGGAGAGTAGATGGCTCCCTCCTCTCAATTAATTCCCATCCATATTTTGTCCAACTCTCTAATCCAAGAGTGAACCGATTTTCAGTCTTCCTTCCACTTAACAAGTAAACTCTTGAACTCTCTCCCTCAACATATGAGTTAAACTGCTTCAAACTCCGTGTATCGAGATATTTTGACTCTCACGTACCGGTATTTTGATGTAGGCTCTCTATCATTCTTTGTTTTTATTGGGGGGACACTTGTTGCAGGCAGCTTTGCCTTTTGTCCCCTTCATACACATAGGGGAAGCAAAAAGTCTTCATTGAACCTTTGACTTCAAGATACCTTTCGCTAGCTTAAGGGGATGTTCTTTTTCTGAACCCCTTTTTCCCTCATAACTTCATTATTTTTTAGATTTTAAGACGTATGCCCAACTAGTTTGGAGATTATATGACCTATTGGCCCATTTCTTTGTCAATTTTAAAGACCTTTCGTACCATTACGGTGTCTTTTCTTTTCCTGACGAGCGATAGCGAGCCTGCAATTTAGGAGGAATCGGCCTTTGGCTGAGGTATTTTTTCCAATTAGCGAGTTTATCAGCATGTTAATAATTATCCTGAAATGTTTATCCAATTTGGTACAGTAATGGGCCTCGCCTGTGTGTTATAGTATATTCGCTGTAAGTAGGTGAGAAATCATTACCTTTATCCTCTGTAACTCAAAAAGGGCTAGAGCAAATTGGCTGTAAATTTCCACATCTATTCCTTGACTGACTCTCCCCAAATGGTAGAAATATCAGCTCGATTACTCTAGTCGTTTTTGAGTTACAGAGGTTAGAGGTCATGATTTCTCGCCTACTTACAACGAATAGACTATAGCTTTCCTAATTGGTATTTATTGATTAGTGGTACAGGGGCCCAAATAAGTTCTGTTCCTCGTCGAGATCTTATGTATGAACGTAAAAATTGGTATGAATGAATTGCGAGTGTGGTTTCTTTTAGTTAGCAGTTGACTGATCAGATGAGTTACCCACTGCATAAGAAACTACACTCAATCATGAATTGCGAGTGTGGTTTCTTTTAGTTAGCAGTTGACTGATCAGATGAGTTACCCACTGCATAAGAAACTACACTCAATCATGCACATTATATAGTTCCATGTATAAGATCACGGAGAGGAACGGAACTTATATGGTCAACTGTACAGTCTCGCTAATAAGTGAGGTCTCGGCACCAAATATATTTTGGTCCATATTTGGTTTCGGCAATATCTAAGCTTCATTTCTTCATAATGAGTGAAATATACAAACATGTTCCTACACTTACCCACCCTATTCAACATCTGACAGACATAAATACAGCACAGAGCGAGCCAAATGTAACAACAGCTGGGACATAACTTATTAGCGCGATCGTACCCGCTGTTGATGTTATGAAGGGGGGTGACCTGTTTTTGTTCTGTCCTTTTCTATCTTTCTCTGGCTTATATCCATTTGGCCCCATTTAGCCTACTGTTTTAAGACGTTTATCCCCATCCAGGTGTAAATTTTTTACTGGTGAGCGGTAGCGAACCAGCATAATTTGACAGCAGAGTAAATTTGTACATTTTTCGATAGAAAAATTTCTCCGGCAAAGCCGGATTTCTTCATAATTATAATGCTGACTCGCTATCGCTCGCCAGGTAGAAATGAACACCTAGATGGTGATAAACGTCTTAAAATAGTTGGCTGAATGGGGCCGAATGGATACAAGCCAGAGAAAGAGAGAAAAGGACAGAAATAACAAAAAGCAGGTCACTCCGCCTGAAGGTAGGAGGAAGGACTACCATGAATTATATGTTGGCAGTTTCATTGTTTGACTTGTGTGGTTATTCATTGTTTGACTTGTGTGGTTATTGATTGTTTGACTTCTGTGGTTATTGATTGTTTGACTTGTGTGGTTATTGATTGTTTGACTTGTGTGGTTATTGATTGTTTGACTTGTGTGGTTATTCATTGTTTGACTTGTGTGGTTATTGATTGTTTGACTTGTGTGGTTATTGATTGTTTGACTTGTGTGGTTATTCATTGTTTGACTTGTGTGGTTATTGATTGTTTGACTTGTGTGGTTATTCATTGTTTGACTTGTGTGGTTATTGATTGTTTGACTTGTGTGGTTATTGATTGTTTGACTTGTGTGGTTATTCATTGTATGACTTGTGTGGTTATTCATTGTATGACTTGTGTGGTTATTGATTGTTTGACTTGTGTGGTTATTCATTGTTTGACTTGTGTGGTTATTGATTGTATGACTTGTGTGGTTATTGATTGTTTGACTTGTGTGGTTATTGATTGTTTGACTTGTGTGGTTATTGATTGTTTGACTTGTGTGGTTATTGATTGTTTGACTTGTGTGGTTATTGATTGTTTGACTTGTGTGGTTATTGATTGTTTGACTTGTGTGGTTATTCATTGTATGACTTGTGTGGTTATTCATTGTATGACTTGTGTGGTTATTGATTGTTTGACTTGTGTGGTTATTGATTGTTTGACTTGTGTGGTTATTGATTGTTTGACTTGTGTGGTTATTGATTGTTTGACTTGTGTGGTTATTGATTGTTTGACTTGTGTGGTTATTGATTGTTTGACTTGTGTGGTTATTGATTGTTTGACTTGTGTGGTTATTGATTGTTTGACTTGTGTGGTTATTCATTGTTTGACTTGTGTGGTTATTGATTGTTTGACTTGTGGTTATTGATTGTTTGACTTGTGTGGTTATTCATTGTATGACTTGTGTGGTTATTCATTGTATGACTTGTGTGGTTATTGATTGTTTGACTTGTGTGGTTATTGATTGTTTGACTTGTGTGGTTATTGATTGTTTGACTTGTGTGGTTATTGATTGTTTGACTTGTGTGGTTATTGATTGTTTGACTTGTGTGGTTATTGATTGTTTGACTTGTGTGGTTATTGATTGTTTGACTTGTGTGGTTATTGATTGTTTGACTTGTGTGGTTATTGATTGTTTGACTTGTGTGGTTATTGATTGTTTGACTTGTGTGGATATTGATTGTTTGACTTGTGTGGTTATTGATTGTTTGACTTGTGTGGTTATTGATTGTTTGACTTGTGTGGTTATTGATTGTTTGACTTGTGTGGTTATTGATTGTATGACTTGTGTGGTTATTGATTGTTTGACTTGTGTGGTTATTGATTGTTTGACTTGTGTGGTTATTGATTGTATCTTGAAGGGGACACTGGCTGTTTGTTTGGTCTAGTAATTCATTTATTCATATATTGTTTTAGTTTCCTCCCTAGACCTCCATCAAGCTTAGAAAAACACCCCCTAGACCCCCCTTAAAGATAGATTTGTAAAAAAATTGGTAGAAAAATGTCCCGGCCAAAGGCCGATTCTTCCTAAAATTACAGGCTCGCTATCGCTCGCCAGGAAAAAGTCGACTTCTAAATGGCACGAATGGTCCTAATATTGACAAAGCAATGGGGTGAAAGGTCATAAAATCCCAAAAACTTATGGAACCAACGTCTTTAAATGTCAAAACTAGTGGGGCTAAATATTAGGGAGAAGGAGGTCCAGAAAAACGGTCTGTCTCCCCTTAACCCGTTCAATACGATAACGCCTTTGCCATTATTACTCTGGCTAACGTTAGTCGATTTCATTCAGTTTAGGAAGGATATAGTCAAAGGGGTATCTATCTATCTATCTATCTATCTATCTATCTATCTATCTATCTACTGCCCGAAGGGGTGGCCACGAACGAACCGCCCCCATGCACCTCTGTCCCCAGTCAGTCGACGCCCCTTCCCCCAACCAGCACCGCCTTCGTTCATATACTTCCTCACTCCATCCTTCCACCTCTCCTTCGGTCTACCTTTCCCTCTCTGTCCCTCCACCTCGCTCTCGTAGAAAGGGGTATAATTATATATTATTTAAGTCTATGACTGCGAGAGGTCCTTCCTACGCTGCAAAACATATTCCGTACCGCAAACGGTCACAGGAGAGGCAGTTTAAAAATTACATCCAAGTTCCTCCTTAACATCAATTTGTGCATTTATCGGTACAATAATGTCCCAGCCGGTTCCTCCTAAATTACTGACTCGCTATCGCTCGCCAGAAAAAAATCGACACCTAAATGGCATGAAAGGTATTAACAGTGACAAAGAAATGGGGCGAAAGGTCTAAACAAAAAAGCACTAAACTAACGGGGCGAACGTTTTAAAATCCCATAACTAATGCGGCTAAACATGAGGGAGGAGGGGGTCCAGAAAAAAGTCATTAAACCTACCAAACCATCAACAATACTAGATATTCACGGCTTCCTTGCCTTAAGGGGGCCCACCTCACTTTTTTCTCTTTCTCTCCTTCTCTCTTTGGCTTGTATCCATTCGGCCCCATTCAGCCTACTGTGTTAAGACGTTTACCCCGGTGTCAATATTTTCCTGGCGAGCGGTAGCGAACCAGCATATACAGGTATATATTTTTGTTTTGACAGCAAGCTAAATTTGTAAATTTGTCGATAGAAAAATTTCTCCGAAGCCGGATTACTCCATACAATGCTGGCTCGCTATCGCTCGCCAGGAATAAATCGACACCTGGATGGGGATAAACGTCTTAAAACAGTTGGCTGAATGGGGCCGAATGGATACAAGCCAGAGAAAGAGAGAGAAGGAGAGAAAGAGAAAAAAAGGTGACCCCCTTAATTTACAGGTAAGAACCCGAAATATTGAAAAGGGTTCGAAGCAAGACTAGAGAAACCAATATTGTTAGACTGAATGTAAGATAGATACGTTCTGCTTCTTGTGACGTCTGTGTTCTATTCTCTCTCTCTCTCTCTCTCTCTCTCTCTCTCTCTCTCTCTCTCTCTCTCTCTCTCTCTCTCTCTCTCTCTCTCTCTCTCTCTCTCTCTCTGGAATATGAGGGAGGGAAATGTAACGAAAATATTAGCATTTGGGAAACAATATAATATATACTCCGAAAGAAACCGTTGATGAAAGGAAAAACGGAGAAGTTGAAGAAAATTATGATGAGCATAGAATGAGGAGAAGAAAACTAAGAAAAAATATGAGAGGCAGGGAAATAATATGAAGAGAATAGGACAATTGGAATATAAATAAGTAACATTAATTATCAACTACAAACCCCAATGCACTTGAATAAACTAATGAAAACATATGGTCCTCCCGGGATTCGAACTCGGGACACCACACCCAGAACATACGCATCTAAACCATTACACCACCAACACAATATAACATCAGAAAAAGTGGACGAAAGGAGGAAAATGGAGATGAAGAAGAAGAAAAACAAGAAAATGTGTATTGGTAAGAGGTCTTCGGCTGATGGTGGATAGTATTCATGAAGCAAACATCTAAAAGCACCTGTTGAAATATTTAGACCTGGAGGACGAGGGGTAAAACATAAGAAAATGAGAGCAGGAGGAGGAGGAGGAAGAGAAGGAAGAAGAAGAAGAAGATGAAGAAGATGGAGGAGGAATAAGAATACGAAAGGGAAGAGAAGAAGGAACAGTTGAATATGGAGGAAACAGAAGAAGCAGAAACAGAAAGTGGAGAAGAAGAGGAAGAAAGAGATAAAGAAGGAGAAGGATAGAAAATTAAGAGAAGGGAATGGCGATAGAAGAAGGAACAGTAGAATATGGAGGAAATAGAAGAAGCAGAAATAGAAGGTAGAGAGAAGGAAGGAGAAGGAGGAGAAGAAGAAGAAATGGAGGAAGAGAGAGAAAAAAGGATAACGAGAAGTAAGATAGGAGAGAAGAAGGAGAAAGAAGAAGAAAGAGTAGCATATGGAGGAGTAGAAGAAGAAGAAGAAGAGAAAGAGAAGAAGACGACGAAGGAATTGGAAAGGGGAGAAAGAAGAAAGAAGAAACGGAAGAAAAGAAGAAAGGGGAATAAAAGAAAGGAAGAGAAGAAGCAGCAATACAAAGTGGAGAAGAGAGGAGGAGGGAGATAATAGAGAAGAAGGGAAAGGAGAGGTAAGAAGAAATAGTAGCATATGGAGAAAGTAGTAGAAGAAGCAGAAATAGAAGGCGGAGAAGAGAAGAGGAAGAAATAAATAAAGAGGGAGATAAAAGAGAAATAAGAGCAGAAGGGGGATAAAGACGATAGAAACAGAAAGACAGAAGGAGAGGGGAGAAGAGAAGAGGAGAGAAGGAAAGCAGAGGAGGAAAGAAAAGGAGAATAAGGAAGAAACATATAAAGAAGGCGATAAAATAATAGGACAAAATAAAATTAAAAACAGGGATGTGGCGCATGGTAATTAAGGTGGAAGTAAAAATCTCAAAACACCTGTTGGAATGTTCAAGAGATGGAGGAAGGGGAGAGGGAGGACGAAGCATGAGACGAAATAGAGAGCAAGATAGTATTGGAAAGAAGTATTTAGTTTGTAGTGCATAGCAAAATATGGAAACAAACTGGGAGAGAAAAAGAAGATAAAGAGAGGAGTATATGGAAGATAAGAAGAAGAAGAAGAAGTAAATAAATAAATAGTAATGCATAAAGGTATTCGGTTGATGATAAAGAGATAAGTATGTGGAAGATTTGGAGAAGAAGAAAAAACGGAAGAAGAAGAAGAAAGCGAAGAAGAAGGAGGAGGAGGAAAAATAAGAAGAAGAGAAGGAAAAGAATAACAAGAAGTAGAAGAAGACGGTAATGAAGGGAGCTCGTCGGTTGATGGTGTGTGATAAATGTGGATGCTAAACCTGAAAGACCCTATCGAAATGTGTAGTTGAAGAAAGAGAATAGAAGAAGGAGTAAGAGGGAAAGACAAAACAGAATAGTAGAATAAGAAGAAGAATAACTAGGGAAAGGAGGAAAATAAGAAACAAAGATAATATGGAGGAATAGAAGAAGAAGAAGAAGAGAGTGAGAGAAGGTGGAAGAGAGGAGAAAGAATAAGAAGGAAGTAGAGAGGAAAGTGGAGAAGAAGAAAAAAAAGAGCATTGGAAAAAGGTCTGGGGTTGATGGTGCATGGTAAATGGGAAAGACTCTTGAAAGAAAGCACTCGCCGAAATATTTATACTGGGAGATAGAGAGGGAGGAGAGAATATGGATAGGCAAAGGAAGAAGACAAGGAAGGGTATACAGTAGAGAACAAAAACATGATAAGAATGGAAAATAAGAAAGAACAGATAAAGACCAAATAAAGAGAAGAGGGAGAAAGAGGAGGAGACGAAGACATAGAGGAGGAGACGAAGACATAGAGGAGGAGACGAAGACAGAGGAGAAAGAGGAGGAGACGAAGACATAGAGGAGAAAGAGGAGGAGACGAAGACATAGAGGAGAAAGAGGAGGAGACGAAGACATAGCGAAGAAAAAGGGTTAGGGAAAGAAGGAAGAAGAGAAGGAAGAAAGTAGAAGAAGAAGAAGGCAAAAACAACAAAGGAGTATTGGAAATAGGTCTCTGGCTCATGGTGCATGGTGAATGTGGCAGACTCCTGAAAGCACCTGTCCAAATGTGTATTGCTGACGGAAGAAGAGGAGAAAAGAAGATCGGGATAGGAGAAGGAGGAGATAGAATAATATACAAGATGATGAGGATAATGGAGATGAAGAAATAGAAGCAGAAGAAAAGGGAAAGGTGAAAGACAGAAAAGAAGAGAGTGAAAAGATAACACATGACACATAATAATATAGTATTCGGAAGAGCTCCATTTCTTGATGGTCCATGTTTAGTATGGGAGAGAAACTTGATTAACGTTAAACTATGTCTGACTGTTAATACTTAAAAGAAGAAGAAGAAAAGAGAAGATAAATTGAATGTAAATATATAAATAGAAAATATGTAAATATATACATTAAAATACGAACATAACAGGAGGAGAATAGCAGAGAAGAACATGAGAATAGGAGAAGAAGAAGTAGTAAAATAGAATAAAAACCGAAACAGAAGAATATAGAGGCTTAGAAGAAGACGAAGAAGAAGTAAATGAGGATTAGATCGGAAAGGAGAAGAAGAAGAAGCAAAGGAGGAAGAGGAGAAGAAGTAAATGAGGATTAGATTGGAAAGGAGGAGGAGAAGAAGGAAGAGGAGAAGAAGAAGATGAAGATGATGATGATGATGATGATGATGATGATGATGATGAAGTAGAGGAAGAAGAAACCAAAAAACTAAGAATGAGAGAAGACCATAAATTTATTATTAATCTCACCACAACACCAAACACCCTCCAATGAAATTAATGAAAGCATATATGTGATCCACCAGGATTCGAACCCGGGTTATCACACACAGATTTATAGTCACCTTAACCATTACACCACCAAGACGGTAGGAGAAAGACAAAGACTATTATAGACCAGGAGACAGATACCTTTACTAAAAGGAATAAGTGGAAAAGGGATAGAGAATTAAAAAGACATTGACAGAGAAAGGGAAAGAAGAAAACAAGAAAAGAGTACAGAGTCAAATACGTGATCGGAGAATTAACCCCTTCTTTACCGAGATGTCTTTTTGGTTATTTTCTAGCTATATTTAGACGATGTTGTGCAGTTTAAGAAGGATCTGTGGTAGTACAAAGGGTTAAGGGAGATTGTTCGAAGCTTCCTAATTGCTGGTTACCCTTTATAAACTTAATAAAATCGTCTAATAGTTGCCAGAATAGAATGAAAAGGACTTCGTCGGTACATACGGGGTTAAAAGTAAACTTAGGAGGAACACTAGAATAACGAACAGAAGCATAAATAAGATAATGGGAAGAAAGGGGTAAGATAATTGGAAGAGGAAGAGAATGAGTAGAAGGAATAAAGACAAATAATTAAATCCTCTCTCTCTCTCTGTCTCTCTCTCTCTCTCTCTCTCTCTCTCTCTCTGTCTCTCTGTCTGTCTCTCTGTCTCTCTCTCTCTCTCTCTCTCTCTCTCTCTCTCTCTCTCTCTCTCTCTCTCTCTCTCTCTCTCTCTCTCTCTCTCTCTCTCTCTCTCTCTCTCTCTCTCTCTCTCTCTCTCTCTCTCTCTCTCTTATATATATATATATATATATATATATATATATATAAAAACATCAAATGATGTCTCCACGGACAAACTAACGCCCCTTTACAAGCCTCATATTTGTTTAATGTATCGAGAAGGCTCAAGACATTTCCCTGAATAATAGAACCGATCCTCACAAGATATGTCCGCTATCATCGAGAGAGAGTGTGTGTGTGTGAGAGAGAGAGAGATAAATAGATAGATAGATAGATAATGTAGAAGGAAAGAGATAGAAACATTGATAGATACTGTAGAGAGAGAGAGAGATTTAAGATGAACCGGCCTTCGGCCAGGACATTTTTCTATCGAAAAATGTACAAATTTATCTTGAAAAGGGGATCTAGGTAGTTTTTTTTTTAAGCTTGACGGAGGTCTAGGGAACAAACTAAAAACCTCCCATTAAATTTATTCAAAATTCAGCCTCGTAAGATAATCTACCTTCAGTCTAGTTTCTAATACCGATGCAAAGAATACCGAAATGTTGCCCAGAACAAGTTGCGAATGATAACAAAATTGCGGAAAAAAGCGCTAGTGTGACATCGCTATAAACTTATTACAATTTCCGGCAATATTCGATGTATTATTTTGTTAACCCCTTCTGTACCGGCGAAGTTATTTTATCTTTATTCTGGTTACTATTTTATTCTATATACTCAGGCCCAATCCACACTTTTCCTATTTTTCTTTTTCCCTCTTTTTCCCTTTTTTTTTCTTCTTCTTTTGTCTGTTTTTTTTTTTTTTTTTTTTTTTTTTTTTTTTTTTTTGGGGGGGGGGGGGGGGGCGACTCAAGACAGAGCCAGCATAGGGACAACACAACCGAAAACAATGGTTACTATTAGACGATTTTTGTGTTATTCATACATTTACACACTTTCCGTACCGGTATCGTCCTTTTAACTTTATGCTGACGGGTTTATTCAGCAATTAACAGGCTTCGTATATACTATCTATCTATCTTCCTTAGCCTTTTTGTTTCTACCACAGATCCTCCTTAAACTTAAACAAATCGTCTAGATACAGCTAGAATTAAACTTATCATACGTCGCCGGTACATCATTGGTTAAGGGGGGTCACCGGCTTTGTTTTATCCTTCTCTCATTTTCTCTCTTTCCCTGGCTTGTATCCATTCGGCCCCATTCAGCCAACTGTTTTAAGACATTTATCCGCATCCAGATGTCATTTTTTTCCTGGCGAGCGATAGCGAGCCAGCATTGTATGGAGTAATCCGGCTTTGCCGGAGAAATTTGTCTATCGAAAAATTTACAAATTTAGCTTGCTGTCAAAACAAAAACATATATATGCTGGCTAGCTACCGCTCGCCAGGAAAATATTGACACCTGGATGGGGGTAAACGTCTTAAAACAGTAGGCTGAATGGGGCCGAATGGATACAAGCCAAAGAGAGTACAAAGGAAATCAAGCAACACCAGGTCTAGGGAGAGAAAGAGAACAAAAAAAAAGCGAGGTGGGCCCCCTTAATGGCAACATTACGGAGCTCTTATGCATTGCTATGGCTAACTAGAATGAAGGTAGTATGTGGATTCTCATTAACCCCTTCATTACCGTGCCGTCCTTTTACCTATTCTGGCTACTATTAGACGCTTTTATTCACTTCAAAAATTAACAGGCTTCGAACTATCCCACATGACCATTTTGACTACCACAGAACCTTCTTAAACTGCCCAAACTCGTCTAAATATAGCTAGAATAAACTTAAAAAGACGTCGCCGCTACAGAAGGGGTTAATTCGTAACCCCTTCTGTACCGGCGACGTCTTTTTTCTTACATTCTGACTATATTTAGACGATTTTGTGCAGTTTAAAACGAATCTGGTAGTCAAGAGGGTCAAGTGAGATAGTTCGAAGCCTGTTACTTGCTGGAGGCCCTTCTTAAGCTGAATACAATCGTCTAACAATAGCCACAATACAGTTAAAAGGACAAAGGAGTACAAAGGAAATCAAGCAACAACAGGTCTAGTGACCCTTCTAGGTTGCTTGTCCTCCAAAACACTAAGGATCAAGTGTCCAAACAGTGGTTTAGAGTGGGTAAGGGAACATTGGAAAGGGAACTACTGCCCTGCCACTAACGTGGCAGGACTAGGACGATACCGACGATACCGGTACTGAAAGGGTTAATATATGTGAAAAGTGAATAACCAACAAAAAATCCAAAACGTAATTGCAAAAGTGATGTAAGCTAAGGCATGTACGGTCGCGCTAATAAGTCATGTCTCGGCACTAAGTAGGTTTTGATCAATAGTTGGTATCAGCAATATCTAAGCTTCATTTCTTCTTACCGAGTGAAATATACAAACATTTTCCTACACTTACCCACCCTATTCAACATCTGACAGACTTTAATACAGCACAGAGCAAGCCAAACGAAATAACAGCTGGGACATGACTTATTAGCGCGACTGTACCTGTCTCCAACTTCTCAACTCGACGCCTGACGCTACACACCTTACCTAAACTTGGTAAATTACTTGATCTAAGTTAAAATTACCATCACATTCTTCCAACTTCCAATACCCAAGTAAAGTCGCTGTCACACGAGCGCTTTCTCCGTCAATTTTCCATGAGCAATTTGTTTTGTGTCGTATTAGGTAGGGACATTATCGCACTGGCATCGGTAACTAGAGTGAAGGTAGGTAGATTATGTTAGGCGGCGGAATTCTGATAAAGTGTCATTTGTTAAGGGGAGGTTTTTAGTTTGGTCTCTAGATATCCATCAAACTTAAGATTACACCCCCTCGAGCACCTTTCAAGATAAATTTGTACATTTTTCGGTAGAAAAATGTCCCGGCTGAAAGCCGGTTCCTCTTAAATACCAGGCTCGCTATCGCTCGCCAGGATAAAATCGACACCTAAATGGCACGAAAGGTCTTTAAATTGACAGCAATGGGTCGAAAGTTCTTAAAATCGTCAAAATAATGGGGCGAACGTCTTAAAATTAGAAAAACAATGGGACTAAACATGAGGGAGAAAGGAGTCAAGAAAAAAATCCCTCAAGTGGAAATCTCCCCTTAAGCTTCCTGACCACAATTGCCCGTCAACATTGCTCGAAAAAGGGCTCGTGTGACTCTGGCTTAAGGGGGGTGACCTGTTTTTTGTTATTTCTGTCCTTTTCTCTCTTTCTCTGGCTTGTATCCATTGGGCCCCATTCAGCCTACTGTTTTAAGACGTTTATCCCCATCCAGGTGTCAATTTTTTTACTGGTGAGCGGTAGCGAGCCAGCATATTTTTTATTTTTGTTTGACAGCAGGCTAAATTTGTACATTTTTCGACAGAAAAATTTCTCCGGCGAAGCCGGATTTTTTCATATAATGCTGGCTCGCTATCGCTCGCCAGGAAGAAATCTACACCTAGATGGGGATAAACGTCTTAAAATAGTTGGCTGAATGGGGCCGAATGGATACAAGCCAGGGAAAGAGAGAAAAGGACAGAAATAACAAAAAGCAGGTCACCCCCCTTAAGATCTACAGCAATTAAGGGAAGATTTTTAATTAAGGGAGTGTTATTTCCTGGGGCCCCCTTCTCCCTCATGTTTAGCTCCATTTTTTTTTTTTTTTTTTTTTTTTTTTTTTAGACGTTCTGCTCATTAGTTTGGTCTGACTTTTGAAGACCATTCGCCACATTACTTTGTCAATATTAAGACTGTCGTGCCATTTAGGTGTCGATATTACTCCTGGCGAGCAATAGCGAGCCTGCAATTTAGGAGGAACCGGGCCTTTGGTCGGGGAATATTCTACCGAACAATGTACACCTTTATATCGAAGTGTGTGTGTGTGTGGGTGGAAGGGGGGGGGGGGGGGGTATAAAGGGTGTTTTTTAAGCTTCATGGAGGAATAGGGAGGAAAGTATATATACTGCATATATAAACATGTCAATACTAATCTCCCTATAATTATGTATGTTTTCTTGCTTTATTTAGGCTGGTAGGTATACTTCACCCAACGCAGGCACGGAAGGCTAATATATGATGATGAACGCTCCTGCACAGCTCAGTCTAATTTATACCCCCCGGCCCAACATACACTCACACACTGTGCATACATACATACATACATAATAAATACATACAGGCTGTACTGTATATACTGTACAGTCGCGCTAATAAGTGATGTCTCGGCACAAAGTATGGTTTGACCAATAATTGGTATCGGCAATAGGCAAGCTTTATTTCTTCATATCGAGGAAAATATACCAACATGTTCCTACACTTACCCACCCTATTCAACATCTGACAGACATTAATACAGCACAGAGCAAGTCCAACGTAATGGCAACTGAGACATGACTTATTAGCGCGACCGTACATACATACATAATACAAATATATACATATACTGTACACACATACATACTTTATATACGTACATACATACATGCACTTGCGTACGTTTTGCATTTCATTAATTTAATTGATTAAATAAATTAGGTTTATTTGTAAGTAAATTTGACCTGCTTTTTTCTCTTTCTTGGTTGTATCCATTCGGCCCCATTCAGCCTACTGTTTTAAGACATTATCCCTATCCAGGTGTTGATTTTTTTCTTGGCGAGCGATAGCTAGCCAGCATTTTATGGAGAAATCCGGCTTCGCCAGAGACATTTAGCTATCGAAAAATGTTCAAATTTAGCCAGCTGTCTAACTCATCCAAAATATGGTGTCTCTGTATCGCTCGCCAGGTATAAATCGATGCCTGTATGTGGATATAAGTCTTAAAACAGTAGGTTGAATGGGGCCGAATGGATGAAACTCAGAAAGAGAAAGAGAAGCAGGTCACCCCCTTAAGTGTTAGCCTTCAAAATGTATAAAAACGAAAATTTCCAATTATTTTGACTTCATCGCACAGACGAAAGAACGCATTCACCAGCATAATGCCCCAGAAAAGATTCCCCCCCCCCCCCCCCCCCCCTAGCCATTGTAATTAATTAGCCCCTCACTCTCGGACGCCTGCCTACCATAGCACCCCTCAATACTATGATATCCCTTTCTGGACCCCCCTCTTCCCTCGTGTTTAGCCCCGTTAGTTTTAATATGTTCGCCCCATAAGTTTGGCGATTTTATGACCTTTTACCCCATTTTTGGTCAATATTAAGACCTTTCGTGCCATTTAGATGTCGATTTTATACCAGGCGAGCGATAGCGAGCCTGACATTTTTAAGGGATTGGCTTTCGGCCAGGACATTTTTCTACCGAAAAATGTACATATCTGTCTAGAAAGGTTTTATATACGGTATATATTTGTATTTATTTATATATTTATTATTATTATTATTATTATTATTATTATTATTATTATTATTATTATTGTTTGGCTTGATAGAGGTATAGGGAGTAAATTAGCCCCCCTCCCTTCCCCATCCATCAAATATGGAGTCTGTCTTATCCAAGCCATTACAAAATTAGCCCCTCACTGTCAGACGCCTGCCACACACCTCAGTGATAATATAAGCCCTTCCAAAAGCGGGTCATTTCGCCTTATATTTACTTCGCTTCGGGATCAGACTCTTTTTGATGGTGTAATGGTTAGACTCTTAAACCAGCTCACAAATACTTCTGCGTACACCTGCAGGAGAATTTGGAAGATGAAGGATTTGATGATTGCCTTGTTTTTAGAGATGAGGCAACCTTCCACTTAAGGGGAGGTATTTAGTTTGTTCCCTAAGTGTTCATCAAGCTTAAAATTACACCCCCTTAGACCCCCTTTCAAGATAAATTTGTACATTTTTCGGTAGAAAAATGTCCCGGCCGGAGGCCGCTTGCTCTTAAATTACAGGCTCGCTATCGCTCGCCAGGAAAAAATCGACACCTTAATGGCACGAAAGGTCTTAAAATTGACAGAAATGGGGCAAAATGTCTTAAAATGTAAAAACTACTAGGGCGAACGTCTTAAAATCTCAAAAGCAATGGGGATAAACATGAGGGAGAAACGGGTCCAGAAAAGAATCCCTCAAGTGGAAATCTCCCCTTAAGTGGCAAAGTTAACAAGCATAACACACGCATATGGGGAATAACCCTCATTTAACTCTTGAGCATGTGCGAGGTTCCCTTAGTCACGTTGTCCTGGGTTCGAATCCTAGGAGAATCACATGCTTTCACTACTTTCATTTGGGGTGTTATTGGTGTGAAGAACGATGTTAAAAATAAAACCGTGGCCCATATTATATATACATTTCAGACATGTTCCATTATATAACATTATAGATTTGATATGCACATTTAGATTTGATATGCACATTTAGATTTGATATGCACATTTAGATTTGATATGCACATTTAGATTTGCTCGTGAGGCTGAAGGAAGCTTAGGGAGGACCTGTGGAAGTGAGAGGATTAGTTATGTAGTCTGATTCCAAGGCCACCTATATAATCTGATTAAATTGACTAAATTGAATAATTCCTTGAACGTGACGATAGTGCGTTGTTATGTGTGCGATTAGATTGCTTGGGAAACAGATTAACTTGCTCATGTAGTAATGTACACCCTATGTGGTGGATTGTGTTCTTTTGTTTATAAATTGTTATTTTGCTTAAGCGTTGTTTCCACAGCGATTTTGATTTGTTGTTTTGTGTTTTTACTGTGTTTGTATACGTTTCGGTTTGTTTATTTTGCAAGTTTTTCATTATAACCCCTTCTGTACCGGCGACGTCTTCTTAATGTCATTCTAGCTATATTTAGGCGATTATGTGCAGTTTAAGAAGGATCTGTGGTATTAAAAAGGGTTAAGTGAGATAGTTCGAAGCCTGTTAATTGCTGGAGGCCCCTTTTTAAACTGATTACAATCGTCTAATATTGTCCAGAATATAATGAAAAGGACGTCACCGGTACTGAAGGGGTTAATGGCGTCTAGAGTTAGCCACAATATAATTAACCCTTTCTGTACCGGCGACGTCTTTTGTATTTGATTTCAGCTACATTTAAAAGATTGTTATTAGTTCATGAAGGATATAATTATGGTAGCTAAAAAGGATTACTTGAGATAGTCTGTAGCCTTTTAATTGATAGACGTCCTTCCTAAGCTGAAGAAAAACCTCTAAATATAGCTAGAACAAAATTAAAAAGTCGTCCTTGGTACATAGTGGGATAATAGGTCATATAAAGATGAAGGGGTTATGACGAAGCGACAACGAGGTGAAGCGGTGACGGAGCGAAGTGACCTAAAACAATGTCATTACTTGGGTTAATAGGTCATAAGAGGAAGGGGTCATGGGACGAGACGACAACGAGGTGAAGGGGTGACGGAGCGAAGTGACCTAAAACAATGAACGGCGCTTGTCATTACTCGGGTTAATATAGGTCATAAGAGGAAGGGGTCATGGGACGAGATGACAACGAGGCGAAGGGGTGACTGAGCGAAGTGACCTAAAACAATGAACGGCGCTTGTCATTACTCGGGTTAATATAGGTCATAAGAGGAAGGAGGTCATGGGACGAGACGACAACGAGGCGAAGGGGTGACGGAGCGAAGTGACCTAAAACAATGAACGGCGCTTGTCATTACTCGGGTTAATATAGGCCATAAGAGGAAGGGGTCATGGGACGAGACGACAACGAGGCGAAGGGGGTGACGGAGCGAAGTGACCTAAAACAATGAACGGCGCTTGTCATTACTCGGGTTAATATAGGCCATAAGAGGAAGGGGTCATGGGACGAGACGACAACGAGGCGAAGGGGTGACGGAGCGAAGTGACCTAAAACAATGAACGGCGCTTGTCATTACTCGGGTTAATATAGGCCATAAGAGGAAGGGGTCATGGGACGAGACGACAACGAGGCGAAGGGATGGCGGAGCGAAGTGACCTAAAACAATGAACGGCGCTTGTCATTACTCGGGTTAATATAGGCCATAAGAGGAAGGGGTCATGGGACGAGACGACAACGAGGCGAAGGGGTGACGGAGCGAAGTGACCTAAAACAATGAACGGCGCTTGTCATTACTCGGGTTAATATAGGCCATAAGAGGAAGGGGTCATGGGACGAGACGACAACGAGGCGAAGGGGTGACGGAGCAAAGTGACTTAAAACAATGAACGGCGCTTGTCATTACTCGGGTTAATATAGGCCATAAGAGGAAGGGGTCATGGGACGAGACGACAACGAGGCGAAGGGGTGACGGAGCGAAGTGACCTAAAACAATGAACGGCGCTTGTCATTACTCAGGTTAATATAGGCCATAAGAGGAAGGGGTCATGGGACGAGACGACAACGAGGCGAAGGGGTGACGGAGCGAAGTGACCTAAAACAATGAACGGCGCTTGTCATTACTCGGGTTAATATAGGCCATAAGAGGAAGGGGTCATGGGACGAGACGACAACGAGGCGAAGGGGTGACGGAGCGAAGTGACCTAAAACAATGAACGGCGCTTGTCATTACTCGGGTTAATATAGGCCATAAGAGGAAGGGGTCATGGGACGAGACGACAACGAGGCGAAGGGGTGACGGAGCGAAGTGACCTAAAACAATGAACGGCGCTTGTCATTACTCGGGTTAATATAGGCCATAAGAGGAAGGGGTCATGGGACGAGACGACAACGAGGCGAAGGGGTGACGGAGCGAAGTGACCTAAAACAATGAACGGCGCTTGTCATTACTCGGGTTAATATAGGCCATAAGAGGAAGGGGTCATGGGACGAGACGACAACGAGGCGAAGGGGTGACGGAGCGAAGTGACCTAAAACAATGAACGGCGCTTGTCATTACTCGGGTTAATATAGGCCATAAGAGGAAGGGGTCATGGGACGAGACGACAACGAGGCGAAGGGGTGACGGAGCGAAGTGACCTAAAACAATGAACGGCGCTGTCATTGCTCGGGTTAATATAAGTCAAAGAGGAAGGGGTCATGGCACGAAAGGACAATGAGGCGAAGCGTTGACGGAGCGAAGTGACCTAAAACAATGAGCGGCGTTGTCATTACTTGGGTTAAATGAAGGGGTTATGGCACGAAAGGACAACGAGGCGAAGGGGTGACGGAGCGAAATGACTTAAAACAATGAGCGGCGCTTTCATTAGTCGGTTATCAGGGTGCATAATTAACGAGGGTCCTAATTGGCTGGCCCCCTCTCTCTCTCTTGGTAATAATCTCGGGCTCGTTATCGTGTGATTAATGACGATCGGGTAGTTAGAACCGCAGGGGGGGGGGAGGGAAGGGGGGAATGTTTTAAGGGGAGCAACTCATTTTTTCTGGACCCCCTTCTCCCTCATGTTTAGCCCAATTAGTTTTTGAGATGTAATGTCGATTGGGCCATTAGTTTGGCGATTTTAAGACCGTTCGCCCCATTTTTTGTCAAGATTAAGACTTTTCGTGTCATGTAGGTGTCTAATTTTATCCTAGCGAGCCATAGCAAGCCTGTAATTATATCGAAAATGTACAACTTTATCTTGAAGGAGGATCGTGGGGGGGGGGGGGGGGGGGGGGGGGGGGTTAAAAGCTTGGTGGAGGTCTAAGAAGGAAACTACAAGAATGATAAAAATATATATAAAATGAGGAAATAAATAAATACCCCCCCACCCCCCCCCCCCCCCCCCATTAAGGGGAGGTTTCCACTCGAAGGATTTTTTTTCTTGACCCCTTTCTCCATCATGTCTAGCCTCATCGCTTTTGTGATTTTAAGACGTTTGCCCCATTAGTTTGGTGATTTTAATAATTTCTGCCCCATTCTGTCAATTTTAAGACCTTTCATACCATTTAGGCGTCGATTTTATCCTGGCGAGCGATAGCGAGCCTGTAATTTAAAAGTAACCGGCCTTCGGCCGAGACATTTTTCTACCGAAAAATGTACAAATTTATCTTGAAAGGGGGTCAAGGGGGTGACATTTTAAGAGTGCTGGAGGAGTAGGAAACAAACTAAAAACCTCCCCTTAATGGCGATCAGGTAGTTAGAACCGCGGGGTGGGGTGGGGGGGGGGGGTAATGTTTGAATTCTGAAGATTATGACGCATTATGACGCACTTCTTCCGGCTATCATTAGACGACTTTACATACCGTTTATAAAGGAAGGATCTGTGGGAATAACAGGGGGGGGGGGGGCTATAAGGAAGTTGGTGGAGCTGTAGACCTGGATAGTAAAGGGTAGAAATCCAATAATAATGATGGTAGGTTTCTGACGGCTAAAGTGGGTGTGTGTACGTTGTGTTGTGTACGTTGTGTTGTGTACGTTGTGTTGTGTACGTTGTGTTGTGTTGTGTTGGGTTTGATGTGTTTGTGAATGTACCACAACTGTATATTAGGTGATAATCCTGTTAAGGGGAGGTATTTAGTTTGTTCCCTAGACCTCCATCAAGCTTAAAATTACACCCCCTTGAGTCCCTTTCAAGATAAATTTGTACATTTTTCGGTAGAAAAATGTCCCGGCCGAAGGCCGGTTCCTCTTAAATTACAGGCTCGCTATCGCTCGCCAGGATAAAATCGACACCTGAATGGCATGAAAGGTCTTAATATGGGGTGAAAGTTCTTAAAATCGCTAAACTAATGGGGCAAACGTTTTATAATATCAAAAACAATGGAGCTAAACATGAGGGAGAAAGGGGTCAAGAAAAAAATCCCTCGAGTGGAAATCTCCCCTTAATTAAAGATGTCTACGGCTCCAACTTCCTTATAGCCTGAAACTCGCAAGTGGTCAATTAACCCTCTGGCTTCCATATGCCTTCCTAATCTGAATAATACTCGCCTGGTGATTACGTACATCCAGGAAGGGGGGGTGGAGGTGGGGGAAGGTTTTAAGGAGAGATAGGCCGTTTTTCTGGTCTCCCTTCTTCCTCATGTTTAGCCCCATTAGTTTTCAGATTTTATGAAGTTTGGCCCATTAGTTAGGCGATTTTTGTTTAGATCTTTCGCCCCATTTCTTTGTCAATATTAAGACTGTCATTTAGGTGTCGATTTTTTCCTGGCGAGCGATAGCGAACCTGTAATTAAAGAGGAACTGGCCTTCGGCCGGGACATTTTTCTATCGAAAAATTTACAAATTTATCTTGGAGGGTCTTGGGGGGTGTATTCCTTAAGGGGGGTGACCTGCTTTTTGTTATTTCTGTCTTTTTCTCTCTTTCTCTGGCTTGTATCCATTCGGCCCCATTCAGCCAACTATTTTAAGAATTTTATCCCCATCTAGGTGTCGATTTCTTCCTGGCGAGCGATAGCGAGCCAGCATTATATGAAGAAATCCGGCTTCGCCGGAGATATTTTTCTATCGAAAAATTTACAAATTTAGCCTGCTGTCAAACAAAAATAAAAAATTTGCTGGCTCGCTACCGCTCACCAGTAAAAAATTGACACCTGGATGGGGATAAACGCCTTAAAACAGTAGGCTTAATGGGGCCAAATGGATACAAGCCAGAGAAAGATAGAAAAGGACAGAACAAAAAACAGGTCACCCCCCTTAAGGTTGATGGAGGTCTAGGGAGGAAACTATAAGAATTATGAAAATAAAAAAATATATAAAGGAGCCAATAAATACGCTCATCCCCCCCCCCCCCCCCCACCCTTAATGGCGATCAGGTAGTTAGATCCGCAGAGAGAGAGGGGGGGGGGGGGGATGGTTGAACTACTTGCAGATTGTGATGCATTATGAGCTTATTCGGGCTATCATCATCAGACGGTTTTATATGCAATTGAGGTGTGGGAATTATAAGAGTAAAGACGATCTCAATCAACCCTCTTGCTTGACTTCCACACGTACCTTCCTCATCTGAATAACAATCGTCGCCTAATAATTAGTAGGTTAGATCTACGGGTGATGGCGGTGGTGGTGGTGGAGGTGGGGAAGGTTTTCAGGGGAGATGGGTCGTTTTTCTGCCACCCACCCCCACCCCCTTCTTCCTTATGTTTAGCCCCATTAGTTTTCAGATTTTGAAACGATGCGATCAGCCCATTATTTTGGCGGTTTTAAGACCTTTCGCGTTTTCTTTGTCAATAGTAAGAGTTCGTGTCATTTAGGTGTCGATAGTTTCCCGGCGAGCGATAGCGAGCCTGTAATTTAGGAGGAACCGGCCTTTGGCCGGGAAATTTTTCTACCGAACATGTGCAAATATTTCTTGAATGGGGATCCTGTATGTGTGTGGTTTTTTTAGGGAGGAAAATAGAAATGTGTTCTGTGTATGGCCACCCTCGTAAGGGGAGTAAGGCGTCCGGCAATAGATAGATATATAGATAGATAGAAAATAGAAAACTAATATATAAATGAAAACCCATGAACCATAAAGTGAAACATGCCCCTTAGTGTTGGTCGTGAGCGTTGATTTATTACACACACGTTCATCATCACGAACCTCTGACATACGCACGAACGCACACGTGGACTGGATGGCGTAAATAATCGTGCAGAGAGAGAGAGAGAGAGAGAGAGAGAGAGGTACACACGCACACACAAATATATATATAGAGAGAGAGTGGTACACACACACACAGAGAGAGAGAGAGAGCGAGAGCAGACGTGATAACCCAGTGGTCTTAAGAGCCTTGTGCTAATTGAAAAGATTTTGCATCGAAAGTTCGAATCCCTCTGATTAAAATAAAAGTGTGTGTGTGTGTGTGTGTGTGTGTGTGTGTTATGCAAGGTATTACACAACAACATTTGAATATGACTATACCAACTCTACCATCACAATTACAAAAAACAAATAAATAAATAAATATATATAATAAAAAGAAATAAAAAATCACAATAATAATAATAATAATAATAATAATAATAATAATAATAACAACAAATCCTCGCCTTTGATTACAGCCCCCCGAAATTACTGCCTGTGTAATTATTTCTCTTTGTTAAGGGGGGGATGGGCCGCTTTTCTGCTACCCCTTCTTCCTCATGTTTAGCCCCATTAGTTGTCAGATTATAAGACGTTCGGTCCGTTAGTTTGGCGATATTAAGACCTTTCGCCCCATTTCCTTGTCAATATTAACACTTTCCGTGTCATTTAGGTGTCGATATTTTCCTGGCGAGCGATAGCGAGCCTGTCATTTAAGAGAAACCGGCCTTCGGCCTGGACATTTTTCTATCGAAAAATGTACAAATTTATCTTGAAGGAGGGTCTTGGACGGGTGTTTTTTAAGCTTGATGGAGGTCTAGGGAGGAAACCAAGAAAATAATATGAAGCTAAATAACTGAGCAAATAAATCTCCCCTTAAATTCCAGCTTGCTTATGTGTAGAAATATTTTGGACACGATAATAACTGAAATGTTGTTTGGGATATTTATGAGAGGCTGGGGTTTGAGTCTAGGCGAGGACTAAATGGAACGTCATTATAGTAGACATTAAGGTTTGTTTTTAGTTTAATTATATTGACTTTCATTAATTTTATTTTATTTTATTTATTCGGATATGTGAGTGGATTTTTAGTTAGGCATATATTCACCTATACAGACTTGCGGACTTTGTGATAGTATTTAGTGTTATAAGCCTATGTTTCTCCTCGTCAACTCACTTCTTCTTACTAGTTACCTACGATCTCTTTCTACATGCCGCAATGTTGCATCTCTTTCACTCTACTATCATTATTACAACAACCAGTGTTCTTTAGAGCTCTCTCAGTGCATCCCTTGTGGCGAGTGCGAGGCACCTGCCTTTCAACACAGTCCCACTCGTATTCTGTCCAACTCTCCAACCCAAGAATTAGCAAAGTTTCTCAGTCTTTCTTCTACTCAACAAGTAAAGTTTGGAACTCTCTCCCACAATCAATCTTTCCTTCATCCTATAACTGAAACTGCTTTAAACTTTGTGTGTCCAGGCATTTTGACTCCAACGTCCCTTGAATTTGGCTATGTCACTCTTTTGGCTTTGGGGGAGACACTCGTTACAGGCAACCGGCCTTTTGGTTCCTTCATACACATAGAAACAAAAATTGTGCACCTCTTATCGAATATTCTTTCAATAGCCTTCGTTCATATTGCTTAGTTAGTGTTCTCTCCCTCGGGGGCTGAGGCTTCTGGCTGTCGATAGATGTATAGATAGACAAGTAGATAGACAAGTAGATAGATATATAGATAGATATATAGATAGACAAGTAGATAGATACATAGATAGACAAGTAGATAGATGTATAGATAGACAAGTAGATAGATATATAGATAGACAAGTAGATAGATATATAGATAGACAAGTAGATAGATATATAGATAGACAAGTAGATAGATATATAGATAGACAAGTAGATAGACAAGTAGATAGATATATAGATAGACAAGTAGATAGATACATAGATAGACAAGTAGATAGATATATAGATAGACAAGTAGATAGATATATAGATAGACAAGTAGATAGATACATAGATAGACAAGTAGATAGATGTATAGATAGACAAGTAGATAGATATATAGATAGACAAGTAGATAGATAACTAGATAGACAAGTAGATAGATATATAGATAGATATATAGATAGACAAGTAGATAGATGTATAGATAGACAAGTAGATAGATATATAGAGACAAGTAGATAGATATATAGATAGACAAGTAGATAGATACATAGATAGACAAGTAGATAGATATATAGATAGACAAGTAGATAGATGTATAGATAGACAAGTAGATATATATATAGATAGACAAGTAGATAGCTATATAGATAGACAAGTAGATAGATGTATAGATAGACAAGTAGATAGATATATAGATAGACAAGTAGATAGATATATAGATAGACATATATAGATAGACAAGTAGATAGATATATAGATAGCCAAGTAGATAGATATATAGATAGACAAGTAGATAGATATATAGATAGACAAGTAGATAGATATATAGATAGACAAGTAGATAGATATATAGATAGACAAGTAGATAGATATATAGATAGACAAGTATAGATATATAGATAGACTCTATTTATATATTATACATAATATGCAACACAGGCCAATGTTCTACCCACCTTGTACGTACAGTCGCGCTAATAAGTGATGTCTCGGCACCAAGTATGTTTTGATCAATAATTGGCATCAGCAATATCTAAGCTTCATTTCTTCATATCGAGTGAAATATACGAACATGTTCCTACACTTACCCCCACCCTATTCAACATCTGACAGACATTACTACAGCACAGAGCAAGCCAAACGTAATGACAGCTGGGACATGACTTATTAGGTTATATGCAACATTGAATATAGTCAGTTTAATGATGCACGGGGCACCACGGGATAGTATTACCTTCAACACATATCTATTACCAGCAGGAGTTTGTGTGTGTGAGTGATGAATTAATGCATATGCTGTGTTAATGTCCGTCAGATGTTGTATTATTATTGAGACGTATTAATACTCTATTTGTGTTATTCATGTTAAGGGGAGGTTTTTAGTTTGTTTCCTACTCCTCCAGCAATCTAAAAATTTCACCCCCTTGACCCCCTTTCAAGATAAATTTGTACATTTTTCGGTAGAAAAATTTCCCGGCCAAAGGCCAGTTACTCTTAAATTACAGGCTCGCTACCGCTCGCCAGGATAAAATCGACACATAAATGGCACGAAATGTCTTAAAATTGACAGAATGGGGCGTAAATTCTTAAAATCGCCAAACTAAAGGGGCGAACGTCTTAAAATTGACAGAATGGGGCGTAAATTCTTAAAATCGCCAAACTAAAGGGGGCGAACGTCTTAAAATCTCAAAAGCAATGGGGCAAGACATGAGGGAGAAAGGGGCCAAGAAAAAACTCCCTCAAGTGGAAATCTCCCCTTAACATAGCGCCTCCCCAGATTCAATCCAGATAATTAGCGGCCCCCTGACATTGTCTTACGATTCATTTGTACATTTTTCGGTAGACAGTTGTCCCGGACTTTCTCTTTCTCCTAAATTGCAGGCTCGCTATCGCTCGCCAAGAAAACAAATTCATTCGACACCTGTATAGGGCGAAGCGTCTTAATCATCGCGAAACTAATGGGAGGAAACATCTGAAAATGACCAAAATAATAGGGCGAGACAGGGGGGTTCCAAACAGAGCACCCACGTTTTAGATACCATTAAGGGAGCCCACCTCGCTTTTTTTTCTCTTTCTCTCCCTCTTTCTTTGGCTTGTATCCATTCGGCTCCTTTCAGCCTACTATTTTAAGACGTTTACCCCCATCCAGGTGTCAACATTTTCCTGGCGAGCGGTAGCAAGCCAGCATATATATATATTTGTTTTACAGCAAGCTAAATTTGTAAATTTTTCGATAGACAAATTTCTCCGGCGAAGCCGGATTTCTCCATACAATGCTGGTTCGCTATCGCTCGCCAGGAAGAAATCAACACCTGGATGGGGATAAACGTCTTAAAACAGTTGGCTGAATGGGGCCGAATAGATACAAGCCAGAGAAAGAGAGAAAAGGAGAGAAAGATAAAATAAGCAGGTGACCCCCCCCCCCCTCCCTTAACGATGCATGCAGCACTGAATAATATTACCTTCAACATGTCCTATTGCCAGCCGGTGCTTCTGTGTGTATGGGTGATGAATGACTGCACCTGCTACACTCACACTGTATTAATGTCTGGCAGATGTTGATAGAGAGGCGTCCATGTAGATTAGTATTCTAAACATTGCATTGGCAGTATATAATGTGTGTGTGTGTGTGTGGGTGGGGGGGGGGGGGCGGTATTTTCGAAGAGTTTGATTTTTGGGCAGATTGTGTTTTAGTTTGTCCGTAGACTCCTTTTAAGCACAATATATACTGTGTGTATATATATATATATATATATATAGTCGTAAGAGGCGACTAAAGAGGTTGGGTCGGTGGGCTTGCGACCCCCACCCGGAAAAAAATACGTAGCAACGATAAACGAACAATCAGCCTCGGATGCGGACGGACCCTGTGTTGACCAACCCCGACCGACTATGGACAAGCTAACGGACATTCTGAGAATAGGTACATGGAACGTGAGTGGCATGAATGATGGCACAAAAGAGAGAGAGGTACTGGAAGTGTTAGTGAATGCCAGGCTGGATGTATGTTGAATGACGGAGACCAAATGGAAGGGTACAGATGTGAGAGAGTGGGAGTGTGTTATGGGTGTGTGTGCTGGAGTGAGTGAGGGAGCAGCGAGAGAAGGTGCGTGTTTGTTTGTAAGTAACAAATGGAAGGAGTGTGTAAGAGAGTATGGGTCAGTGGGTTCAAGGATTGTGTGGGTGAGAATGAAAGTAGGAATACAAACGTGGGTGATTGTGTGTTTGTATGTTCCGACAGGATAAACTTGTAAGAGAGAAAGAGGAGATATGGGTGAATGTGGAGGCGTGCCTGGATAAGTTTGACAAGAACGAAAGAATAGTTCTGATTGGAGATATGAATGGTAAGGTGGGTGATAGGAAAGTTGATGGAGTGTACAAAGGAGTACAAAGGAAATCAAGCAACAACAGGTCTAGTGACCCTTCTAGGTTGCTTGTCCTCCAAAACACTGAGGATCAAGTGTCCAAACAGTGGTTTAGAGTGGGTAAGGGAACATTGGAAAGGGAACTACTGCCCTGGAACTAATGTCCGTGGCAGGACTAGGGAGTTAGGGGACATATGGGTTAGTAACTGAGGGGAGGATAAAATAAAGTTATTCATTTACAAATGCAGTCAGTCGCGGGTTTGATGCGAGATATTTGTCTAGGCGGAGCTTAAATGAATCAACGGTGCTGTAGTCTATAACGTCTCGGGGAAGCCCATTCCACAAGTTGACAACTCGATTGAAGAAGAAATTCTTAGATTCGTGTGAGTTAAAAGATTTACCAATAATTTTGCAACCGTTTCCCCGCGTGTAATTAGATTGGTCGATAGTGAAGTACTTACTACAGTTCATATTGTTGATGCCTTTGATGATTTTGAACACTTGAATTAAGTCACCTCTTAATCTGCGCTGGGTTAAAGGAAATAGGTTTAATTCTCTAAGACGCTCTTCGTATGGTTTGTTCTTTAGGCTAGGTATCATTTTGGTAACTCTACGTTGAACTCGTTCTAGCTTGTTTATGTCGTTTTGGTAATAAAGGCACCAGCATTGAACGCAGTATTCCAGAAGAGGGCGGACTAAGGAATTGTAAAGGGTTAGGATAACTTCTTTGGATTTATGCTCAAATGACCTGCCTATAAAGCCAATTATTTTGTTTGCCTTCTTAACAACTTCTGAACATTGTTGACTCAGTTTTAGGTTACTCGATATTGTTACTCCCAGATCGGTTTCTCTGTTTACATTCTTAAGCTGAGTGCCATTCATCGAATAGTTTGCTTTCTCCTTTAGGTATCCGATATGTAGTACTTTACATTTATCCGCATTGAAACTCATTTGCCAAATTTGGGCCCAATGTGACAATTTATCTAGATTGTGTTGCATATCGTCAACTTGATCTTTTGAGAGTACGCTATTTGCAATTTTTGTATCGTCAGCAAATTTTGAGATTGTACAGGTGAGACCCTCATCTATGTCGTTGATGTAAATTAGAAAGAGAATTGGTCCTAGTACCGATCCCTGGGGTACCCCGCTACTTACATTGATCCATTTAGATGCCTTACCGTTTATGACTACTCTTTGCTTTCTGTCGCTGAGCCAATTTTCTATCCATTTCAACACACCGTCTTGTATTCCATGCGCTTTTAGTTTTAGCAGTAAACGTTTGTGGGGAACTTTGCCAAAGGCCTTTTGAAAATCAAGGTATATAATATCTACAGCTTTACTCTCATCGTAGAGGTTGAGGATATCTTGGAAGAAGTCTAAGAGGTTTGTTAAACAGGAACGTTTTTTACGAAAGCCGTGTTGAGTATCTTTAAGTATGTTATTTTCCTCTAAGTGATTTACGAGTCTGTCTCTTATGACCGTTTGTAGCATTTTACATACAACTGAGGTTAAGCTAATTGGACGATAGTTACTGGGTAGGGATTTGCTGCCTTTTTTAATATCGGTGTTACGTTGGCTATCTTCCACTGATCAGGCATAGTTCCAGACTGCAAGGATTTATTGAATAGTAATGTCAGTGGAGTAAGGAGTGGTGGGAGGGTGGGGGGTACCGTCAGAGGTGAATGGGAATGGTAGTGCATTTGTGGACGTATGTGTGGGGAGGAGGTTGTGGATAGCCGACACAGAATGATACACAGGTACACATGGAAAGTGGTGTGGACGATGAAGGATAAGACAGTGGTTGAACGAAAGGCACTGATTGATTATATATGTGTGGATGAAAGAATGAAGAAATCTGGGATGGATGATAGGGTGTATAGGGGTATTGGAGGGGGTCTGTCTGATCATTATGTAGTAGTAAGTAAGGTTAGGATACAAAAGAAGTGGGTGAGGAGAGCTGGAGGGAGGCGAGAGGAAGGTGGAATGGTGAGGAGGGTGGAGAGGCTACAGGAGGAGGAAATCAGGGAAGAGTACAGGAGAGCAGTAGAAAGACGACTAGGTGGGTTCGACCTGGAAGATGTGGAGGAGATAAGCAAGGTGTTTAGGAGAGATCTGTGCAGCATGTGAGGAGGTGTGTGGAGTGAGGAGAAGAGGGAGGGGAGTGAAAGGTACAGCATGGTGGACAGAAGAGGTAAAAATAGCTGTGGAAGACAAGAAGAAAGTGTATAGAGAGTGGTTGGGTAGTAGAGGGAATGAAGATTTGGAGAGGCAGAAATGAGCGAGGTACGTGGCGAGAAAGAGAGTGGCGAAGAGAGTAGTGAAGGAAAGTAAGAGAAGAGTAGATGAGGAATTTGGAAGGAATCTGAGTGTAAAATGGAGGGAGTGTAAGAAACTGTTCTGGAAAGAAGTCAAGAAAGTTAGGGAAGGTAGCAAGGGAAACAGTAAGGGTGTGAAAGATAAGAATGGGAGAATGCTAGCTGAGAAGCAAGAGAGAGTCGAAAGATGGAGGAAGTACTTCAATGAGTTGCTAAATGTAAGGAATGAAGAGCCAGCAAACATAGTTGGATATGGTATGGGAGGGAGAAGAGGAGAAGTAGTGGAGGAGGAGGTGGGGATCAGGAGGTCAGAAGTGTGGGAAGCTATAAAAGAGTGAAGTTGGGGAAAGCACCAGGAACAGATGGAGTGTGTGGGGAAATGTTGAGGTATGGTGGTGAGATAGTGATAGAATGTGTATGGAAAATATGCAAACTAGCATGGGAGAAGGGGAGTGCACCCGATGACTGGAAGACTGGCATAATAGTCCCCCTATATAAGGGCAAAGGGGAAAGAGGAGTGTGTGGTACCGT
>CM064523.1:12177895-12187895 GCA_032716605.1 Paralithodes platypus
GTTTTTAGATTAGTCTAGCTATATGTAGATTAATTTATTCAGCTTAGGAAGAATGTGTGGTAGTTTAAAAGGTTAGTTGAGATAGTTCATAGCCTTTTAATTGCTAGAGGTCCTTGCTAAGCTTAATGCAATAATCTAATAGTATATAACATAAATTAAGAGGACGTTACCCGTACTGAAGGGGTTAATAATGTGTGTGTGTGTGTGTGTGTATAATAAAGTGTACACATATTGGAGGGCTTCATTAATATGGCACTCATTCGTATCACATATATTTAGGCGTCGTAAATATGTCTAAGCATCCCCAAATGTATGTACCGGTATATCGTCAGGCACATGCCCCATAGCTGAGGGTGGCCGACTCAAGACAGAGCCCGAACAGGGACAACACAACACACCACAAATTATGTAAATAAAATAAATACAAATAAAATAAAATAAATAACAATGTGTTTAAAATATTACCCATGACGATTATTGCAAACTTTTGTAAGCGTACAAGTTTGGTCCATCTTGTGTGTTCTATATCGCACGCATGCATTTGATAGCATGGAATAAATGTAAATTATTCTTTCCTTAACAATATATCTGGCTAGCCTCTGAATTATAGCAGCTACCGTGTTATTTATGGAGGGATTTGTTTTCTGGACCCCCTTCTCCCTCATGTTTAGCCCCATTTTTTTCATATTTTAAAACGTTCGGCCCATTAGTTTGGCGATTTTAAGGCCTTTCGCCCCATTTCTTTGTCAATATAAAGACGTTTCGTGCCATTTAGCTGTCGTTTTTTTTACGAGCGATAGCGAGCCTGTTATTTAGAAAGCACCGGCCTTTGGCCGGGTCAGTTTAACACTGAATAATGTACACTTTTTACTCGGACGGGGTTCATGGGAGTGTATAAATTATATAAACATGATAGAGGTCTAGGGAGCAAACTAAGTCAAATAATATATAATAGTAAACAATTATATATACAAAATAATACCCCCCCCCCCCCCCTCCTTAACCCCTTCTGTACCGGCGACGTGTTTATAATTTCTTTCTAGCTTGATCTAGACTATTTTGTGCAGATTAAGAAGGATGTGTGGTGGTAAAAAAAGGTCGAGTGAGATAGTTCGAAGCCTGTTAATTGCTGGAGGAGTGGGAAATTCTAAATATCTATTCTGTATGTAACAGAGTTAGAAAAATTAAAAATGAAGTTAATATATTAAATTACCGATAGACTTAAAAAATATTATCTCTAGAGAAGACCGTAGGTTAATTGTATTAATATTTGTATGATTTATAAACACATTTACCCTAGTCTTTCAGTAACGATGTAAGGTGGAACTGTACACCCAAGAAAAGTGGGAAGAGACACCTTACATCGTTACTGAAAGACTAGGGTAAAAATGTTTAAACTGAAGTCAATCCTATAATAGTAGCCAGAATATATTGATATGGACGTCACCGGTAATGAAAGGGTTAATCTAAACGGCAATTGATCTGCAATAAATAAGCGACTTGATTGTGAGTTACGGATATTTTCTTGTCAACCTTTATGTTTGATAATCGATGTGGGTCTTAGGATCACTATGGTTACTTTTGATGGTAATAGTTTGTTTAATTTCTACATGTAAACTGTCTTGGAAGGAAAGAACAGATGGAATAGGTTTCAGAAGTTAAACCTTGTCTTTGGAATCATGATGCGTCCCTTGGTTGACAAATAATAGACGATATTTCTTTGCCTTTAACCCCTTCTGTACCGCGATGTGTTTTTACCTTTATTCTGGCTCCTGTTATACGATTTCATTCATATTAAAAAGGACCTGCAGCAATTTAAAGGCTGCGAACTATCTCACTTTACCCTATTTATTACCACAGATCCTTCTTAAGGGGAGTTATTTAGTTTGTTCCCTAGACCTCCATCAAGCTTAAAATTACACCCCCTTGAGTCTCTTTCAAGATAAATTTGTACATTTTTCGGTAGAAAAATTTCCCGGCCGAAGGCCGGTTCCTCTTAAATTACAGGCTCGCTATCGCTCGCCAAGATAAAATCGACACCTGAATTGCACGAAAGGTCTTAATATGGGGTGAAAGTTCTTAAAATCACTAAACTAATGGGGCAAACGTGTCATAATATCAAAAGCAATGGGGCTAAACATGAGGGAGAAAGGGGTCAAGAAAAAAATCCCTACAAGTGGAGATCTCCCCTTAAACTACTCACAATCGTCTAAAAATAGCTAGAATAAAATGAACAAGATGTCGTCGGTACAGAAGGGGTTAATATACACCATAGACTACAGTAGATCTGGACTGGACACGAACATGGAACTTTGTAGTAAGGGACACAAACTAGGAGAACTAACCCCCAAGTTCAAACCTCGAAACCGCGAAAATATGATATTTTTTGCGGTTTCAGAGTTCGAACTTGGGGGTTCGTTCTCCGATTTTGGGTCCCTTACTGCAAAGTTCCATTTTCGTGTCCAGTCCAGATAGTCTATGTACAGTATATGCCAATATGATTGCTGTCTGCAGTATTTAGCTATTCTTTATATTACTTGTAGATTGTGCAACTAATTATATATATATATGAGAGAGATATTAACGAGTATGTGTTCTTGTAAATGACCTTTATTGCCTTTGAGTGAGTGGTGGGGCGGAGGAGGAGGGGGGGGGGGGTTGTACGCATAAATGAATTATATTGACCGTGTACACATCACAGAGTTGATGTATACAAGGTGAAGAGCGTCTCAGTGCACAGGTAGGGGGTCAGGTGCCTACCGTTAAGGGGGAGGTGGTTGATTCTTTGGACCCCATTCACCTCGTGTTTAACTCTTTTAGTTTTGACATTTTAAGACGTTCGGCCCATTAGTTTGGTGATTTTAACACCTTTCGCCCAATTTCAGTCAATGTTAAGACCTTTCGCACCACTTAGCTGTCGATATTGTCCTGGCAAGTGAAATATAGGTACTACTATACACTTTGCAGGATATGTGTCGTACTGAACAATGCACACATTTATCTTGTAAGGGGGTTGGGGGGGGGGGGGATACTTATTTAAAATTAGTGGGGGTCTAGCGAAACAATAAATACATAAATAATAAATATATACAATGATACATACATAATTATATACAATGATACATACATAAATATATACAATGATACATACATAAATATATACAATGATACATACATAAATATATACAATGATACATACATAAATATATACAATGATACATACATAAATATATACAATGATACATACATAATATATACAATGATACATACATAAATATATACAATGATACATACATAAATATATACAATGATACATACATAAATATATACAATGATACATACATAAATATATACAATGATACATACATAAATATATACAATGATACATACATAAATATATACAATGATACATACATACATATATACAATGATACATACATAAATATATACAATGATACATACATACATATATACAATGATACATACATAAATATATACAATGATACATACATAAATATATACAATGATACATACATAAATATATACAATGATACATACATACATATATACAATGATACATACATAAATATATACAATGATACATACATAAATGGTATATACGCCCTTCATGTGTCATTGCATGGCAGCAGTGGCCTGATAATATTCCTCAGCTGTAAGGTTGGCCAAATGAGTCGTGTCTCCGCTGTGTCCTGTATTAAGGGGAGATATCCACTTGAGGGATTTTTTCTTGACTCCTTTCTCCCTCATGTTTAGCCCCATTGTTTTCCTATTGTTAAGACGTTCGCCCCATTATTTTGACGATTTTAAGAACTTTCAACCCATGTCTGTCAATTTTAAGACCTTTCGTGCCATTTAGGTGTAGATTTTATCCTGGCGAGCGATAGCGAGCCTGTAATTTAAGAGGAACCGGCTTACAGCCGGGACATTTTTCTACCGAAAAATGTACAAATTTATCTTGAAAGGGGCTCAAGGAGGTGTAATCTTAAGCTTGAAGGATATCTAGGGACCAAACTAAAAACCTCCCCTTAATGTCTGCCAGATGTTTAATAGGGTGTTTACAGATAGGAACATGGTTGAATATCTCACTCGATACGATGAATTAAAGCTTAGATAGTGCTGATACCAATTATTGATCGAAATATGCTTGGTGCCGCGACATGACTTATTTGGCCGACTGCACATTGTATGACCATGCTCGAAAGTGACCGTAGGTGGGTTACATATCATAAGACGGTGTTGTGCAGCATAATTTACTGGTTCGGCTCAATGGTTTAAGAAAGGGGGTTTAGTTTGCTCTCTAAACCTCTATCAAACTTTAAAAAAAAAACACCCACAAGACCCCCCTTCGATATAAATGTGTACATTTTTCGTTAGAAAAATTTCCCGACCGAAGGCAAATTTCTCTTCAAATACGGGCTCGCTGTCGCTCGCCAGGAAAATAATAGACGCCTAAATGGCACGAAAGGTCTTAATATTGGCAAAGAAATGAGGCAAAAGGTCTGAAAATCGCCAAAGTAATGGGGCGAAGGTCTTGAAATCTCATAACTAATAGGGCTAAACATGAGGGAGGAGGAAGACTCGAAAAACCAACTGCCTCTCCTTAATGCACCGGTAGTGCTTCATCTATAAGACCATTAACAGCCAATGGTCCGAGGTAAATAATGAGGGTAATGTACGACACACATCTTAAGGGGAGATTTCCACTTGAGGGATTTTTTTACTGAACTCCTTTCTCATTCAGGTTTAGCCCCATTAATTTCTGTCAATTTTAAGATCTTTCGTGTCATTTAGGGGTCAATTTTTTCCTGGCGAGCGATAGCGAGCCTGTAATTTAAGAGGAACCGGCCTTCGGCCGGGACATTTTTCTACCGAAAAATGTACAAATGTATCTTGCAAGAGGGTCTAGAGGGTGTAATTTTAAGCTTGATGGGGGTTTAGGGAACAAACTAGAAACCTCCCCTTATGGGAGGTGATGATGAAGGGCCATAAACCCAGCCCACCCCAATACACCAAGGGGGGGTTGTAGCTTATAACAGATTGGGTGTCTCACTATTACCTTCTCCATCAGTTCCGGTCTAACATCTTTTGTATTAAAGCTTATTGTACGTAGTAATTAATCCGTCTTAGATAATCTACAGGTGGTGGGACGTCAACAAACTCTCATGGTTCTTGGTAGTGATGAACTGGTGCTGGATTCGGGGGCTCCCACATAACTGAAAAGAAAAATATAGATAAAATAAGAAAAAAAAGGGCTTTTTGGAATCTAAGGAGTAAACCCTATGTAAGATGTCTCTTTCGGCTCCCACAGATGCTTCTAAAACTGTATGGAATAATCTAATGTTAGCCATAATAGAATGGGAAAACAAATAATTGTACTGGGGTTAAGGGGAGGTATTTGGTTTGTTCCCTAGACCTCCATCAAGCTTAAAATTGCACCCCCTTGAGTCCCTTTCAAGATAAATGTGTACATTTTTCGGTAGAAAAATTTCCCGGCCAAAGGCCGGTTCCTCTTAAATTACAGGCTCGCTATCGCTCGCCAGGATAAAATCGACACCTGAATGGCACGAAAGGTCTTAATATGGGGTGAAAGTTCTTAAAATCGCTAAACTAATGGGGCAAACTTCTTAAAATCTCAAAAGCAATGGGACTAAACATGAGGGAGAAAGGGGTCAAGAAAAAAAATCCCTCAAGTGGAGACCTACCCTTAACTAGTTACTGATACAAATACAAAAGAACATAATTAATGTTTTGCTAATTTAAAATTACGGTACCGTACATAGGAGGCATGTGACCCGACCCCTGATGACCTCACCACCATTGCTATAGTCCTACAGACCCAAACAGGCGGTTATGGGCGCAGTCACCTACCCTTACACTGGTGCCGGTTGTCCTTTTGACCCTTTCTGTACGATAACCTTTCCAAATTACTCTCGCTATATCTTTCTCCCTCCCTCCACCTCCCCCTATTCAAGGTACAGTCGCGCTAATAAGAGATGTCTGAGCACCATATATGTTTTGATCAATAATTAGTATCAGCAATATCTAAGCTTCATTTCTTCATATCGAGTAAAATATACAAACATGTTCCTACACTTACCCACCCTATTCAACATCTGACAGACATTAATACAGCACAGAGCAAGCCAAACGTAATGCCAGCTGGGACATGACTTATTAGCGCGATCGTACATTGACCTTGCCCTGTGTATGAGTGAGAATGGGAACGCACTTATCATATAGCTCTCTCTCTCTTATATATATATATATATATATATATATATATATATATATATATATATATATATATATATATATATATATATATAAACCTGCAGCGGGCATATACAACATCACTACGTTCCATCAGAAATCTTCTTCCGTCAACCTTTGCATACTGGAACCCAATTTTCTTGAGAACCTGTCTTAACGTTTCTCGGCTGCCGGGGTAAGAAAGGTTCTCTTTAATTTCTTCATGGATTTTTTCCAGTGTGGGAATCTCTTTTCTTTCGTAGAAATTGAGCACTGTTCTTCTTAGAACACCTTCATTGAATCAATCAAAAAAATCTGTAATGGGTGTTGTGCGTTGTCGTTTCTTGGGTGACCTAAATTTGGGCGATTTATTATTTTCTTCATTAATTCTTGCTTCTTTCGTTATTCTTGAAATTGTTCTTTCACCCAGTTTTGTGGCTGCAGCTGTCCGGGAAGTAGCGTTTGTTACGGCAATAAGAGGGCATCCAAGCTCCTTCTCTTTCTGGAAGTATTGGTGAACGTTATAGGCCATCTCTTTTACCTGACTATGCAAGTGTGTGGGGCGATTTGGAGAGGCTTCCATTGTGGATGGTGGCAAAGTCAGGAATGAACTGATTTAGTTTAGACGTGACAGTACTAATTTCGTGAGCCTGGCAGCGCGCCATCACGTCATGTTTTTTTATAGTTTAAAGGGATAATCTGTGAGGGAGTTCTTTGCCCAGAAACCTGACAACGTCGCAGTAGCTACGGTGCCAATTTGTGTACAATGTCCGTTGTATTTACTAATAACAAGCGAATTAATTATAAAAACAAAGCTTTTTTGTACATGTAGAAATTGCCAGAGCATTTCAAACCGACTGAAGGTACTTAATACCGAAAATAATATATTTTTGTTGTAAATAATTATACATATGGCACCAATGTAAAGGGAGTAACCGCGGGTAGGACCGCCTGTTAGGATCTGTTTGACTATAGGTGGTTGGATGGCGGCTTTATTTATCATTGTCCGTAGGGGACCAAAATAGGAGGGTAAACTAAGCCTACCTTTCGTGGGCAATTTTAGATCGTTCGTTTCGCGGTCGTGAAAGATAGTCGGCCGATGGGCAGGTCTACCCTTTTTAGTCGCCTCTTTCGACACGCAGGGATACGGGGTGGGATAATCTGTTCTAGATCTTGTGTAGTCCCCTCCCACCAAAGGGGGTACTCTGGCTTCAGTCCACACTAATTGCAATTTTCAAGCAGTAAAAGAACATTAGTCAAGCAACATCAATAACACGTCTGGCTGAATAATCTTGGTTTGTCACGCTATTCAAATGTATTATAAATTAGCTTTGGTTGATCTTGGATATTTTGTTATTCTTGTCAACTCTGAAATGTATCTTGCTTTGTGATGCTGTTAAAATGCATAGCAAATAAACTTGGATTAATTTGGAATACTTTGTTAATCTTGTCAACTCTGTAATTAACCCCTTGAGGATTGTGATGCATGTTTATAGTTTATTCTAGATTATGTTATACAGCTCTGTGGGAGTAGAAAAAGTATATCTCAATTAATCCCTTTAGCTGCCATATACCCTTCCTAATCTAACACGTCATAATCCTCAAGAGGTTAAGAAAGGTGTTCTTAGCGATAGTCTATTTTTGTCTAACTTGGCAAGTGTGCACGTAGTCCCTTTAACCCTATTTAGTCCGACGTCTTGGGGGGTTATTATGATATTTGGTTGAATTAGTATTGAGGATTTTGCTTACTTTTGGCCATTTTCGAGCAATATATTTTAGTTCGTCCCCTAGGCTAACAAAACCTCCTTCCAGACTTCCTTAAAAAAAAAAGGCCCACTCAGGCCCCCTTCAAGCTAAATTTATACATCTTTCAATAGAAAAATTTCGCGGCCGAAGGCCGATTTTTCGAAGTTACAGGCTGCCTATTGTTCGCTCAGAACATATCGACACCTAAATGGGGTGAAAAGTCTTATTATCGCTAAACTAATAGTGTGAAACACCTGAAACTTAGAAGAAATGGGGTGGGCATTTTTTTTTAGTTAGAAGGAAGTCTGGGGACGCGTTTTGAACCTGCTACCATAGGTGGTAAACTGAAATACATTGCTCCAAAATGGCAAAGGCAAGCCAAAATCTTAAATAATAATTCAACACAATATCACATAAACCCCCAAGACTTAATTTAATGATCATGGTCTAAGATACAGTTGGTCTAATTGTTGCATTCTGTTGACCTTGCAATTAATCCCAGCATGGCCAGGGCTTAAAAACCCTATTCTAATCTAAATCTAAAGGGTATTCTGGCTAAATGATGATGATCTTATACAGTTTAAGGGGAGGTTTCTAGTGTGTTGCTTAGACCTCCATCAAGCTTAAAATTACACCCCTTTCAGCCTCTTTCAAGATAAATTTGTACATTTTTCGGTAGAAAAATGTCCCGGCCGAAGGCCGGTTCCTCTTAAATTACAGGCTCGCTATTGCTCGCCAGGATAAAATCGACACCTAAATGGCACGAAAGGTCTTAAAATTGACAGAAATGGGGCGAGGGTTCTTAAAATCGCCAAACTCATGGGGCAAGCGTCTTTAAATCTCACAAGCAATGGGGCTAAACATGAGGGAGAAAGAGGTTCAGAAACAAATCCTCCAGGTGGAAATCTCCCCTTAAGAAGGACCGATGTTATTCAGAGGTTTTGATGAAGATCGTATTTACCCCTGTAAGTCCAAGTGGTCGATTATAAGCTAAAGAAAAGAGACTAATGGTAACCACAATTAGATGAAAATAACGTCATCGGGCTGAAAGGCTTGGCACCATTATTATTGTGGTGTCAGGTACAGTTGGCCACATAAGTTCTGTTCCTCTCCGTGATCTTATACATGGAAATATAATGCGCACGAGTGAATTGAGGTGACCACGGGATTGGGCCCAGACGGGATTGGGCCCACTTAGGTTAGCTTAGGTTCCAATCCCGTGGGCCCAATCCCGTATGGGCCCAATCCCTATGGAACCGTGAATTGAAAGTGTAGTTTCTTATGCAGTGGTTAAGGGGAGGTTTTTAGTTTGCTCCCTAGATATCCTTCAAGCTTAAGATTACACCCCCTTGAGCCCCTTTCAAGATAAATTTTTACATTTTTCGGTAGAAAAATTTCCCGGCTGAAAGCCGGTTCCTCTTAAATTACAGGCTCGCTATCGCTCGCCAGGATAAAATCGACACATAAATGGCACGAAAGGTCTTAAAATTGACAGAAATGGGTTGAAAGTTCTTAAAATCGTCAAAATAATGGGGCAAACGTCTTAAAATATCAAAAGCAACGGGGCTAGACATGAGGGAGAAAGGGGTCAAGCAAAAAGTCCCTCAAAAGGAGATCTCCCCGTAACTCATCTGATTAGCCAACTGATAATTAAAAGAAACCACACTCGCAATTCATTCATACTAATGTTACTTCCATACACAAGATCGCGGCGACGAGGAAGGGAACTTATGTGAATGACTGTACACTCGGATACCATAGTTTCTAGCCTCTTACCCCTATCTATGTTTATCTGTCGGCAATTATAACTATCGGGATTGATGTTTTTGGATAGATCTTCCATTTCATTAAGGTGGGTGACCTGCTTTTTTGTTTTCTCTCTTTCTCTGGCTTGTATCCATTCGGCCCCATTCAGCCTACTGTTTTAAGACGTTTATCCCCATCCAGGTGTCAATTGTTTACTGGTGAGCGGTAGCGAGCCAGC
>CM064523.1:12192895-12197079 GCA_032716605.1 Paralithodes platypus
GACGTTTGCCCTATTAGTGTGGCGATTTTAACACCATACGCCCCATTTATGTCCATTTAAAACCTTTCGTGCCATTTAGGTGTCGATTTTTTCCTGGCGAGCGGTAGCGAGCCTGCCTGTAATTTAGGGGGAACCGGCCTTCAGCCGGGACATTTTTTCTATCGAACAAATTTACAAATTTATCTTGAAAGGAGGTCTTGGGGGTATTTTTGTGAGCTTGATGGAAGTCTAGGGAGCAAACTAAATACCTCCCCTTAACACTCTTGGTCACACACACCACATAAACAATGGTCGTTCAGGACAATGGACGACAAGTAGGACAGAATGGGGAATGTTGGTTATGGTAGTATTAGCTTGGAGATGGATAGACAGACGGACAGACAGACAGACAGACACAGACAGACACAGACAGACACAGACAGACACAGACATATATCTTTCGTCTCTGTCTATCCTCTAACGTCTTCCCTTCATGCTGGAAGTTTGCTCACATTCAACCTGTCCCAAAGAAGGGTGACCGCTCTCAACCCTCCAACTATCGTCCAATTGCTCTTATCTCTTGTCTTTCTAAAGTTTTTGAAACTATTCTTGCTTCCAAATTTCTTAAGCATTTCTCTTCTCATAATCTGCTCTCAGATCGCCAGTATGGCTTCCTTAAGGGTCGCTCTACTGGTGATCTTCTTTCATATCTTACTAATTCTTGGTCATCCTCCTTTCGGGACTTCGGTGAGACTTTTTCTATTGCACTAGGCATATCGAAAGCCTTCGATAGAGTCTGGCATAAATCTTTAATTTCTAAACTACCCTCCTTCGGTTTCTATCCCTCCATCTGTGCCTTTGTCTCTAATTTCCTTTCCGGCCGTTCCATAGCTGCGGTTGTGGACGGCCATTGTTCACTTCCTCACCCTATAAACTCCGGTGTT
Organism: Paralithodes platypus; assembly: GCA_032716605.1. Taxonomy (NCBI): domain Eukaryota; kingdom Metazoa; phylum Arthropoda; class Malacostraca; order Decapoda; family Lithodidae; genus Paralithodes; species Paralithodes platypus. The sequence continues at coordinate 12,193,819 of CM064523.1, forward strand.
CCTCAGGGCTCTGTCCTATCTCCTATTCTCTTTCTAATTTTTATAAATAATCTCCTTAACTGTACCTTAATTCCCATCCATTCATACGCAGACGACTCAACCTTACACTACTCCATTGGTTTTTCAGAGCGCCCCAGCCAGCAGTCCCTCAACGACAAACGTAATGAAGCCATAAAACTCTTAAATACTGATCTAAATACTATTTCCAATTGGGGCAGAGAAAACCTTGTTAACTTTAATGCTTCCAAAACCCAATTTCTCCATCTATCTACCCGTCAGGATCTCCCAGCGGACTATCCCTTATTCTTCAATAATACAAAAATCAACCCTTCATCTTCTCTCAATATTCTTGGTGTCTCTTTTTCTTCTGCTCTCATTTGGAAGGACCATATTACCAATCTTGCTAAGGCAGCCTCCCAGAAGCTGGGTGTGCTCAACCGCCTTAGGGGGTTCTTTTCCCCTGCACAGCTTCTTGCTCTGTACAGGGGCATAGTGCGCCCTTGTATTGAGTATTGTTCACATGTGTGGGGAGGTTCCTCTCACACCGCTCTCCCTAGACAAAGTTGAAAGGAAGGCCTTTCGTATCATTAACTCCCGTCCACTCACCAACTCTCTGCAATCTCTCTCTCTCCGCCGCAATGTTGCATCTCTCTCTCGCTATTCTATCGCTACTATAATAATCAGTGTTCCTCAGAGCTATCCCAGTGCATACCACCTCCTTTACGTAGGGCACGTGGTACCCGTCTTGCAACTCAATCCCACCCCTACTCTGTGCAACTCTCCAACCCAAGAGTGAAACGTTACTCTCAAACTTTCTTCTACTCAACATCTGAGCTCTGGAACTCTCTCCCAGAATCAGTCTTTCCCTCTTCCTATGACTTAAATTGCTTCAAACTCCGTGTGTCCAGGCATTTTGGCTCGAACGTCCCTTGATTTTGGCCCTGTCACTCTTTCAACTATGGGGGAGGCACTCGCTATAGGCAGTTATGCCTTTTGCCTCCCTCAATCACATAGAAAAAAATATATATAGATAGCTTGATAGACAGACAGACAGACAGACATACATATATAGATAGCTTGATAGACAGACGAACAGCTAGATAGATAGATAGATAGAGCGATTGTTATATAGAGAGATAGAGTGATTTATTACAAACATTATTAACATGTATATGAGTATTCGTAATGGTACCATAACGTATTTACACTGTATATAATAATGTACTAGCCTAGGCACCTGCACTCTTGCTGGACAAAGAGTAATCCAGAAATCCAGAGGGCTGCATTACGATAATAAACTCTACGGGAATGGGGGAAAAAACACACACACACACATACCCACGTAGCAGTATGCATTATTATTTTTAATATATTTTTGTTGTTGTTTTTGTTGTTTTTCGAGAACGATAAGCTACTACCTATTTTGGGATCCCAGCCAAAGTCGCATTTCCACAGTCCCATGGATTTGGGTTTTTTGCTGTGACAAGCAGAGAAAGGAGCATATTTTACAGCTGTAGATAATTATATAGAGAGATAGATGCACATTGCTTGAAAATAATAACTATATGGTAATGAGAGAGAGTGAGTGAGAGTGAGTGTGAGTGTGAAAGAGAGAGAGCGTGCACAAGAGCTCAGTATTTCAACCCCCTTGCCAAGCAGGATATGATCTTGTCATCTAAGATAAACTGTGGTCGTTTTATCAGGGGATTATGGCTGCCATAGTGCTTGCAAGAAAGTTGAATGGAGTCTCACACAAAGAACGTCTACGGTTCTGCCAAGTTCGGACACTCAATGGCATTCATGTAGAACAATTGGAATGTGCAGGAAAAAAATTTGTATTTCGTTCATTTTTGTATTTACCATTATTTTTGTATTTCGTTTATTTTTGTATTTACCATTATTTTTGTATTTACCATTATTTTTGTATTACCATTATTTTTGTATTTCGTTTATTTTTGTATTTACCATTATTTTTGTATTTACCATAATTTTTGTATTTACCATTAGTTTTGTATTTACCATTAGTTTTGTATTTACCATTAGTTTTGTATTTACCATTATTTTTTGGATTTCGTTTATATTTGTATTTACCATTATTTTTGTATTTACTATTATTTTGTATTAACTATTATTTTGTATTAACTATTATTTTGTATTTACTATTATTTTGTATTTACTATTATTTTTGTATTTCGTTTATTTTTGTATTTACCATTATTTTTGTATTTCGTTTATTTTTGTATTTACCATTATTTTTGTTTTCAAGTTTTCTCCCTAGAACATTAAGCTGACAAAAGTGCACCCATGACCCACCTTCGAAATAAATTTGTGCATTTTTCGGTAGAAAAAATGCCCCGGCCGAAGGCCGGCTCCTCCTAGATTGTAGGCTTGCTATCACTCAACAATAAAAACATCGACACCTAAAGAACACGAAAGGTCAAACTAATGAGCCGAATGTCTTTAAACCCCATGATTAATACCTAAGTTGCACGAAAGGTCTTAAAATCGCCAAACTAATGGGGCGATTATCTTTGAAACCCCTGACACCTGAGATAAACTGTGTATTTTACCATAGGATAATGGCTGCCACAGGTGCTGGCCAGAAAGCATAATGGGAGTCGCGCACACCAATACAATATACGGCTCTTATTTCTGGTTGGGATACTCAATGACGACCCATGTTAGAAAGATCGGAATGTTTAGATCGTCTCTTAATTAAGGGGCGATATCCACTTGAGGGATTTTTTTCTGGACTCCTTTCTCCCTCATGTTTAGCCCCATTGTTTTTCTAATTTTAAGACGTTTGTCCCATTATTTTGACGATTTTTAGAACTTTCAACACATTTCTGTCAATTTTAAGACCTTTCGTGCCATTTAGGTGTTTATTTTTTTCCTGGCGAGTGATAGCGAGCCTGTAATTTTAAGAGGGACCAGCCTTCGGCCGGGTCATTTTTCTACCGAAAAATGTAAACATTTATCTTGAAAGGGGGTCTAGGGGATGTGTTTTAAGCTTGATGGAGGTCTACCGAGGATACTAAAATAATTAACTGAATAAACAAATATAACCACTACCTCCCCCCCCCCCCTTAACCCTCTCAGTATTGGCAGACGCGTTTCATTCTTGTATTTTGGTTATCGTTAGACCCTCAATCACGTCAGTGTGCTCAAAGGGTTAATAGTTCGTTGAAAGCCTTTGATGTAGGATTGTGTATAGATATATAGAGAGCATGACGACAACAACAATAACCACAACAACAACAA
>CM064523.1:12202179-12226277 GCA_032716605.1 Paralithodes platypus
TATTGTAGTTGTTCTTGTTGTAGTTGTTATTGTAGTTGTTATTGTTGTAGTTGTTATTGTAGTTGTTATTGTTGTAGTTGTTATTGTAGTTGTTATTGTTGTAGTTATTGTAGTTGTTATTGTAGTTGTTATTGTTGTAGTTGTAGTTGTTATTGTAGTTGTTATTGTTGTAGTTGTTATTGTTGTTGTTATTGGTGTAGTTGTTTTGTTGTTATTGTTGTAGTTGTAGTTGTTATTGTTGTTGTTGTTATTGTAGTTGTTATTGTTGTAGTTGTTATTGTTGTTACTGTATTTGTTGTAGTTGTTATTGTTGTTACTGTATTTGTTGTAGTTGTTATTGTTGTAGTTGTTATTGTTGTAGTTGTTATTGTATTGTTATTGTTGTAGTTGTTATTGTATTGTTATTGTTGTAGTTGTTATTGTACAGGTTATTGTAGTTGTTATTGTTGTAGTTGTTATTGTTGTAGTTGTTATTGTTGTAGTTGTTATTGTTGTAGTTGTTATTGTTGTAGTTGTTATTGTAGTTGTTATTGTTGTTGTTATTGTTGTAGTTGTTTTTGTAGTTGTTGTTGTAGTTGTTATTGTTGTAGTTGTTATTGTAGTTGTTAGTGTAGTTGTTATTGTTGTAGTTGTTATTGTTGTAGTTATTATTGTAGTTGTTATTGTTGTTGTTATTGTTGTAGTTGTTATTGTTGTAGTTGTTATTGTTGTAGTTGTTATTGTTGTAGTTGTTATTATAGTTGTTATTGTTGTTGTTATTGTTGTTGTTATTGTTGTAGTTGTTGTTATTGTTGTAGTTGTTATTGTAGTTGTTATTGTAGTTGTTAGTGTAGTTGTTATTGTTGTAGTTGTTATTGTAGTTGTTTTTGTTGTTTGTGGTTTTCCTGCTTATTTTGTTGTTGTTATTGTTGTTGGTGGTGGTGGTCTGTTATCTGGCTCACTATATGAGTGTGTGTGTGTGTGTGAGAGGGAGAATACAAAGTAGTGCCACTTAAAAGAAGCAACAACAGATCAATTAATCCTGACGAGGCTCCTTTTAGCTTAAGGAAGCCCACCTCGCGTTTTTTATCTTTCTCTCCCTCTCTCTTTGGCTTGTATCCATTCGGCCCCATTCAGCCTACTGTTTTAAGACGTTTACCCCCATCCAGGTGTCAATATTTTCCTGGCGAGCGGTAGCGAACCACCATATATACATTTCTGTTTTGACAGCAAGCCAAATTTGTAAATTTTTCGATAGAAAAATTTCTCCGGCGAAGCCGGATTTCTCCATACAATGCTGGGTCGCTATCGCTCGCCCGGAAGAAAACGACACCTGGATGGGGATAAATGTATTAAAACAGTTGGCTGAATGGGGCCGAATGGATACAAGCCAGAGAAAGAGAGAAAAGGAGAGAAAGATTAAAAAAAAAGCAGGTGACCCCTCTTAAAAGAAGCAATAACAGATCAATTAATCCTCACGAAGCTACTTGTTGCTTAATCCACCTAGCCAGTGTGATAAATATAGAATAACACGGTATGCAGGGAGATATTCGTTTGTGAAATCAGTTAACCCTCTGAGGATCGATGACGCACTTCTTCTTTTGTTTTCTGGCTTTTATTAGATAATTTTATTCAGATTAGAAAGGGTATATGGAAGTCAGAGGGTTGATTGAGATAGTATTTACCCTTTTAATACCTCCAGATCCTTCCTAAGCTGCATAAAATCGTCTAATGCTAGCCAAAATAAAACTGCTAAAACGCGTCAGAGCTTATTTTTTTTTTTTTTTTTTTTTATTTTTTTTTTATTTCACTCACCACACCAAACCCCTCCCAATGAAATTAAACCCTTCTTTACCGAGACGCCTTTTTAGTTTTATTCTAGCTATATTTAGACGATGTTGTGCAGTTTAGGAAGGATCTGTGGTAGTACAAAGGGTTAAGGGAGATTGTTCTAAGCTTCTTAATTGCTGGTTACCCTTTATAAACTTAATGCAATCGGCTAATAGCTGCCAGAATAGAATGAAAAGGATGTCGCCGGTACAGAAGGGGTTAATGAAAACATATGCTCCACCCGGGATTCGAACCTGGGTTACCACATACAGATCTTTAAACACTCAAACCATTACACCATCCAGGCAGTTAACCCTTTGAAGATAATGACGTAGTTTGGACAGTTTATTCTGGCTATCACATCTCACTGCACATTTATCTCACCGTGTACAGTCGCGCTAATAAGTCATGTCCCAGCTGTCATTACGTTTGGCTCGCTCTGTGCTGTATTAATGTCTGTCAGATGTTGAATAGGGTGGGTAACTGTAGGAACATGTTAGTATATCTCACTCAAAAAGAAGAAATCCTGTGTAAATATTGCTGATACCAATTATTGATCAAAACATAATTGGTGCCCAGACATCACTTATTAGCGCGACTGTACATTATAGTTCACTGCCACACAATGTTAATTAAAGGGGAGGATGAGTCGTTTTTTTGGTCCCCCTTCTCCCTCGTGTTTAGCCCCATTAGTTTTGACATTTTTTAAGACGTTCGGCCCATTACTTTGGCGATTTTAACACATTTAGCTCCATGTCGTTGTCAATTTTAAGACCTTTCGTGCCATTTAGGTATTGATTTCTTCTTGGCGAGCGATAGCGAGCCTGAAATTTTAAGAGGAACCGGCCTTCGGCCTGGACATTTTCCTACCGAAAAATGTAAAAATTTATCTTGAAGGGGACTCTATGGGGTGTTTTTCTAAGCTTGATGGAGGTCTAGAGAGGAAACTCAAAATTATATATATATATATATAAATCAATAACTACTAGCCCCTTAAACTGCATAATATCGTCTAATTTAGCCTGAACCTAAAGTGAAAAGGGTGCCATCGTGCTGAAGGGGTTAAGACGCATTGTGACAACAGTTTATTCTGGCGATCACACCTCACTGCACATCTATCTCACCATTCTCACCTTGCACATTATATTTTCACTGCCGCACAATGTTAACCTTCTAACGCACGACAAATATATAATCTTCTCTTAGTGTGGAACCAGTCTTAAGGGGAGGTTTTTAGTTGATTCCCTAGACTTCCATCAAGCTTAAAATTACTCCCCCTTGACCCCCTTTCAAGATAAATTTGTAAATCTTTCGGTAGATAAATGTCCCGGCCGAAGGCCGGTTCCCCTTAAATTACAGGCTTGCTATCGCTCGCCAGGAAAAAAATCGACACCTTAAGTGGCACGAATGGTCTTAAAATTGACAGAAATGGGGCGAGGGTTCTTAAAATCGCCAAACTAATGGGGCAAGCGTCTTTAAATCTCACAAGCAATGGGGCTAAACATGAGGGAGAAAGAGGTTGAGAAAAAAATCCTCCAGGTGGATTTCTCCCCTTAACGAGATCCCCATTAGTGTTGTTGGGAGAGGCAAACATTCTTATAAATATATTCCAACCACTTCTAAACATTCATAAACAAATATTCCTACCTCTTCTAAACATTCGAAAATATTCCATCTATTTCTAAACATTCTTACACAAATATTCCAAGCACTTCCAAACATTCTAACTATATTATTCCAAATACTTCTAAACATTCTAACAAAAATCATCCAACCACTTCTAAACATTCTAACAAAAATATTCCAACCACTTCTAAACATTCTAACAAAAATATTCCATTCACTTCTAAACATTCTAACAAAACATATTCCAAATCCAACCTCTTCTAAAAATTCTAACACAAATATTCCAACCCCTTCTAAACATTCTTACAAAAATATTCCATTCACTTCTAAACATTCTAACAAAACATATTCCAAATCCAACCTCTTCTAAACATTCTAACACAAATATTCCAACCATTTCTAAACATTCTAACCATAATATTCCAAACATTTCTAATCATTCTTACACAAACATTACAACCACTTCTAAACATTCTAACATCATATTCCAAATACTTCTGAACATTCTTATACAAATATGCCAACTATTTCTAAGCATTCTAACAAAGATATTCCAAGCACTTCTAAACATTCTAACAAAAATAGTCCAAGCACTTCTAAACATGCTAACACAAATATTCCAACCATTTCTAAACATTCCAACACAAATATTCCAACTACTTCTAGTCGTGGCATATATACAGTATGAATTATGTGTATGCATTCAATAATTAGACAAGTTTCCCCTCAGGTGTCAATGAATACCTGGGACGATCTCCAGGAACTGTTTACTAGAGTGTATATGTGTTGCTGTGAATTATGCTCCTCAACCACTTATAATTGTGGGATGCAGTATGTGTGTGTGTGTGTGTGTGTGTGTGTGTGTGTGTGTGTGTGTGTGTGTGTGTGTGTGTGTGTGAAGAAAAGTGTAGAAAGGAAGAAAAAGAATAGTGTTGAAAATAACGAGAAGAAAAGTGGAAAGAGAAAGTAGCATAAAGTGTAGATAAAAGTGTTGAAAGGAAGTAGAAAGTAAAAGTGTAAACGTAAAGTAAAAGAAAAGTGTAAAAAGGAAGCAGAAGGAAATAGAAGAAACGTAGACAAAAGTGCAAAAGAAAAGAACAAGTGTAGAAAGGAGGGAGAAGAAAAGTGCAAAAAGGAAGTTGGAATGTAAAAGGCTATGAAAGAAAGTGCCCCCGTGTTGACCTGTGCTGTACCCATTATAAGAGAGAGAGAGAGAGAGAGAGAGAGAGAGAGAGAGAGAGAGAGAGAGAGAGAGAGAGAGAGAGGGAGAGAAGAGAGAGAGAGAGAGAGAGAGAGAGAGAGAGAGAGAGAGAGAGAGAGAGAGAGAGAGAGAGAGAGAGAGAGAGAGAGAGAGAGAGAGAGAGAGAGAGAGAGAGAGAGAGAGAGAGAGAGAGAGAGAGAGAGAGAGAGAGAGACCTCCATGCATACACAAGAACATTCATTCATTATTATTACAGAGGGAGAGAGAGAGAGACCTCCATGCATACACAAGAACATTCATTCATTATTATTACAGAGAGAGAGAGAGTGAGAGGTGTTGCCAGCTTCCTTTGCAACATTATCCGGCTCTTTCTCTCTCTGTGTGCAACATTTCCCGTGCCAACAAAATTTCCCGCCTGCTTGCATTCATACATACCCCCCTCCGACCCACTGAACACACAGACACACACACACATAAATATAAACATACTGTACATACACACACACACACATAATAATAAAAGCCCTCCCCCCCCCTCTCTCTCTACACACACACACACACTAACATAAACCTCACCCCTGTCTCTCTCTACACACAGACACACACACTAACATAAACCTCACCCCTTTCTCTCTCTCACTCTCTCTCTCAACACACACACACACACACACACACAGTTAAGGAGGCGCGATAATAATGAGCTTAGCTCGCATTGCGTGGATTCCCCTTGACGAACAAGTAACTGAGTAACTGAGTAACACACACGCACAAACACACAACAAACACACACACACTTCCTCACCACCACCATCTTCAGACGTCCTTCAGAGAGTAAACTACAACTCTCTTTGCGGTCTTAAAATCTCAAAACTAATGGGGCTAAACATGAGGGAGAAATGGGTTCACAAAAAAAAAAAAAAAAAAAAAAAAAAAAAAAATTAATCTTTTGGTCACTTCCCCTTGTCACCCCAAAAATCCCCCCTCTGTGTCACTCGCTCCTTATTCTTCCTTCCTTCCTAGGGGTCAGTTTTAAGGGTGTTTTTTTTCTGGACCACTCTTCTCCCTCATACTTAGTCCCATTAGCTTGGACATTTTAAGACGTTCGCCCCATTAGTTTGGAGGGATGACTGATCTGCAACACGTAGTTGAACATAGCATAATACAGTGTCTGATGGATGGATAGATAGATAAATAGAGAAAATAAAATAGATATATAGTTAGAACAAAATTATATATAGATAGATAAATAAAAAGATATACCGATACATAGATGGATAAATTAATACACAAATACTGTATACACTAACCTGTAACACTTAAATAGACGTTGCGGACGATTTTGGGGTCGGAGTTAACCTGACACTTGTAGGTCCCCGAGTCTCTGGGTTGGCTGTACCGGACCTGTAGTGTCCAGTCGTCCGTCTCCTGGCTGTGTAGGACCTGTAGGAGGGATAGGTTAGTGGTAATAGTAGTAGTGGTGGTGGTGGTAGTGGTATTGGGAGTAATGGTAGTAGTAGTGGTAGTGGTGGTGGTAGTAGTGGGAGTAATGGTAGTAGTTGTAGTAGTGGTGGTGGTAGTAGTAGTGTTATTGGGAGTAATGGTAGTAGTAGTAGTGGTGGTGGTAGTAGTGGGAGTAATGGTAGTAGTTGTAGTAGTGGTGGTGGTAGTAGTAGTGTTATTGGGAGTAATGGTAGTAGTAGTAGTAGTAGTGGTAGTGGTGGTGGTGGTAGTAGTGTAGGTGAGATAGGTTGTTGTTGTTGTTGCAGTTACCCAGACTGTCTGGCCGAGCAGTCCCGAGTCTGGTTGACCGAAGCAGAGCCAGATGCTCGGGCCCCCTAAAGGGTCAGGGTGAGATGAGATTTATCTCTGAGAGGGAAGCAGGGGAGGGGATCATCAGCTCACGGGATTTCACCCCCGGGCCAATGCCCCCACCGTCCGCAGTCCCCCTTGCAGTGCCACCCAATCGGGCGATCTCGCCAGCACCGAGAAGGAAAAGTAGTACAGGAAAAGAGACAAACAGAAATGGCTAAGGTAGGGTAGAGGATGCCAAACCTCACTCTGGATAGGACCAGCCAGATAGGTTAGTGGTAGTGGTAGTAGTAGTGGGTGTAGTGGTAGCGATGGTGGTAGTAGTGTAGGAGAAACAATGAGTAAAGGAGAGAAAACCAAAGCCATAAAGAACCCTAGGTGTGGGTCGTCCGTCTCCTGACCATAGAACACCTGGGGGGGGTCAGCGACAACTGAACATATAAGTGGGACACAAGGGGGTTCTGGGCTACATATAAGTGGGACACAAGGGGGTTCTGGGCTACACACACCAGGTACTAAAGGGACACATACATTTGTCAGGAGTCTTGGTGAGGGGCGATGGTCACCAGTATACTCGATTTCAGCAAATAACGCCCCAACTATACAGTATGTCAGTAATTCCAGGTGATTGGCTCATGCGGCCGGCCGTGTCTTATATCTCGTCTTACAGTAGTTATTCATTCTTAAGGGGAGATATCGACTTGAGGGATTTTTTCTGGACCCCTTTCTCCCTCATGTTTAGCCCCATTGCTTTTGAGATTTTAAGACAGTCGCCCCATTAGTTTGGCGATTTTAAGAACTTTCGCCCCATTTCCGTAAATTTTAAGACCTTTCGTGCAATTTAGGTGTCGATTTTATCCTAGCGAGCGATAGCGAGCCTGTAATTTAAGAGAAACCGGCTTTCAGCCGGGAAATTTTTCTACCGAAAAATGTAAAAATTTATCTTGAAAGGGGCTCAAGGGGGTGTAATCTTAAGCTTGATGGATATCTAGAGACCAAACTAAACACCTCCCCTTAATATAGGATTTAATAATCACGGTTGCACAAGTCAATCAGCTGGAACTATTGCACTATAAATAGGCTGTAATTTTGCACGAGCCACTGACACCGAGTACAGTAGACCATTGAACGAGGTGATGTTGACATAATGGAGCATGAAAGTGATACTCTCTATATTCATTGGCATTCGGTATTTATTGAATTGAAAGTTTCTGATATTTTGGATGAGGGAAAGGGTACCCTCGCCAGTGTTTAACCCTTTAACACCTTCTGTACCGGCGATGGCTTTCTCATTATATTTAGACGATTTTAGACTATATTTAGAAGATTTTTTCCAGTTTGAGAAAGATATGTGGGATTGAAAAGGGTTAAGTGAGATAATTCGAAGTCTGTTAATTGCTGGAGGCCCTTTTTAAACTTAAAAAAATCGTAAAGTAGTAGCCTGAATCAAGTTAAAAGGACGGCACCGGTACATAAGGGGTTAAGTAGACGAGGACTCGCTTTTCACTATATTCTGGTTACAATTAGGCTATTTTATGCAGTTTTAGGGGAACTTGTGGGAATCAAAGGGGTGAAGACCAGTTTAATTGACCCTCTGACTTCTATGCATTCTTCCTAAACGGACTAAAATCGCTTAATAATAGCCGCAATAAAATGAAAAAAACAAAAACAAAAATGAGTCATCCAACCTTGAAGGGGTTAAACAAAAGTACTATAGTCTATTTTTTCCCAGCTGATGGCAAACTGAATCCTTTAGCCTCTGATTTCTTCATTTTTACTGGAAAAATATGATACTGCTATGTTTGTGCGTCATATTATTGCCAAGTTTTCATAATTAGCAACATATATCGCTACAAAATCATGGTAATAACCGAGTCATCAGGATGGAGAGATAGCAATATACCATCAGCTGGAAAAAAAAAGGAGAGTATAGGTAATATACAAAGCCGGTATCACACGAGAGCTTTTATAGTCCACATTCGATGATCAACAAATTTCTGGCAACATTTCTGGAATATTTTGCCCTGGTATCGGAAACTAGACTGTTGATAGATGAATTTAAGTGACCGAAATATTCTAAATGTTGACCTCATAAGCTGCCAGACCAGTGTTGAGGATAAATGTTGAGGGAAATAACGCTCGTGTGATACCGGCTTGAGGCAGTAACTACAGCCAGGACCTTACGAGACTGATCTGAAGAAACCTGAAATTGTACTCTGATATTAAATAGGCTAAAGTGTATTCAACCTACCCTGGCATACATTGCAAACGCTGCCATATTACTCATGTGTATAGCCAATATTAACCCGTTCAGTACCGGCGCCGTCCTTTTAACTTTACTCTGGCTCCTATTAGACGATTGTATTCAGTTTAAAATGGGCCTCCAACAATTAACAGGCTTCAAACTATCTCACTTAACCATTTTGACTGCCACAGATCCTTCTTAAACTGCACAAAATCGTCTAATTATAGCTAGACGAAAATTAAACAAACGTCGTCGGTACAGTAGGGGTTAAATAACAATACACTTTAGTATTGTAGCCAAGACCTGCAGCAGAGACTAACCTGGAACCTGTCGTCGGCGGTGTAGGTGACCAGCCCCATCGTCAGGATGTGCAGGTCCCGCCCCCGCATCCACGTTACCTGAAAAAGGGAGGGGGGAGAAGGGACCGTTAATTAGAGGAACAGATAAAATTAATTATATGTTACAGAGCGTGTTAATTAAGATTCGCCTTTAGTTTTTTTTTAGTTTTTTTTTTAAAGTTTGCTTCCTAGACCTCTATCGTAAACATAAAAACCCCTCGAATGGGGATCGTGGTGATGATTTATTAAAAAAAAAAAAAAAAAAAAAAAAGGACTTATAAACTGCAACAGACCTATTGATCCTTATGTGGCAGTTTGAATATCTACGCAGCTAAGCTACTAACTACTAGGTAAAGAAAAGGATATTAACCCCTTCTCTACCGGCGACGTCTTTTTCATTTGATGTCAGCTACATTTCGACGATTTTATGTAGCTTAAGAAGGATATATGGTAGGTAAGATAATTAATTGAGAAAGTGTGTAGCCTTTTAAGGAGTACACGTCCTTCCTAAGCTGTACAAAATAGTATAATAGTTGTCAGAATATAATGTAAAGTACATCACCGGTACAGAAGGGGTTAAATCAGGGAAGCTTGAAGGCCTAACGAGCCAACATATTAAAAAAAAAAAAAAAAAAAAAAACAAAAAAAAAAAAAAAAACGCCCTAAAACGTACTTTGATCAGTTTAGAGGACGATTTCTAATACTCATTCTAACTACCTTCAGACGATATAATTCAACTTTGTGAGGACAAACATTAACCCCTTCTGTACCGACGACGTCTATTAATTTAATTCTGGCTACTATTAGACGATAGAATTCAGTTTCAAAAGGGCTTCCAGCAATTGACTATCTCGCATAACCCTTCTTACTACCGTACCACAGATCCTTCTTAAGCTACACTAAATCGTCTAAATATGGCTAGAATAAAAAGACGTTGCCGGTACAGAAGGGGTTAATGAAGGAACTATAAACGGAATGGATGAACTTCTGACGAGAGAGTCTTCGATAGCCTAAGGGAGCTCAGACGGTATTGTGCAGCGTAATTTACTGGTTCGGCTCAACGGTTTAAGGAGGGGGTTTAGTTTGTTCTCTAAACTTCTAACAAACTTAAAAAAAAAAACACCCACAAGACCCCCCTTCGATATAAATTTGTACAATTTTCGGTAGAAAAATTTCCCGGCCGAAGGCCGATTCCTCTTCAAATACATGATCGCTTTCGTTCGCCAGGAAAAAAATCGACACCTAAATGGCACGAAAGGTCTTAATATTGACAAAGGAATGGGGCAAAAGGTATGAAAATCGCCAAACTAAAGAGGCAAATGTCTTGAAATTTCATTCTTAATAGGGCTAAACATGAGGGAGGAGGACTCGAAAAACCAACTGCCTCCCCTTAATGGACTTGTCTGTGTAGTTCGAATGGAATACTAAATCCCGCCATATGAATAAAAAGGTTCACAAATCAACAGAAATTGGAAAGGGTTCATCCAATTGACCACTTGCGAGTTTTGGACTATAAGGAAGTTGGAGCTGTGGCCATCGATATTTAGCAGATTTATCCGCTAATATATGGTCATAATACATATATAAATACATACAACCAAATTTATCATATTTCTTATCCATCAAAAACCCAAATTATTATTGTTTTTCTCTTAAATATCGATGTTTACGGCCCCAACTTCCTTATAGCCTGAAATTGGAAAGGGTTCATCCAATGTTATGGTGCGGAATGGTATATACAGTATACTGTATGCAGATATATTTGGGGTTCACCTGCAGGCCTTATCCAATGGTGAGGCATAACGACCTGTGTGTGTGTGTGTGTGTGTGTGTGTGTGTGTGTGTGTGTGTGTGTGTGTGTGTGAATGAATGGTAAGTGGCATCCTGTGTTGCCTCTCACACGAACGATATGATCTGTGACACTCCTGGCCACCAAGAATTACCCAGAGAGAGTAGAAGTTTTAGTATTGAGTGGTGGTTCGATTTCTCTTTTTCTGTGTAGTTTTCGCAAGAAATTATCTATAATCTGAGCCTAGTGATTAGGCACAAATAGTCAATCTAAAAAAATATATATATATATACCGGGTATACTGTATATATATATATATTATGCAGTATATAGTGTACATTATTATCTATATAATATTTTCGATTGTCTGTCTGTCTGTCTGTCTGTCTGTCTGTCTGTCTGTCTGTCTGTGTGTTCTTTATAGGCGGCCACAGTTTTGGACCTGGGGAGCTGAAACTTTGCATGTGGGTGTCAATTGACCTGGGTCAGGTCATAGAGGGGGCGAGGCCACCATCGGAAGTCGTTTCAAGGCCGAAATTGAAAAAAAATTGGGGAAAAAAAAATGAAAAAATGGCCGTTTGGGGCAGGAGGCCTCCGATCGAAAAGTTGTATGGAACGAAAGTTGTTCGCAGCCCCCCAAAATGGGGGTACGGATGAGGTCAGATCCAAAATCAGAGGTCATTTAGCGGCCGAAATCGAGGTCGCCGTTTAATGAGGCACAGGGAGGTCGAGGCCGGTGATTATGGTAGTATTGATGATGGTGATTATGGTAGTAGTAGTGGTGGTAGTAGTGATGGTGATTATGGTGATTACCCGGGCAACGCCGGGTACCCCTGCTAGTCTATATAATATTTTCGATTGTCTGTGTGTCTGTTCTTAATAGGCAGCCGCAGTTTTGGACCTGGGGAGCTGAAACTTTGCAGGTGGGTGTCAATTGACCTGGGTCAGGTCATAGAGGGGGCGAGGCCACGATCGGAGGTCGGTTCGAGGCCGAAATTGAAAAAAAATTGAAAAAAAATGAAAAAAAATTGCCATTTGGGGTAGGAGGCCTCCGATCGAAAAGGTGTATGGAACGAAAGTTGTTCGCAGCCCCCCAAAATGGGGGTACGGATGAGGTCAGATCCAAAATCGGAGGTCATTTAGCGGCCGAAATCGAGGTCGCCGTTTAATGAGGCACAGGGAGGTCGAGGCCGGTGATTATGGTAGTAGCAGTATTGTGATGATTGTGGTAGTAGTGATTGATGATGGTGATTATGGTAGTAGTAGTGGTGGTAGTAGTGATGGTGATTATGGTGATTACCCGGGCAACGCCTGGTACCCCTGCTAGTAATCTATATATATATATATATATTCGCAGGTTCGAATGCTGTTGCATTAAGGGGAGATATTAATGAACAAATTGATAAAGTTTGTGTTATAATTACTGTATGCCATCTACAGTATACTCGATCTTTTTATTTTACTCCCTCAGAAGCTCATGTCTCAATAACTAATGGAAGAATATGAAACTACTTTGTCTCTGCATCATATTAACAACATATTTGGCTTTACAAAATGTTGTAATATCTGAGTAATTAAGATGGGATCAAGCAAATTTCCCGCCAGCTTAATTTAACCCTTTGAAGGTTATGCCGCACTTTGACAATTGATTATGCCATCATTAGACGACTTTATACAGTTTAGGAAGGGACTGTAGGAATTAAAATGGCAAAAACTCTCTCAATTAACCCACTTTCTTCCATATACCCTTCCTAAGCTGAATGAAATCGTATAATAATAGCTAAACAAAAAATGAAAATAAATGCGTAATCGGGTCTGGAAAGGGTTCAACAAAATAGACTATAGTAAAGGATCACCAGATATCCTGAAATCCAATAATGTAATGCAGAGCTTATATGTAAGTATATATGGGGCGAGAGGAGGGTATTGCATCCCATTCAGTATTTTACACATTCTTTTCATTCTTTTCTGCTAACTATTAGACGATTTTATTCAGCTTAGGAAGAACGCCTACTAATCAAAAAGCTATACAGACTATCTCAATTAATCATTTTAACTACCATATATCCTTCCTAAGCTTCATATAATCGTCGAACTGTAGCTGAAATCAAATAAATAAGACGTCACTGGTACCGAAAGGGATAATCAGTCTACTCCGGGATCTGTGCCCCAACATATGAACGCAACACGGTAGATAGGCTGTATGTTATGATTGGAGGGAAAGTAGGATAATATAAATAGCAGACTCGTGGATCTGTGCCTCAAAATATGAACGCGGCTATCTGTCCGGAGATGGTGGGGTTATAAAAAAAAAAAATTTGATTGCAGGGAAAGTAGGATAAATATACAGTCTACTCACGGATCTGTGGCCCAACATATGAACACGACAGGGTAGGTAGGCTGTTTGACCGGAGATAATGGTCAGGTTGGCGGGGGTGATGGCGAAGTATGGCTGGGGGGGCGACGACCCCCAGTCCTCGGGGACCTCGCCTACATGGTCGTCTGTTGGGGGGAGAGGAGAGAAGATGAGGTTAGTTGGAAGCAAAGATTGTTTGATGAATACATAAACAGATACAAATATAAAACTGAATACACGCAAAATCACACACACATATATATATATATATATTTTTTTTTTAATTAGAATCGCATAGACTACGAGGTCAACTCATTGAAGTGTCCTAAATACTAAATTGATTCGGTAATTTATATAATTACAAGATGTTTATCACCAACATAAATTCAACACACAAAAATTATAACTGCAAGTTAGACGCTTATTTAACACTACTGTTAATTATACAGTATGTGTGTATATGTGGAACAATTCACCAAGGCCTAGCCCTATAAGATCTGGTCTACCTGGAACATACCTTCCTTAAAATTTGTAAGAGGTTCTTCAGAATAGAAGTTTAAGGAAAGAGTAGATAGTATTCTACACTCTTTATAATGTCTAATTAATATACTCCACAAAACATTTGTTACTAGTAGTATTAAGGCCAGATCACCTAGTTGGGACCGCTAGTTCTGTGTGGTCTGAGTATATGTGTAACTCTGTGTAACTGTGTAACTCTCTCTCTGTTTTTTATATACTTACAATCCTCTCTCACTCTCACTCACTCTCTCTCTCTCTCTCTGCCACCATTGCCATCGCCTTGATCCCATTAACCCCACCACCTCTCCTCCTCCTGTTTGTCCGTCCGTCCATCTGTCTGTCTGTCCCTTTCATCTAGGCCCTTAAGCACAAACCACGTACGATACTTCTTACTTCAATTTACACAAAACCACACCACTCCCTTCTCTCCAACTCTAACACAAAGCACTCTCTCCTCCTCTCTCTCTTCTCTCCTCTTATATTCAAGTTTTTACCTCTGTCCCTCTCCCCCCTCCTCTAACTTCCCCCCCCCCCCCCCTTCTCCCTCTCCCTACTCTCTTCTCACCTCTCTCCTCACGTTTACTGTGGGAGGAAGGGTTTTTTCTGTTTAGGTTTGAGATGGTGTGTAGGAGGCCCTAAGACTGGTTGTTAAGCTGGGACGAGTGGTGTAGCTTGAGGGGAGATATGGGATTTAGGAGTGTTTGGGGTGTGTGTTTGCTTGGTGTGTGGTGGTGTGGTGTGTGTGTGTGTGTGTTGTGTGTGTGTTGTAGTGGGGTGTGTGTGTTTGTGGTGTGTGTCGGGTGTGTGTAATGTGTGTGTGTGAGTGAGTGAGTGTGTGTGTGAGGCTATATGTGTGTGTATGTGTCTCAATCAGTATTAGCCTGCCCCCATAACCGTGCGTCAATATAGCGCCGGTAGCTCTTCAGCGTGCGTAATTAATGGTTATTGGGATCCGGTATTGTTTGGGGGTGTTTGCTGATTGAACTTAAGGGGGGGGGGTGTCACTAAATTTGGTTTTATCTTTCTCCTCCTTTATCCTCTCTTTCCCTGGCTTGTATCCATTCGGCCCCATTCAGCCAACTGTTTTAAGACGTTTATCCCCATTCAGGTGTCGATTTCTTCCTGGCGAGCGATAGCGAACCAGATTGTATGGAGAATTCCGGCTTCGCCGGAGACATTTTTCTATCGAAAAATGTAAAATTTTAGCTTGCTGTCAAAACAAAAATATCTATATGCTGGATCGCTACCGCTCGCCAGGAAAATATTGACACCTGGATGGGGGGTGTTAATTATTGGTAAACTGTGTTCCCTTAAAACAGTAGGTTGAATGGGGTTGAATGGATACAAGCCAAAGAGAGAGGGAGAGAAAGAGAAAAAAAAGCGAGGTGGGCTTCCTTAAAGGGGCACAGGTAGGATCGGTGGCAAGGTCAGCTGTTTGGGTATAAAGGGTTGTTAGGGACGTTATGATGGTTGTAGTGTTGTGAATGGTGTTTTTACCTGTTAGATACATACATACATACATACATACATACATACTCGGCACAGGCGCACATACACACACACATACACTACTCACACATATTCATGATAAATAGACAGACATACAGACATATAGATAGATAGAGACAGACAGACAAACACACAGACAGACATAGAGATGGATATACATACACATATACATATATACATATATATATATATATATATATATATATATATATATATAATTTCCTAAAGTACCGGTATATCAAAGTATTTATATTGAATCATAATAATATGTATGCTTTGAGCGCTGTTTCTATACATCGATCTATCAATATGCGTCAAGATCCTCAAGGGGTCAAAATGGCTTCCAAAATATAGGCCATAGCGTACGAAATAGGACTAAAAGGCTTTCAACGAAGACCTTCCCGATTCCAAAGGGCCTATTCCCCGTCATGCAGATTTCCCACCCCCCCACGTGCCGTCATCCTCAGTTAGCGTCTCTAATGCCTTTGTAAGGAGCTGGGGGGGGGGGGGGGGGGAGGGGGTGTGGTGGTGGGGGGGGGGGGGGGGGGTGGGGGGGGGGGGGGGGGTGGGTGTTGGGGTGGGTGGGGGGGGGGGGGGGTGTGGGGGGGGGGGGGGGGTGGGGGGGGGAGGGGGGGGGTGGGGGGTGGGGGGGGGGGGGGGGGGGGGGGAAGAAATGGATTTTTAACTGGCTTCTACATTTATATATGGTAGCGTATTTTAACCTGGATCTAGTGTACCAGTGTGTGTGTGTGAGAGTGAGAGTGAGAGTGAGAGAGTGAAAGTATATGTGTGTGAGAGAAAGGAAGAGAGTTTGTGTGTGTGGGTGTTGTGGGTGTGTGTGAGGGAGAGAGAGAGAGAGAGAGAGAGAGGAGAGAGAGAGAAGGAGGTAAGAGGGAGTGAGAGAGGTGGAGACGGGGGATGACGGAGAGGAGATGAGAGAGATGGGGAGATGGCTGGCCCAAGGGACGGAGGTAGAGAGAGAGTGACAGGCGAGGTATAGAGAAGAGAGATGAGGCGGAGGAGAGGAGAGCTGGAGAGGGTGAGAGGTGGCGGAAGCTAGAAGGGACAGAGAGGAGAGATGGAGAGTAGTGAAGAGAGGCTAAGGAGAGATATGAGGAGGAGAGAGAGAGTAAAAGGGAAGGGGGGAGGGTATAATTATGGTATGTATCGACTGATGGGTCTTGTGTTATACAGTACAATGGTTCTTTAGGGCTCGGAACTTATTGTTGTCTGGCTCTCTTTAATATACAGTATATACGTGATACACAGACAGACAGACAGACAGACAGACAGACAGAATATATAAAGTGTGACATGTATATATCGACTGATGGGTCCTGTGGTTCGTTGTTGTTGTTGGTGTTGTTGTTATTGTGGTTGTTGTTGTTGTGGTTGTGGTTGGTGTTGTTGTTGTGGTTGGTGTTGTTGTTGTTTTGGTTGGTGTTGTTATTGTTGTTGTTGTTTTGGTTGGTGTTGTTGTTGTTGTGGTTGGTGTTGTTATTGTTGTTGTTGTTGTTGTGGTTGTTGTTGTTGTGGTTGGTGTTGTTATTGTTGGTGTTGTTGTTGTGGTTGGTGTTGTTGTTGTTGTTGTTGTAGTTGTTGTTGTGGTTGTTGTTTGTGGTTTTGGTGTTGTTATTGTTGGTGTTTGTTGTTGTTTTTTTTTGGTTGGTGTTGTTGTTGTGGTTGGGGTTGTTGGTGTTGTTTGGTGGGTTGTGGTGGTGTTGTTATTGTTGGTTGTTGTGGGTGGTTTGTTGTGTTGTGGTTGTTGTTGTGGTTGGTGTTGTTAATGGCGTGTTGTGTTGGTTTGGTGCTGTTGTTGGTGTGGTGGTTGTTGTTATTGGTTGTGTTGTGGTGTAGTTTGTTGTTGGTGGTTGTTGTTGGGTTGTTGTGTAGTGCGTTGGTTGTGTGTGTTTGTTGTTGTTGTGGTTGTGTGTGTTATTGTTATGTTGTTGTTTGTGGTTGGTTGTTGTTGTTGTGGTTTATGTGTTGTTTATTGTTGGTTGGTGTTGTGGTGTTGTGTTGGTTGTTGGTGTGGTGTGGTGTTGGTATTGTGTTGGGTCGTTGTGGGTTTGTTGGTTTGTTGTGTTGTGGTTGGTTGTTGTTATTGTTGGTGTTGTTGTTGTTGGCTGCTGTTGTTGTGGTTGGTTTTGTTTTGGTGTTGGTTGTTGTTGTTGGGGTTGTTGTTGTTGTGGGTGTGTTTGTTATTGTATGTGTGGTGTTGTTGTGGTTGGTGTGGTTTATTGTTTGGTGTGGTTGGTGTTGGCTTGGGTGTTGTTGTTTTGGGTTGAGGCTTTGGTTGTTGTTGTTTGTTGTGGTTGGTGTGTGTTTTGTTGTTGTTGTTGGTGTGTGTTATGGTTGTTTGGTGTGTTGTTGGGTTGGGGTTGTTATTGGTTGTTGTGGTTGGTGTATTGTTGTGGTTGTTGTTGTGGTGATTTTTGTTGTTGTTGTTGTTGTGGTATGTGTTCTTTCGTGGGGCATGCTCCTCTATATATCTATACTCACAATCCTACATCAAAGGCTCTTTCAACGAACTATTAACCCTTTGAGCACACTGACCGTGATTGAGGGTATAACGATAACCAAAATCACAAGAACGTGAAACGGTCTGTCTGCCAATACTGGAGAGGGTTAAGGGGCGGGGGCGGGGGGTTGGGGGGGTGTAGGGGGGGGGGGTTTTTTAGTGTTGATATTTGTGTAATTCATTTAATATTTTTAGTATCCTCGGGTAGACCTCCATCAAGCTTGTTAAAACACTCCCCTAGGACGCCCTTCAAGATAAATGTTTACATTTTTCGGAGAAAAGGAAAAATGACCCTACCGCGCCGATGGCTGGTGCCCTCTTAAAATTACAGGTCCGCTATCACTCGCCAGGTAAAAGATATAACCACCTAAACTAAATGGCACGAAAAGGTCTTAAAAATGTATCAACAAAATGGAAGCGGATATGAGCGAAAGGTGATTTAAATCGCCAAAACTAAGTGAGGCCGCCCGGACGCCGCCGAACCATCTTATAAAATCGGGATAACTAATGTGGGCTAAACATGAGCAGGCAAAGAAGAGTTGGACACAGAAAAAAAGAAAAAAAACGGCCCATCCCGACTTAAGGGGAGGGTTCTTAGTTTTGGTCCCTAGATATCCATCAAGCTTAAGATTACACCCCCTTGAGCCCCCTTTCAAGGATAAATTGGTACAATTTTCGGTAGGAAAAATGGAAAAAAAAGGGCCCCGGCTGAAAGCCGCGGTGGGTTCCCTCTTAATTAAAATTACAGGCTCGATCGATCCGCTCGCCAGAGATCAAGATTGAACACCCTAAATGACACGAAAGGTCCTTCGTTATAAAATTGACAGAAAATCGGTTTTGAAGCATTGTGTGGTGATTGATTGAAGAATGGTGCGTTTGAAATTTTGAATGATTGGGTGTGTTTTGGTTTGTGATTTGTGTGTGAATTGTGTGTGTGTTTTTGAATTTGTGGGAATTGGAAATGAACGTGGGGAAGTTATAAAAATCGTCTAAAATATTCATGCTGTTTTTTTTTTTAGGGCAAACGTCTAAAAACCAATTAGAAAAACAATGGGGCTAAACATGCAGGGAGAAAAGAGAAAAAGAGAGTCTCAGAGAAAAAAAAAAAATCCCTTCGAGTGGATTATTCGCCCCTTAATTAAGAGACGATCTAATACATTCACGATCTTTCTAGACATGGGTCGTCATTGAGTATCCTCAACACAGAAATAATAAGAGACCCGTATACTTTTGTATTGGTTGTGCGCGACTTCCATTATGCTTTCTGGCCAGCACCTGTGGCAGCAATTTATCCTATGTTTAAAAATTTTTTGTGTTCTTTGTTTTTACACAGTTTATCCTCAGGTGTCAGGGGTTTCAAAGATAATCGCCCCATTAGTTTTGGCGATTTTAAGACCATTTCGTGCAACCTTAGGTATTAATTCCATGGTGGTTTTAAAAGCCCATTCGGCTCATTAGTTTGACCTTTCCGGTGTTCTTTAGGTGTCGATGTTTTTTATTGTTGGCGTGATAGCAAGCCTACTAATCTAGGAGGAGCCGGCCTGCGTC
The DNA here is from genome assembly GCA_032716605.1 of Paralithodes platypus. Classification (NCBI taxonomy): domain Eukaryota; kingdom Metazoa; phylum Arthropoda; class Malacostraca; order Decapoda; family Lithodidae; genus Paralithodes; species Paralithodes platypus. The sequence continues at coordinate 12,221,450 of CM064523.1, forward strand.
CGCTAGGGCATTGTTTTCTACCGAAAAATGCTAACCAAATTATGTAATTTCGAAGGGTGGGTCATGGGTGCACTTTTGTCAGCTTTAATGTTTCTATGGTGAGAAAAACTGGGAAAACAAAAAATAATGGTAAATACAAAAACTAAAACGAAATCAAAACAAAAATATATGGTAACATACAAAAATAAACGGAAATACAAAAATAATAGGTAAATACAAAAATAAGAATGGTTAAATTACAAAAGAATAATGGTAAATACAAAAATAATGGTCAATACAAAATCATAAACAAAATATACAAAAAATAATGGTAAATAATACAAAACCTAATGGTAAATACAAAACTAATGGTAAATACAAAACTGATTGGTAAATACAAAAAATTATGGTAAATACAAAAAAATTAATTGGTAAATACAAAAATAACAAAAGAAAATACAAAAATAATGGTAAAATACAAATATAAACGAAAGACAAACATACTGGTAATACAAAACATGGTAAATCAAAACTAATGGTAAATACAAAAATAATGGTAAATACAAAAAACTAATGGTTAATACAAAACTAATGTGGTACAATTACAAAAATTTATGGTAAATAACAAAAATAATGGTAAATACAAAATAAAACGAAATACAAAAATAATGGTAACTATACAAAAATTGAACGAAATACAAAATCTTTTCATGCCACCAGTTCCAATTGTTCTACTACATGAAATGCCATTGAGTTGTCCGAAGCTTTGGCAGAACCGTAGACGGTTCTTGTGTGAGACTACATTCATCTTTCTGTGCAAGCACTATGGCAGGCCATCCTCCCCTGATAAAAGTACACACAGTTTATCTTAGAGTGACAAGATCATATCCTGACGATTGGCAAGGGTGTTGAAAATACTGATACTCCTGTGCACCTCCTCTCTCTCTTATCAACACTCACACCTCACTTCTCACTCACTCTAGCTCACACGCTCATTACCATATAGTTATTATTTGTCAAGCAATGTGCATCTTATCTCTCCCTTAAACTAACTTATCTACAGCTGTAAAATATGCTCCTTTCTCTGCTTGTCCCAGCAAAAAACCCCCAAATCCATGGGACTGTGGAAATGCGGACTTTTTGGCTGGGATCCCAAAATAGGTAGTAGCTTATCCGTTCTCCGGAAAAACACCAAAAACAAACAACAAAAATATCTTAAAAATAATAATGCATACTGCTACGTGGGTATGTGTGGTGTGTGGTGTGTTTTTTTTGTGTTTTTTTTTCCCCCATTCCCGTTAGAGTTTATTATCGTAATGCAGTCCCTCTGGATTTCTGGATTTACTCTTTGTCCAGCAAGAGTGCAGGTGCCTAGGCTATAGGTACATTATTATATACAGTGTAACTACGTTATGGTACCATTACGAATACTCATATACATGTTAATAAATGTTTGCTAATAATCACTCTATCTCCTTCTATATAACTAATCCGCTCGATCTACCTAAATCTATCTAGCTAGCGTTGCTTCCGTCTATCAAGCCATCTATATATATGTCTTTCTGTCTGTCTGTCTATCTAAGCTATCTATTAATATTTTTTTTGTCTATGTGAGTGAGGGAGGCAAAAGGCATAACTCTGATAAACCTTGCCTATAGCGATTGTTGCCGCCCCCATAGTTGAAAGACGTGTACATGGGCCAAAATACAAGGGGACAGATCGAGCCAAAATAAAATGATGAATGCCGGAACACACGGAGTTTGAAGCAGCATTTATGAAGGCAGAGTCATAGGAAGAGGGAAAAGACTGATTCTTTGGAGAGAGTTCCAGAGCTCAGATGTTTGAGTAGAAGAAAGTTTGAGAGTAACGTTTCACTCTTTTTCCTTGGGGGTTTGGGATGGATTAGAAGTTGCACAGAGTAGGGGTGGGATTGATGTTGCAAAGATAAAACGGGGTAAATCCCACGTGCCCTACCGTAAAGGGAGGTGTGTATGCACTGGGATATGGCTCTGAGGAACACGGATTATTATAGTCGCGGATAGAATGAGAGGAGAGAGATGCAGACTTTGCGGAGCTCTAGTCGGCGGGGGGGGGGCGGGGAGAGAGAGAGATTGCAGAGAGTTTGGTGATGTGGACGGGAGTGTGTTAATGGATACGGGAAAGGCACTTGCCTTTCAACTTTGTCTAGGAGAGCGGTGTGAGCAAGGAAACCTCCCCACACATGTTGGAACAATACTCAATACCAAGGGCGCACCTATTCCCCTGTATCAGAGCCAAGAAGAACTGTGCAGGGGAACAAGAACCCCCTTAAGGCGGTGGAGGATGCACACCCAGTTGCTGGGAGGCTTCTCTTAGCAAGATTGGTAATATAGGTCCTTCCAAATGAGAGCAGAAGAAAAAGAGCCACCCAAGAATATTGAGAGAAGGATGAAGGGTTGGATTTTTGGACATTTGTTGAAGAATTAAGGGATAGTCCGCTGGGAGATCCCTGAAGGCGGTTAGATAGATGGAGAAATTGTGGTTTTTGGGAAGCAATTAAAGTTAACAAAGGTCTCCGTCCTCTTGCCCCAATTGGAAATAGTATATTATGATCAGAATTTAAAAGAGTTCTAATGGGCTTCATTACGAGTTTGTCGTTTGAGTGGACTGCTGGCTGGGAGCCATCGTGAAAAAAACCACTGGCGTAGTGTAAGGTTTGAGTCGTCTTGGCGTATTGAATGGAGCGGGAATGTAAGGTAACAGTTAAGGAGATCATTTATAAAAATTAGAAAGATGGAATAGGAGATAGGAAACAGACGCCCCCTCTGAGGAACACCGGAGTTTTATAGGGTGAGGAAGTGAAAACAATGGCCGTCCACAAACCGCAGGGCTATGGAACTAGTCGGCCGGAAAGGAAATTAAGAGACAAATGCACAGATTGGAGGGATAGAAACCGAAGGAGGGGAGTTTAGAAAATTCAAAGATTTTATGCCATACTCTATCGAAGGCTTTCGATATGTCTAGTGCAATAGAAAAAGTCTCCACCGAAGAAGTCCCCGAAAGCGAGGATGACCCAAGAGTTAGTAAGATAATTATGATGAAGAAGCATCACTCAGTAGAGTCGGACCCTTAAGGAAGCCATCACTGGTGTCGATCTGAGAGCAGATTATGAGAAGAGACAATGCTTAAAGAAATTTGGAAGCAAGAATAGTTTTCAAAAAACTATTTTAGAAAGACAAGAGCATAAGAGCAATTGGACGATAGTTTGGAGGGTTGAGAGCGGGTCACCCGTGCTTTTGGGACAGGGTTGAATGTGATCCAAGACTTCCAGCAATTGAAGGGAAGACGTTAGAGGATAGAGCAGAGACGCAAAGATATATGGTCTATGTTGTCTGTCCTGGTCTGGTCCTGTGTCCTGCTGGCTGTGTCCTGTCTGTCTTCTGTGTCTGTCGTTCTGTCTGTATGTCGTCTGTCCTGTCGGTCTGTCCTGGTCCTCTGGTCTGTCCGTCTGTCACCGGGGAGGTGTCTAGCCAGTCTCCATGAAGCCTAAATTACTATTACCCATCACCAAACCATTCCCCATTCTGCCCTGTCCTCGACTTGTCGTCCATTGTCCTGAACCGACCATTAGTTTTATTGTGGTGTGTTTGTGACCAATGAGTGTTAAGGGGAGGTATTTAGCTTTGCTCCGCCCCTAGACTTCCATTCAAGCTCACAAAAATACCCCCAAGACCTCCTTTTAAGAATAAATTTGTAAATTTTTTTTCGATAGAAAAAATGTCCCGGCTGAAGGCCGGTTCTCCCCCTACAATTACAGGCTCGCGCTACCGCTCGCCAGGAAGTAAAAATCGACACCTAAATGCACGAAAGGTTTAAAATTACATAAATGGGGCGTATGGTCCTTAAAATCGGCACACTAAAATAGTGCAAAACGTCCTAGACTACCAAACTAAGTGTGATTAAACACACGAAGGAGAAGGGCGGGCCCAGATTAATAACCCTCGTCAAGTGAAAATAACCCTCTTAAGTGGTGGCCTCGCGTGTGTGGAACCAGTATACGTACCTTGACTGTCTACAATTATATGTCAGGATGATTGGGGGGTGTGGGCGAATGTCGTTCAAAGTCATGTACCCCCCCCCCCCCCTCTCCCTCCGTCTCCTATGTACACATCTATTTATCTACATGCAACAATCTATTCACCATTAGCGTAATGGCCTACATTAAACTAGGATATGAAAAAATCCTGATATTCCTTCCCCAAGAATTTTAGGACCAGATCAAACCCAAAGGAAACTATGGAGCCTGTGAGCTTTTAAAAGATTTACTGGGAAATACAATGCATGAAGAAAACTACCACTCTCTCTCTCCTCTCTCGCTCTCTTTTCTTTTCTCATCCTTCTTTCCTTTCTTCCTAAAAAATCCTTCTCCTTCACCAACTTTATCAACTTTCCGTTTTTTCTAATCGGATATGCCATCTCTCACTAGAATTAAGTCCTGACCACCTCGTTTTGTATCGTGAGGTCTGTGGGCCAGTGTATATATGTAAAGATCTATGTATAATCTCTCTCTGCCTCCTCCATATAAAAAGCTACACATTACGATAGGCGGGCGCCCGTTAGGCCTACCCTATACAGGAATATATGGGCGGTATATAAAGACCGTTTCTTATGGTCATATCTATTACATACATATAAGATGTATTACCAGATTTAGTAGTATAGCTTTCATTCGTTCTGTATGGCGTGGGTGGTCGGGGGGGTGGGCGGTGGGGTGCCGCCGTGTGGGGACGTGGGGGTAATGTATTCTTATGGTTCCTCTACGAAATGTATGGCTGGATATACGGCATGACGAGAGATGTAACAAAGGAGT
>CM064523.1:12226377-12328913 GCA_032716605.1 Paralithodes platypus
TTAGTCTTTTTAATTTATCAAGCAAATACACACTCACACTCTTTCACAACAAAACACCACACACATTTCTATCTTTCTCTTAACTATCTCATCCCCTGTAACCAGAGGAGCAGTACCATTTCTTATTAGCAAGAACGTGACCATCTCTTAGTAGAGCTTATAACCCTCTCTAGATACTGTGTGTGTGTGTTTTGGTGTGTTTTTTGTGTGTGTGTGTGTGTGTATAAAGGATTGTGTGTTAACCCTGAGGCAGCCGCTTGACATCTCTTAGTGAAAGCATATATCCAGCTCTCAGATACTGCGTTTTTTTTTTTGTGTGTACCTGAGAGAGAGAGAGAGAGAGGTATGTGTGTGTGTTAACGAGGAGGCAGCCGCTGTGACCATCTCTTAGTGAAACATATCCAGACTCCTCACGATACTGCTTGTGTGTTTTAGAAAAGATTATAGAAAGAGAAAGAGAGAGAGATCATAAGATAGAGAAAGATAGAAAAAATAGAAACAAAAAATAAAACAAATAAAAAAATAGAGAAAAAAGAATGAGAGAGAGAGAATACAAATAACAGAGTACAAAGGAAATCAAGCAACAACAGATCTAGTGACCCTTCTAGGTTGCTTGTCTCCAAAACACTGAGGATCAAGTGTCCCAACAGTGGTTTAGAGTGGTAAGGAACATTGGAAAGGGAACATTACGCCCCTGGAACTACTGTCCGTCGCAGGACTAGGAAGTTAGTAGGGGGACCGTATGGGTTAGTAACTGAGGGCGGGATAAAATAAAGTTATTCAATTACCCACGCAGTCCCAGTCGCTGGTTTGATGCGAGATATTTGTCTAGGCTGGAGTTTAAATGAATCAACGGTTTATGTCTAGCTATAACGTTTCGGGGAAGCCCATTCCACAATTTGACAACTCGATTGAAGCCAGAAATTCTTAGATTCGTGTGAGTAAAAAGATTTTACCCAATAATTTTGCAACCGTTTCCCCCCGCGTGTAATTAGATTGGTCGATCGTGAAGTTCCTACTACAGTTCTTATTGTCGATGACTTTGCTATTTTGAACCCTTGAATTAAGTCAACTCTTAATCTGCGCTGGGTTAAAGGAAATAGATTTAATTCTCTACGACGCTCTTCGTATGGTTTCGTTCTTTAGGCTATATCATTTTGGTATCATTTTTGTAACTCTACGTTGAACTCGTTCTAAGCTTGTTTATATCTTTTTGGTAATAAGGGCACCAGAGATTGAACGCAGTATCCCAGAAGAGGGCGGACTAATGAATTGTAAAGGGTTAGGATCACTTCTTTGGATTTCTGCTCAACTGACCTGCCTATAAAGCACACTATTATTGTTTGCCTTCTTAACAACTTCTGAACAACATGATTGACTCGGTTTTAGGGCTACTCGATATTGTTACTCCCAGATTGGTTTCTCTGTTTTCCATTCTTAAGCTGGTTGCCATTCATCGCATCGTTTAGCTTTCTCATTTAGGTATCCGATATGTAGTACTTAACATTTATCCGCATTGAAACTATTTTGCCAAATTTGGGCCCAACTATGACAATTTATCTAGATTGTGTTGCATATCGTTCAACTTGTTCTTTTGAGAGTACGCTTATTTGCAAGTTTTTTGTATCGTCAGGCTCTTTTGAGCTTGTCCAGGTGAGACCCTCATCTATGTCGTTGATTTAAATTAGAAAGAGAATTGGTCCTCGTACCGATCCCTCGGGGTAACCCCGCTACTTACCTTGGTCCCTTTTTTTGGATTCCTTACCGTTTCGGACTACTCTTTGCTTTCTGTCAGCTTTTGGACTGCCAATTTTCTATCCATTTGAACACCACCGTCTTGTATTCCATGCGCTTTTAGTTTTAGCAGTAAACGTTTGTGGGGAACTTTGTTCAAGGCCTTTTGAAACTCAAGGTATATAATATCTACAGCTTTACTCTCCTCGTAGAGGTTGCGGATATCGTGGAAGCAGTCTAAGAGCGTTCGGTTTGTTTTAAACAGGAACGTTCTTTTTACGAAACCGTTTTGAGTATCTTTAAGTATGTTATTTTCCTCTAAGTGATTTACGAGTCTGTCGTATGGACCGTTCTAGCACTTACTCCATTACAATACACTAGGGTAGAGAGAGAGAGGGAGGAGGGGGTAGAGAGAGAGAGGGTGGAGGGGTAGAAAGAGAGAGGGGGGCGAGGGTAGAGAGAATAACAGAGAGAGAGAGGGCAGGAAGGTGTAGATGAGAGAGAGGACAGGGCAGGGTTGTAGAGGAGCAGGGAGGTGCTGAAACATGATACAAACCGGACAGATCGAAGTGGGAGAGGGAGAGCAGAGAGGAGTCATATGAGTCGCCTACTCGATTTGGTGGGTATTATCTGTTGTGAACATGTTGTGTTGAATTAGAAGCGCGTAATGTAGGTACTACTTGTATTTAAAACCAGACATAGAGAGAGAACGAGACGAGGCGAGGAGAGATGGACGATGAGAGAAGACGAGGAGAGAACCGAGAGTGAGCTGAGAGGGCGAGAGAGAGCGAGCTTGTGCATTACAAATCGCCGCGGCCCCAGTCGTGTGACGAGCACGCTCACGCGTGAATTGCTTGACCTGAGTTGATCCAGCCGTAGCGGACATTTAGTCGGTTTGGTTAGAAAGTACGTCCTTCCTAGCATGTACGGTATATCATGTCTGCACCCAGGCAAGGATGAACTCGACGAAGTATACTGTACGGACTATTTGCCCTAAACCACAGTCCTAACAAAGCCATTCCCTCATAAACACAGAATTTCTTCCCCTGCTATCTCCAACACCCCTTAAAAATCTTGCTATTCTTCTACACTCTCACACGCCGTATGGCCTAGTTGGTATCTATTAAACTGGCGATGAGTTAAGATTTGAAATGTGCCACTGCCGTGTTGTGTGTGGGTTTGATTTGTGTAGGTGTAGACTGTGCGTGTATATTAATCAATAGACAGAGAGAGAGAGAGAGAGAGTACGTGTGCGTATATGTGTGCCTGCCTGTGTGTGTATGTATTTGTGTGTGTAGGTGTAGACTATGTGTGTATATTGAAAGCAAGACACTAGACAGAGATAGATACTGTGTGCCTGTACGTACATGTGTGCCTGCCTGCGTGTGTATCTGTCTGTGTGTAGGTGTAGCATATGTGTATACATTGCAAGAACATAAATCCATCCAAAACTCAACAAAAAGCCAAAGGGTTTCGCCTAATGTCAAACACATTTTCTACCCGAACGCTCTATCTCCACATCTCTCATTCTCTCTCACTCAACTTCCCCCCCCCCCCCCACCCCTTTCTCCCTAAACTTTCTTATCTTGTCCTCCCTCTCCCATAATCCATCATGGGGCGAAAAACACGGCAACACTTGATAAATACATCTACCCAGGTTTTCGATTTTTTTTTTTTTTTCCCAGATCGATGTGCAGCGTATCAGTGACCAGACAACTCAACCAGTGGACCATTATAACCGGTAGATCTCAACCAGTGTCGACTCAACCAGTACTGTTAAGTTAGGATAATAGGTTAGGGTGTGTGTGTATGTGTGTGTGTGTGTGTGTGTGTGTGTGTGTGTGTGTGTGTGTGTGTGTGTGTGTGTGTGTGTGTGTTGTGGTGTGTGTGTGTGTTGTTTGTGTGTGTGTGTGGTTTGTGTGTGTGTCGCGTGTGTTGGTTGTAGTGGTTGTTGTTGTGTGTGTGTGAACATTAATATAAAAGACTGGTTAAATCATAAAGAAGATATGTAGACATTGTTAAAAAAAGAAAAAAAAAAATCAAGGTGCATGTATTCAATGGACTGAATATATACCGGTGTATATATTTGTCTTTCATTCATCCTTCCTTTCTTTCTTTTTTCCCCAAGAGACATTACTTGCCCTGACAACCAACACCACCTTCCACTCCACCAGGCGCCTCAAGACTCACCGGATCAAAGTAACACTATAAGACTAAACCGGTGCCTCAGGGAAATTAAGGGAGCCCACCTCGCTTGCTTTTTTTCTCTTTCTCTCCCTCTCTCTTTGGCTTGTAATCAATCGGCCCTATTCAGCCTACTGTTTTAAGACGTTTACCCCCATCTAGGTGTCAATATTTTCCTGGCGAGCGGTAGCGAACCAGCATATATATATTTTTTTTTACAGCAAGCTACATTTGTACATTTTCCGATAGAAAAATGTCTCCGGCGAAGCCAGATTTCTCCATACAATGCTGGCTCGCTATGGCTCGCCAGAAAGAAATCGACACCTGGATGGGGATAAACGTCTAAAAACAGTTGGCTGAATGGGGACGAATGGATACAAGCCAGGGAAAGAGAGAAAAGGAGAGAAAGATAAACAAAAAAGCCTGTGATCACCCCTTAACACAAGTCCCCCCTGCCCTTTGTGATGTTAGAACAATCCCTCGCCTCCGTTTTCTGTGGCCGCTACTTTGTTTACCTTGTCGCCTACGTGTTCTGTGACTGCTGGTCGCTTGTCTCGTCACCTACTGTACGTTGTCTTGCATTTCGAAACCCATTAAGAGGGGTCACCTGCTTCTTGTCTCTTTCTCTCCCTCTCTCTTTGGTTTGTATCCATTCGGCCCCATTCCTTCGTCAATATTTAGACCTTTCGTGCTATTTAGGTGTCGATTTTTTCCCTGGCGAACGATAGTGAGCCTGTAATGTTGAAAGAACCGGCCTTTAATTGCCGGGACATTTTTCTACCGAAAAATGTACAAATTAACTTAGAAGGGGGATCTAATGGATTTTTTTTTTTTTTAATTTGATGGAGGTCTAGGGAGGAAACTAGAAAAATAATGAATACATGCAAAAATCGGCCAAAAAGTAAACAATCTCCCCTTAACAACTTGAGGACACACATTTTTAACACACTCTCGACCACACTGTCCACCATTCTAATTCTAACCCAAGAACGAACTATTTTGCCCCATCTTTAACACAACCATCGCATTCTGGAACACATATCCACATACCGTGATCTATCTTTCACTCTTTCCAAGACCCATACACACATACGCACACACTGTGTGTCTAGCAATTTTGACTTAGGCAACTTGGATCTTGAAATTGGCTTACTTTTTCAATTTGTCCAGCTAAGGGCCACTTTTCTACAGTCCATGAAACAGATATTAATAATAATCTCAAATTGGTACAGTACCATTCGAGGGGGGCAAATTGTCAGCAAAAATGTCAATAAACGAATACAGTACTAAGTGTTATTGATAATACTCGAGAAAGGCTATACTGTACACTCTCAATAACATCTGTACAGTACAAACTATGTTATGCAGATTAAAGTTTTATTCATTATCCGTCATTGTTGGTAAAAAAATTCACTATGGCCAATGGTATATAATGATGTTGTGGTCTCTATGCTGCCTCCTTCTGATACACTACTTATGTATGCAAATAAAAAATAAAGTTGTAAAATCTCTCAATAATAATATCAATAGTAGCCTACAACCTGTCTCTGAGGGCGGGTGCCCGACCCCGAAAGGGGTTGAAATAGGGGAAACTATCCCCCCGCCAAAGGCGGCTTTCTAGGGCCTTTCCTACCTGATGCTGAGAGGATTGGGTTCTAGTCATGTGGTGATGGGCTGGTCTATCAGAGTGAGAACTGAGCGATCTCTGCCATACCCATAGCTTACTCTGACTGTTCCTTTAACTTATATATTTTCTAGATCTCAAGTGACGGCGTCTTTTCCGTGGATTGACCTCCCAATCTACCAAGATTGGAAGCCAAAGCGTCACATTTTTCCCTTGCCCCTCAACTTTCTCTTCATAATTGCTGAGGGGCACAGGGCCCTGGGTGGGGCTTTGGTTTCCCGGGCGTTTCTGCACCCTCCTCAGCTCCCCGCCATGGAGTGGCTTCGGTCACCCAGGCTTTATTGTGGTCGGCAGGGAGGGTTCTGTGGGGGCGCTCGGTTATGGCCTTGGAATTGCTCGGGGCCTTGGGGCTGTTTGGCCAGGCAGCTTGGGGAACAATAACAACAACAACAACCTGTCTCTGATATATAGATACCGGTACATGAATCCCCGCCCCCTCAGACTATATAGACGCCAGAAACCGCGCCCTCTTCAGACTATATAGATGCCAGAATTCCCGCCCCCTCAGACTATAGCTTAACTTCAATTGTATGTAAAATGCTAGAAACGGTCATAAGAGACAGACTCGTAAATCACTTAGAGGCAAATAACTTACTTAAAGATACTCAACAGGCTTTCGTAAAAAACGTTCCTGTTTAACAAACCTCTTACACTTCTTCCACGATATCCTCAACCTCTACGATGAGAGTAAAGCTGTAGATATTATATACCTTGATTTTCAAAAGGCCTTTGACAAAGTTCCCCACAAACGTTTACTGCTAAAACTAAAAGCGCATGGAATACAAGACGGTGTGTTGAAATGGATGAGAAAATTGGCTCAGCGACAGAAAGTAAAGACCGGTAGTCATAAACGGTAAGGCACCTAATTGGACCAAGTAAAGTAGCGGGGTACCCCAGGGATCGGTACTAGGACCAATTCTCTTTCTAATTTACATCAATGACAATAGATGAGGGTCTCACCTGTACAATCTCAAAATTTGCTGATGATACAAAAATTGCAAATAGCGTACTCTCAAAAGAACAAGTTGACGATATGCAACACAATCTAGATAAATTGTCATGTTGGGCCCAAATTTGGCAAATGAGTTTCAATGCGGATAAATGTAAAGTACTACATATCGGATACCGGTACCTAAATGAGAAAGCAAACTATTCGATGAATGGCACTCAGCTTAAGAATGTAAACAGAGAAACCGATCTGGGAGTAACAATATCGAGTAACCTAAAACCGAGTCAACAATGTTCAGAAGTTGTTAAGAAGGTAAACAAAATAATTGGCTTTATAGGCAGGTCATTTGAGCATAAATCCAAAGAAGTTATCCTAACCCTTTACAATTCCTTAGTCGGCCCTCTTCTGGAATACTGCGTTCAATCCTGGTGCCCTTATTACCAAAAAGATATAAACAAGCTAGAACGAGTTCAACGTAGAGTTACCAAAATTATACCTAGCCAAAGGAACAAACCATACGAAGAGCGTCTTAGAGAATTAAATCTATTTCCTATAACCCAGCGCAGATTAAGAGGTGACTTAATTCAAGTGTTCAAAATCATCAAAGGCATCGACAATATGAACTGTAGTAAGTACTTCACTATCGACCAATCTAATTACATGCTGGGAAACGGTTGCAAAATTATTGGTAAATCTTTTAACTCACACGAATCTAAGAATTTCTTCTTCAATCGAGTTGTCAACTTGTGGAATGGGCTTCCCCGAGACGTTATAGACTGCAGCACCGTTGATTCATTTAAACTCCGCTTAGACAAATATCTCGCATCAAACCCATGACTGACTGCGTTTGTAAATGAATAACTTTATTTTATCCCCCCCTCAGTTACTAACCCATCTGTCCCCTACTAACTTCCTAATCCTGCCACGGACATTAGTTCCAGGGCAGTAGTTCCCTTTCCAATGTTACCTTACCCACTCTAAACCACTGTTTGGACACTTGATCCTCAGTGTTTTGGAGGACAAGCAGCCTAGAAGTCACTAGACCTGTTGTTGCTTGATTTCCTTTGTACTCCTTTGTATATAGACGCCAGAAACCCCGCCCCCTTCAGACTATATAGACGCCAGAATTCCCGCCCCCTCAGGCTATATAGACGCCTGAATCCCCACCCCCTCAGGCTATATAGACGCCAGAAACCCCACCCCATTCAGACTATATAGACGCCAGAATTCCCGCCCCCTTAGGCTATATAGACACCTGAATCCCCGCCCCCTCAGGCTATATAGACCCCAGAACTCCCGCCCACTCAGACTATATAGACGCCTGAATCCCCGCCCCCTCAGACTATATATACATAAATGTAGATCCGAGCAGAACCAATAATTTGAATAAAGAGGGTTCCGTGAATTCCAAATCCAAAACTTTGAATATTTTCTATGCAAACGCTCGTAGCATACGCAATAAATTTTCAGATTTAGAGGAACTAGTGTTTACGGAAAATTACGATGTTATTGGTATAACAGAATTTTGGCTCAATACAGAAGACAGAGACTTTTTAGCAGAGTATTCACTTCCCGGTTATGTAATGTTTGAGAAAAGCCGAATTAATAGAAATGGAGGTGGAGTTTTATTTTTTATCAAAGAAAGTCTTAACCCAACCCTCTTGTCAAAACCTCAAATTGTGAACGTTGACACATCCTTTGTGCTAATAAAGAATAATAAAGGTATAAAAATAATACTTGCACTAATATACAGACCTCCAGCTCAATCAGTGCAAACTGACCGAGAAATTTATAAGCAAATTGCAGACTTAAGTAGCTCGCATGATACCGTAATTTTTGGCGACTTCAATTTACCTGTGACCAAGTGGGGAGATAGTATTACTTCACACTCTGGACAAGACCTGTATAGAAATTTGCAAGAGAGTTCGCTATATCAATTTGTTAGATCTCCAACCCGTGGAAATAATGTCCTTGACCTTGTACTTTCAACAAAAGAAGAATTGATAGAGAATTTGAATGTCGGTGATGAATTCAGTGTCGGTGATGAATTCAGTAACAGCGACCATCGTACGATAACTTTCAGTTTAAAGTTTACTAGTAACGAACCAAATAGCAGCATCGAGAAAGTCCCTAATTTCAAGCAAGCAAACTTTCGTAAACTTAGAGCAATGTTTAAAGAAACCGACTGGAGCTTTTTAATTAACAATAACGACATAAATACATCTTGGGAATAATTCGCAAACACTTACCTAAAAGCAGTGCAAGATTGCATACCATCGAAAATACGGCGTACAGGCCATAATGATAAGCCCAAATGGTGGAATAAAGATATTTCAAACTGTCTGCTTGCTAAAAAGTTTGCTAACGATAGATTAAAATCCTCACAAAATGACGAAGAACGGGTGAAATTTGTAGAACTACGACGCAAAGCCAAAAGGTTAATTAAGCAAAGTATAAAGACCCTGGAGTTACATGTTGCGAATCAAAGTAAAACAAACCCAAAAGAATTCTATAGTTATATCAGAAAGAAGAGAGTAGTTACTTCAACTGTAGGACCGTTAGTCGATGAAAATGGAGAATATACCAAAGACGAAGTACAAATGAGTAATGCCCTCAATACCTTCTTTGCATTAGTTTTTACAACATAAGACCTTATTGATATCCCTACAGGATCGCCGATTCAGATGGATAATTCTGATGTTCTAAGCAATATCACCGTTACAGAGAGAGAAGTATTCAATTGTTTAGATAAACTCAAGGTAAATAAAACGCCCGGACCTGATACAATCTCACCTAGAGTTCTAAAGGAAGCTAAGTATGAACTCTCCAAACCACTGACATTGCTATTCAATAAATCCTTGCAGTCTGGAACTAGGAACTATGCCTGATCAGTGGAAGCTAGCTAACGTAACACCGATTTTCAAAAAAGGCAGCAAATCCCTACCCAGTAACTATCGTCGAATTAGCTTAACCTCAGTTGTATGTAAAATGCTAGAAACGCTCTTAAGAGAGACTCGTAAATCACTTAGAGGAAAATAACATACTTAAGATACTCAACACGGCTTTCGTAGCAAACGTTCCTGCTTAACAAATCTCTTAGACTTCTTCCACGATATCCTCAATCTCTATGATGAGAGTAAAGCTGTAGATATTATATACCTTGATTTTCAAAAGGCCTTTGACAAATTTCCCCACAAACGTTTACTGCTAAAACTAAAAGCGCATGGAATACAAGACGGTGTGTTGAAATGGATAGAAAATTGGCTCTGCGACAGAAAGCAAAGAGTAGTCATAAACGGTAAGGCATCTAAATGGACCAATGTAAGTAGCGGGGTACCCCAGGGATCGGTACTAGGACCAATTCTCTTTCTAATTTACATCAACGACATAGATGAGGGTCTCGCCTGTACAATCTCAAAATTTGCTGACGATACAAAAATTGCAAATAGCGTACTCTCAAAAGAACAAGTTGACGATATGCAACACAATCTAGATAAGTTGTCACGTTGGGCCCAAATTTGGCAAATGAGTTTCAATGCGGATAAATGTAAAGTACTACATATCGGATACCAAAATGAGAAAGCAAAACTATTTCGATGAATGGCACTCAGCTCAAGAATGTAAACAGAGAAACCGATCTGGGAGTAACAATATCGAGTAACCTAAAACCGAGTCAAGAATGTTCAGAAGTTGTTAAGAAAGCAAACAAAATAATTGGCTTTATAGGCAGGTCATTTGAGCATAAATCCAAAGAAGTAATTCTAACCCTTTACAATTCCTTAGTCCACCCTCTTCTGGAATACTGCGTTCAATCCTGGTGCCCTTATTACCAAAAAGATATAGACAAGCTAGAACGAGTTCAACGTAGAGTTATCAAAATGATACCTAGCCTAAAGAACAAACCATACGAGGAGTGTCTTAGAGAATTAAATCTATTTCCTTTAACCCAGCGCAGATTAAGAGGCGACTTAATTCAAGTGTTCAAAATCATCAAAGGCATCAACAATATGAACTGTACTAAGTACTTCACTATCGACCAATCTAATTACACGCGGGGAAACGGGTGCAAAATTATCGGCAAATCTTTTAACTCGCACGAATCTAAGAATTTCTTCTTCTATCGAGTTGTCAACTTGTGGAATGGGCTTCCCCGAGACGTTATAGACTGCAGCACCGTTGATTCATTTAAACTTCGCATAGACAAATATCTTGCATCAAACCCGCGACTGACTGCGTTTGTAAATAAATAACTTTATTTTATCCCCTCCCCCTCAGTTACTAACCCATCTGTCCCCTACTAACTTCCTATTCCTGCCACGCACATCAGTTCCTGGGCAGTAGTTCCCTTTCCAATGTTCCCTTACCCACTCTAAACCACTGTTTGGACAATTGATCCTCAGTGTTTTGGAGGACAAGCAGCCTAGAAGGGTCACCAGACCTGTTGTTGCTTGATTTCCTTTGTACTCCTTTGTACTATATAGACGCCAGAATCCCCGCCCCCTCAGACCATATAGACACCTGAATCCCCGCTCCCTCAGGATATACCGGTATAGACACCAGAATCCCCGCCCCCTCAGGCTATATACTGTAGATGCCTGAATCCCTGCCCCCTCAGACTATATAGACACCTGAATCCCCGCTCCCTCAGGATATATAGACGCCAGAATCCCCGCCCCCTCAGACTATATAGACGCCAGAATCCCCGCCCCCTCAGACTATATAGACGCCAGAATCCCCGCCCCTCAGACTATATAGACGCCTGGATCCCCGCCCCCTCAGACGACTATATAGACGCCAAAAATCCCCGCCCCCTCAGACTATATAGACGCCAGAATCCCAACCCCCTCAGACTATATAGATACCAGAATCCCCGCCCCCTCAGACTATATAGACGCCAGAATCCCCCCCCCCTCAGACTATAGAAGCCAAAATCCCCGCCCCCTCAGACTATATATAGACACCAGAATCCCGTCCCCTCAGGCTATATAGACGCCAGAAACCCCGCTCCTTCAGACTATATAGACGCCTGAATCCCCGCCCACTCAGACTATATAGACGCCTGAATCCCCGCCCCCTCAGACTATATAGACGCCTGAATCACCACCCCCTCAGACTATATAGATGCCAGAATCACCGCCCCCTCAGACTATATAGACGTCAGAATCACCGCCCCCTCAGACTATATAGACGCCAGAATCCCCGCCCCCTCAGACTATATAGATGCCAGAATCCCCACCCCCTCACACTATATAGACGCCAGAATCCCCGCCCCCTCAGGCTATATAGACGCCTGAATCCCCGCCCCCTCAGACTATATAGACGTCAGAATCACCGCCCCCTCAGACTATATAGACGCCAGAATCCCCGCCCCCTCAGACTATATAGATGCCAGAATCCCCACCCCCTCAGACTATATAGACGCCTGAATCACCGCCCCCTCAGACTATATAGACGCCAGAATCCCCGCCCCCTCAGGCTATATAGACGCCAGAATCCCCGCCCCCTCAGACTATATAGACGCCAGAATCCCCGCCCCCTCAGACTATATAGATGCCAGAATCCCCGCCCCCTCAGACTATATAGACGCCAGAATCCCCACCCCCTCAGACTATATTATATAGACGCCAGAACCCCCACCCCCTCAGACTATATTATATAGACGCCAGAATCCCCACCCCCTCAGACTATATTATATAGACGCCTGAATCCCCGCCCCCTCAGACTATATAGACGCCAGAATCCCCGCCCCCTCAGACTATACAGTATAGACGCCAGAATCCCCGCCCCCTCAGGCTACTTTATATAGACGTCTGAATCAAAATTAAAGTCCGTAGTTTGTTACGCCTTTGATGCTGGGAAAACTTTTCTTAATGACATACGTGTGTGTGTGTGTAGGGCTGTGTGTGTCTGTGTTTGTGTACAGCTGTGTGTCTGTTTATATAGAGCTGGGTGTGTGTTTGTGTAGGTATGTGTGTGTTAGTGTTCATGTAGATTTTGTGTCTGTATAAATAGAGCTGTTTGTGTAGGGCTGCGTGTGTCTGTGTTTATGTACAGCTGTGTGTCTATATATATAGAGTTGTTTGTGTAGGGTTGTGTGTGTCTGTGTTCATGTAGAGCTGCGTGTGTGTCTTGTGTAGGTTTGTGTGCGTGTGTATTGGCATGCGAGTGTGTGCATAGGCCCGTGTGTACGTATGTGGGTGCTTAGGCAGGACCTGTCATTAAGCTAATAGAAGTGACGGTGCTTAATAACAAATGACTGCAATCAATTTTAAAACATAAATACATCCTTCATATCCAAAATTATTGTTTGTACGTCACGCAGAAGAAAAAACATATAAATGCAATAGAAACAATAAGACTTTATATCAGGAGATAATATTCCTTATAAACTTCAATATCGAATACTGGATATCAAATCAATCATGTACTCAGACATAACTGCACACTGAATAGCGTAGACCGTAATGTTTAAGTGAAAGGAAAGAACATTTTATGGGGCACAGATCTCTAAGGACCGACCTCGCTATGAAATGTCCCTGAACCTATAGGAATATTATACGGTAATTCATTAATTTCACTCCCATCACCAAACACCTCCCAATGAAATTAATGAAAGCATGCGATCCTCGCGGGCACATTGAAAAAAAAAAAAAAAAAAAAAAAAAAAAAAAAAAAAATGCAAACATTCTATCCTCTTGTTTGTTTTTCATTGAACAACTAGGAACAAAATATTTACTGCACAAGTAGCCGACAGTTTATAATCCATAAACATTACCGATACCGTATTTCTCAGTCACTCTTTATACCAATTTTCCTTCAATAAAATAAAGACTAAAACCAAAATACTGACTTGATGAAATAAATAACTAGCTCAGATGTCCCCCTAGGCCAAAGTTGCGTGATCAAATATGGAGGGCTGACTGGATGGGGCCCCTGTGTGGATATATATAATAGGGGGGAGCTTACGTTAGAGGGAATACTGTAATATATACTTTATTATTACAGATGATGAACAAGCTTGTCCGCGAACTATTGATTTTGACACGCATACATACCAGGTATATTTAATTTATAATGAGGGATTTTATGTACCGGTAACCTCTATTAATGTATTGTTAAATGGACTTTTTACTAATTCGTATTTTACCTTGACGGATTAATACTATAGCAAAAACATTCAATTACGCGCCATAATGTAGAATAAAATGTCAGATCATAAGCTTCAATATACGTCAACCTCCTATGTACCGGCGGCGTCTCTTCAATTTTATTTTAGCTGCACTTATACGGTTTTATGAAGAAAGGAAGGACATATGGTAGCTAAAAGAATTAATTGAGATAGTCTGTAGCCTTTAAATTAGTAGACATCCTTCCTAAGCAGAATGAAATCGTCTAATAGCTGCCAGAATATATTGAAAAGGATGTCATCGGTACAGAAAGGTTTAAGGCTAGTTTCCTTTCTACTTTATGTAATAAGAGCATCGCATCAGATACATATACCGGTAGCCCAAGTAAAAATATACCGTACCGGTACTGTTCAATATAAACATTTGTGTTTACGATTGCAACAAAACTGATAAATATACATAAATTAAATCGGTATAGATAGAGGCTCATTATTTGCTCTCTCAAGCTCTCGCTCTCTCTCTCTCTCTCTCTCTCTCTCTCTCTCTCTCTCTCTCTCTCTCTCTCTCTCCCTGATAGACCAGTGGACAGGACTAAAATATTAAACGAAAACTTTTACCTGTCTCTTTCTTCTAATCTCCCTCTCCCTCACCCCCCCCCCCTCTTCTCCCCTCCCCACCCCACCCACCCCTCCTCCACCTCTCTCTCTCTCTCTCTTCCTCTCCTCCCACTAAACGTTTACTCTCTTCCCTCCCCCTCTTTCTATTTCCTTCCCTTCCCTCTTACTTCCCATTTTCTCATCTTTCCTATATTTCATTATTCCTCCTTTCTCTCCTTCCCTATTCCCCCCCCCCCCCTACTTTTTCTCGCCACTTCTCCCTCTTAGCCTACTTTTTCTGTCTCGTCTTCCCCTCCTCCCTTCCCCTATTCCTTCCCCTTCGATATCTTTTCTACTTAGGCTACCTCTCCATCCCTCATTCTTACTCTCCCTTGCCCCTTGGTTTTCCTCCTCTCCTCCCTCCCCTACCCTATTCCCTCTTCCTTCCCTTCCCATCTCTTCCATTCCTCCTTTTCTTTCCCCTCCTCCTATATTCTCCCACTTCCCACTTTATTCCCCTCTCTAACTCCCCCTCCCTTATCTCTGCATCTTCAAATTTTTCTCTGCTACAAAGTCTCTCTCCTCTATTTCCTCTTCTTTTCCTTTCTCCTCCCCTCCTCTTTCTTCTTCCCGCTCCTCCACATCTCCCATTCCTCCTCTTAATACACCTCCAAAACCTGCCTAACTGTTTTCCTTTTCTATCCTGCCTTCTTCTATATTCCCTTTCTTCCCTTAACTTTCCTTTTTGTCCCTTTCTCTCATATCTATCCGTATTCTCTCCATTCTCCTTTCCTCTCCCTACTCGTCCACTGGCTTTACCACTCTATTTCCCTCTCTTCTCTTCTCCCACTCTCTAAACTCTATCCTCCTTCTCTCCCATCTTCCCCATCCACTTCTCTCCTCCTCTCTCCTCTCTCCTCTCCCCCCCCCCCACATCTTCCATTCCTCCCCTTACTACAAAGTCTCTCCCTCCCATCCATGCTTGCCTAACTATTTTCCTGTCCTATCCTCCCTTCTACTATATTCCCATACTCCCCTCTACTATCTCTCCTAGCCCCCTCCTCTCCTCCCTCCCCTCACACACATCTCCAAGTCCTCCCCTCACTACAAACTCTCTCCCTCTCCCCTTCATGCCTGCTTAACTTTCCACTGACCAAAACCTTAGCTCCCGATGAATTATTTTCAAGGGGGGACGCTAGCAAAGGTAAAATAACAGAACAAATAAATACTAATAAAAAAAAACATTAAATAAGAACAAAATAATATACCGGTACTACGAATGAACAAGTAAATACATATAATAACAGAACAAATACAATATATAGTAAACAACATTAAATATAACAAATGCATAATACCAGTACTGCAAATGAACACCGAGTAAATACATATAACAGAACAAAACAAAAACACATAAACAAACATTAATAAGACAAATAAAATACCGGTAATGGGCATGAACACCGAGTAAATAAAATACAATAACAGAACAAATAATTAATACACAAAACATAACAATAGAAACATTTAAATCAGACAAAACTAAAATACAGTGAATGAGCAACAAGCATTACTATGTCCGATAATAAAATGACCGAGTAGGAAAAATATAAACCCCTTCTGTACCGGCGACGTCTTTTTATGCCGGTATCACACGAGCGCTTTTTCCCTCAACATTTATCCTCAACACTGGTATGGCAGCTTATGAGGTTAACAAAATTATTATTTCTGCTACCTAAAGTCATCTATCAACGGTCTAGTTTCCGATACCAGTGCAAAATATGCCACAAATGTTGCCAGAAAAATGTTGATTATCGAATGTTGACTATATAAAAGCTCTCGTGTGATACCGGCTTTAGTTATATTTTTACTATAGGCCTATTTAGCCGATTGTGTGCAGTTTAAGAAGGATCTGAGTAAGTAAAAAGGGCTAGGCTAAGTGAGATAGTTCGAAGCTTGTTAATTGTTAGAGGCCCTTTTTAAATTGAATAAAACAAAAACTTAACCCCTTGAGAATTAGGACGCGTTTTGACAGTTTATTCTGGCTATTATTCGACGATTTTATTCAGATTAAAAAGGGTATATGGAAGTCCGAGGACTAATTGAGTCTGTACCCTTTTGTCATAATCCTGAAAAGGGTTCTGGGTGTGGTATCCCGAGTTCGAATTCCGGGAGGACCATATGCTTTCATTAGTTTATTCAAGTCCATTGGGGTTTGTAATTGATGATTAATGTTAAGAACGGGGTGTTATTTAAGGGGAGAATTCCACTTGAGGGATTTTTTCGGAACCCATTTCTCCCTCATGTTTAGCCCTATTGTTGTTGAGACTTTAAGACGTTTGCCCCTTTAGTTTGGCGATTTTACGAACTTTCGCCCCATTTCTGTCAATTTTAAGACCTTTCGTGTCATTTAGGTGTCGATTTTTCCTAGCGAGCGATAGCGAGCTTGTAATTTATGAGGAACCGGCCTACGGCCGGGAAATTTGTCTAACGAAAAATGTACAAATTTATCTTGAAAGAGGGTCTAGAGCAGGTGTTCTTAAAGTAATGCCTCAATACCCCCCAGAGGGTATCGAAACCGGTTCTTGGGGGTATCCAAAAAGGCATCCCGGAAAATATTAAAATTAATAATTTCGTGCACTGAATGGTGACTATGACTAACTGGCAACTACGAGTAGGGAGTGACTAACTGGCAACTGAATGAGCACAAATAGTGTTGTGTACAATAATGTAATGTGGTAAACAATCTGACAGTGAGGAAATATTTTGTGTAAGAATTATACTTTATTCAATTATTTACTGAAAATAAAAATAAAAGAGTCCATAGAATTCAGCTGTTTGTTCATAGCCGTCCTGTTTTCTCTTTTTTACAGGAAATTAAAGGTTAAAAGTCGGGAGTAGTAGGCTAATATTGGAGAGGGGGTATCAGGTTGGCTTGGAGTTGAACTTTGGGGTATCAGGGCTGAAAAACTTTAAGAACCACTGGTCTAGAGGGTGTATTTTTAAGCTTGATTGAGGTCTAAGGAACAGCCTAAAAACCTCCCCTTAGGATATAAAACTACGTACAGTACTTTACTAGGCATATATTACGGAAAATAAAATACGATTTTTTCTTTTCTTTGTTTTATTATTTAAGCGCAGTAAACTTGTGGAATTAATTCCCGATTAATGTTGTGATGTGCTGTACAGTTCGAGTTTTTAAAAGTCACTTGGTTAAATGTTTTGCCCTGAATCCCTGTCTGATTGCCTTTGTGCTCAAGTAACGTGTGTATGTACGCTGGCCAGCGCGCGCGCACACACGCGCACACGCACGCGCACGCACACACACACACACACACACACACATTATACCTACGGTAAATCAACTACTGGTACACAAACAAACGAAAGTAAAATTACACAAGAAAAAACATAATATAATCGAATAAATCAATATAAGACAACATACATGTGCATAGAACAGCACATGCTCTATTCATAAAGAAGTAAACACACATACCGGTACACACAAACAAATACATACCCAAAGAAAACGAAATGCACACACATACACACATAACAAGAATTTCGCATTTCTGTCTGGTTTCATGGAGAGGATTATCCCTTTGTCTTTTATATTCACTCACATTCTCTCTCTCTCTCTCTCTCTCTCTCTCATGTTACTCTATTTTGTATCTAATTCCGACAGAATAACATTAACCAGCTTCGTAAGGATCAGTAATTATAAAGCTGCTTCCTAGCTTCAGTATTGCTTTCTACATAGCCTACTTTATTGTTATAGATGCCTACTTTCTCTCTCTCTCTCTCTCACTGCCTGTAGGATATTGACACAGCAGTTAGCTAATCTTACATCTGAACCCAACTCCCCTCTCCCCATGTTCCTTTCCTTCCTTCCTTATTCTCACTCTCACACACTCTCTCTCTCTCTCTCTCTCTCTCTCTCTCTCTCTCTCTCTCAATGTTTCGTTTTAGCTATCTATGCATCTTTAAGTACCGGTAACATAAATTCTTGCCTCCATTCTTAAAACATACCGTACAGTAAGTATACCATATCTTTATTGTTTCACGACCATATCTTAATTCTTCGGTGCTACTTATTGTTTATCTTTCTTCATTATCTTCCCTCAATGGATCCTTTGTTTACTGATACCATTAATATTTTGCGCATTGTTGTCTTCAATTGTCTATGTCGAGAGCATAACCCCCCCCCCCTCTCTCTCTCTCTCACTATTCCATCCTTCAGTGCTGCTTAGTTATCTTTACCTATCGTATTAGGCTAACTATTTATCAACATTGATCAACATTTATCCTCATCACTGTACTGGCAGCTTATGAGGTCAATATATACATTATTTCTGTCATCTAAATTATTTCACCATCAGTCTAGTTTCCGATAGGCTACCAGTGCAAAGTATTCCAGAAATGTTGCCAGAAAAATGTTGATCATCGAATGTTGACTATAAAAGCTCTCGTGTGATACCGGCTTAAGGGGAGACTGACCGTTTGTTTGGTCTATTAATTAATTTATTCATATTTTTTTTATTACTTTCCTCGCTAGACCTCCATTAAGCTTAGAAAAACACCCCCTAGACCCCCCTTCAAGATAAATTTGTAATTTTTTCGGTAGAAAAATGTCCCGGCCGAAGGCCGTTTCCTCTTAAAATTGCAGGCTCACTATCGCTCGCCAGGAAATAATTGACACCTAAATGGCACGAAAGGTCTTATAATTGACAACAAAATGGGGCGAAAGGTGTTAAAATCGCCAAACTAATGGGCCGAACGCCTTATAATCTCAAAACTAGTGGGGCTAAACATTAGGGAGAAGGGGGTCCAGAAAAACGGTCTGCCTCCCCTTAAACCCACTCCTGCTTACCCTAGCCTTTACATTGACCTTATTTCAGCATCCACCTTTAACTACTTTCCCTTGCCTATAGACAGTACACAAAAAAAAAAAAAAAAAAAAAAAAAACATTAGGCTAGGCTATGTGATAAACGAAAACAATTAAGGAGAGGTGGGCCGTTTTTCTGGTAGCCTTTCTTCCTCATGTTTAGCTACATTGGTTTTCAGATTTTACGATGTTTGGCTTATTAGTTTTTCGATATTAAGACCTTTCGCCCCATTTCTTTGTCAATATTAAGACCTATCGTTCTATTTAGGTGTCGATATTTTTCCTGGCGAACGATAGTGAGCATGTAATTTTGGGAAGAACCGGCCTTCGGCCGGGACATTTTTCTACCGAAAAATGTACACATTAGTCTAGAAGGTGGATCTAATGGATGTTTTTTTAAGTTTGATGGAGGTCTAGGGATGAAACTAAAAAAAATATTAAAAAGATAAATAAATTAGCAAATGTATACGCCCATCCCCCCTTTAGAGTAATTCAACCACTGGTAAGTTTAAACCAGTACGGTAGCTGTACATGTCACGATTTCAGCCAGTGCTAACTCCCAAATTACGGTTAGGTTATACTGTAGGTTCCCCCAGCATTATTTTGTTTTCTATGTCTATTAAGGAGACAAAAACCCAGGTTGCCTGTAACGAGTGTCTCCGACTCTCCCTCCCCGAAAGCCGAAAGAATGACAGGGCCGATTTCAAGGGACGTTGGGGTCCAAATGCCTCCACACACGAAGTTTACAGCAGTTTAACTCATAGGATGAAGGAAAGATTGATTTAGGGAGAGAGTTCCAGAGTTCACTTGTTGAGTAGAAGAAAGACTGATCAAATTTGCCAATTCTTGGGTTGGAGAGCTGGACAGAATAGGAGTGGGACTGTGTTGAAAGGCGGGTGCCTCGCACTCGCCGCAAGGGAGGGGTTATGCACTGAGAGAGTTCTGAAGAACACTGATTTTTGTAATTGCGATAGTAGAGTGATAGTAGAGTGAAAGAGATGCAACATTGCTGCGTGTAGAAAGAGATTGCAGGGAATTATGTGAGTTGATGAGACGAAATGCTTTGGACTCTACTCTTTCAAGAAGTGCGGTATGGGTGGAGCCTCCCCACATATACGAACAATACTCAATACAGGGGCGCACTGTTTCCCGATACAGAGCAAGAAGCTATGCGGGGTTGAAGAACCCACGGAGACGATTGAGACGATAAGTGTCATGAAGTTTAATGTGGAGATTACAAAAACTATATAAATCAATGGATAAATAAATATAATAAGAAGTATAATAAACTCCAATCGTATGCTTAAACCAATCTTGAAGAGCATTAATCATATACTGTCAATATATCAGGTATATACCGGTAGTTCTGTTTCACTTGCGTTCGGTAGTATTTTAAAGAAGTGTCTTGGGAAGTCTTGGTAATAATGAATGCTGCCGTTCCTCAGTGTCTCCCCTTCCCCATTCTTGGTGCCTTATGTATGTGGCCTGCCTCTCCCGACCTGCCTTAAGGAGACATGATCAAATTACTACCCTACCAGGCATATGGGGAGACGCACAAGGTTACAGAGCCTACACAGGTCATGCGGCCCCAGCGAGGTGTTTCGGCTTTAAGTACTGCTGGTCTATGCTTTCATTAGTTTATTCGAGTGCATTGGGGTTTGTAGTTGATGATTAATGTTAAGAACGGGGTGTTACTTAATACCAGACTAGCATATGAGAAAATAATATACCTAGTCCTAAAACCGAGTCTCTTCAGTTTACGTCTAGTCATTATTATTGAATATATAAGTTACTCTACAGTTCTTACTATAGCTTTGAAAATGATAAAATGGCCAACATAATGAAATAGCATGGAGATGTTTTCTGATTCTTTTTCTCAAAAACAATTTACCTAATGAAGGCCAGGGCGTGGTATACATTTATTCCTAATACACGGCAATAGTATTTGGAAAGAACTGAAAGCAAAACAAAATCAGTTCTCTCGAAACCCTACACCCTTTAAAATAATAATAATAATAATAATTAAAGTTGCAAGCAACGTTGTACGGGGTTCGAGCGGTTTTGCAAGCAGGGTATTGTGTTGGATACAAAAGCTGTGTCACAGATATCAAAAGATCATTTAACTTATCGGGCATGGAGAAACTAC
The DNA here is from genome assembly GCA_032716605.1 of Paralithodes platypus. Lineage (NCBI taxonomy): Eukaryota > Metazoa > Arthropoda > Malacostraca > Decapoda > Lithodidae > Paralithodes > Paralithodes platypus. The sequence goes on from CM064523.1 coordinate 12,247,687, forward strand.
AGAAGGAACAGATTGTGCAAACAAACATGAGCGAGAGGGAGAGATTGGATGTATAAGGGATCTGCCTCTATTCGTTTAGTAACAGAGTTGTAGATATGTGGAATAGGCTACCGAGTGGTATAATGGGATCAAGAACAATAGAGCTTCAACTTGAAATTAGATAGAACGAGATGGGTTGGGTGTGAAAGGGATCTGCCATGTGTAGGTCAATTGGCTCTCTGCAGACTCCCGTTTCCTTATTTTGTTTATGTTCTCATTTGTGAGGGAGAGTATGGCAAGAGAATAGGATGTCGTAAACGTAAGGAAGATGGCGATAAATATAAGAGAGAGAGAAAGAGCGCGGGATGGATTGGGTGTGAAAGGGATCTGACATGTGTGGGCCAATCGGCTCTCTGCAAACTCCGGTTTTCTTATGTTCTCATTTGTGAGAGACAGAAACTAGGATGTCATAAATGTAAGGAAGACAGAGATAAATGAGAGAGTTTTTATGAGATGGGTTGGGTGTGAAAAGGATCTGTCTTGTGGGGGCCAATTGGCTCTCTACAGACTCCCATTTTCTTATGTTCCTATTTCTTACAATTGTGTTTTGGTTGCAGGTATATGATAACATGGGTGTAGGCCTATAGTAAGTAGTGTAAATAACAGGTAACATTTATGAGATGGGTTGGGTGTGAAAGGGATCTGCCTTATGAGGGCCACTTGGCTCTGCAGACTCCCATTTTCATCTTGGTTGCATGTGTAAGGGATCTGCCTCATTTGTACCGGTGTGCAAACAAACAAGAGCGAGAGAGAAAGAGATTGGCTGTGTAAGGGATCTGCCTCTATTCGCTTGGTATAAGAGTTGTAGATATGTGGAATAGGCTACCGAGTGCTATAGTAGGATCAATAACAATAGCTTCAACATAAAATTTGATAGAACGAGATGAGTTGGGTGTGAAAGGGATCTGCCGAGTGTGGGCCAATCGGCTCTCTGCAGACTCCCATTTTCATCTTAGTAGCATATGTAAGGGATCTGCCTCATTTGTACAAGTGTGCAAATAAGAGAAAGAGAGATTGGCTGTGTAAGGGATCTGCCTCTCTCGTAACAGAGTCGTAGATATGTGAAATAGGCTACCGGTACCTAGTGCTATAGTGGGATCAAAAACAATAGAGAATTTCAAGATAAAATCAGGGCAATTTTTTTCAGTTATTTGCCCCCTGTTGGCAATATATATCTTATAACAAGATAGACTACTATAGAATAAACGACGTCATCATATACTATAGTATATAATTATTATATATAACGATGGCTGTGATACCAGCTGAATAAATATAGGCCTACTTTATATAAATTATTACAGTGAATATTTACTACCATATTTACTGGTTTTCCTATGCACGCATATAGCCTACTGTATGCATGACGATATTACAATAAAGAACTACAACAATCATTAAAAGTGTTTTGTTTTGTTTTTTACAGTGGCTATATGGGATGGATGTAGTGTCCGGGCATACGGTCGTCATGTTTACATAGGTCGATCGCCGCGGTTAAGTTCGCGTCTATTTTGACGGCGATTGTTTTCCGTTACTTGCCCCCTGCTGGCAATATATATGATGATGACAATATGTCATGGGGGGGGTGAGGGGAAGCAAAGTCCCCCCTCAACATATTATTGTATCCAATGGTAGTCAAAATGTGGCTATATGGGATGGATGTAGTGTCCGGGTGTACGGTCGTCATGTTTACATAGGTCGATCGCCGCGGTTAAGTTCGCGTCTATTTTGACGGCGATTTTTTGGTTTATTTGCCCCCTGCTGGCAATATATAGCCTATGATGATGACAATATATCATGGGGGGTGAGGGAAAGCAAAGCCCCTCCTCAACATAGTATTGTATCCAATGGCAGTTAAAATGTGGCTATATGGGATGGTTGTAGTGTCCGGGCATACGATCGTCATGGTTACATAGGTCGATCGCCGCGGTTAAGTTCGCGTCTATTTTGACAGCGATTTTTTTCGGTCATTTGCCCCCTGCTGGCAATATATATGATGATGACAATATGTCATGGGGCGGTGAGGGGAGGCAAAGCCCCCCCTCAACATATTATTGTATCCAATGGCAGTCAAAATAGACGGGAACATGATCGCAAGCGTCCACCGCCGCCATGTTTATATGGTCGATCGCCACAGTTACTGTAAGTTCGCGTCTATTTTGACAGCGATTTTTTTTTTTTTTTATTTGCCCCCTGCTGGCAATATAATTATATGATGATGACAATATGTCATGGGGGGTATTTGACCCCCTCAACATATTAGTGTATCCAATGGCATTCAAAATAGACAGGAACATGATGGCAAGCTTCCGTCGCCACTCCGCGTAGGCTAATGTAAACAATGGTGGCGGTACGCCCGAACTCTACATTTTACCCGGCTATATTATACAATAAATTAGTATTTTATCTATAAGCTAGGCCTAGTCTAATATTACAATTTAAGGTAGCATTCAAGGAGACTACAGCAGGAATTACCTTTGACCGGGTATAGGCTATCCTAGTGTTTACTAGGCCTATACCCCTTTGAAAGGACATTAGCCTAACCTAACAACCTTACCTAACCTATCCTAGTATTATGGGTGGGGGCTGCCACCCCCACACCCCAATTTTTGGTGTATTTGTCTATTTTGTCTGTGAAGTGGGTATTTTTTCAATTTGTCATTATTGAAAATCCTCCATGCGGACTATAGCCTATGGATAAAAATATGGCAAATCTATTGTTGCCTATTGTCTCTAATAAATTGTTTCTCATAACGCTGCAGTAGTGTCGTTTAAAATAACCTATTATTGTAGCTGTTTTATATATAGCCTATATTTTTTTTTGTGTGATATTATATAGGTTAGTACCTGTTGGGTTAAAGCCCCCCCTCAATATGTTATTGTATCCAATGGCAGTTAAAATGTGGCTATATGGGATGGATGTAGTGTCCAGGCATACGGTTGTCATGTTTACATAGGTCGATCGCCGCGGTTAAGTTCGCATCTATTTTGACGGCAATTTTTTCGGTGATTTGCCCCCTGCTGGCAATATATATGATGATGACAATATGTCATGGGGGGGTGAGGGGAGGCGAAGCCCCCCCTCAACATATTATTGTATCCAATGGCAGTCAAAATAGACGGGATCATGATGGCAAGCATCCACCACCGCCGCCGCCGTCATGTTTACATGGTCGATCGCCGCAGTTACTGTAAGTTTGCGTCTATTTTGAGTTTTTGACGAAGATTTTTTTTGGTTAGGCCTATTTGCCCCCTGCTGGCAATATATATGATAATGACAATATGTCATAGGGGGTGCTTGCCCCCCTCGACATATTATTGTATCCAACGGCATTCAAAATAGACGGGAACATGATGGCAAGCTTCCGTCGCCACTCTGCGTAGTGTAAACAATGGTGGCGATACGCCCAAACTCTACATTCTACCCGGCTAGGCCTATATTATAGGCTACAATAAATGAGTAGGCTACGCTATTTTATCTATAGGCTAGGCCTAGTCTAATATTACAATTTAAGGTAGCATTCAAGGAGACTACAGCAGGACTTACCTTTGACCGGGTATAGGCTATCCTAGTGTTTGCTAGGCCTATACCCCTTTGAAAGGACATTAGCCTAACCTAACAACCTTACCTAACCTATTTTAGTAGGCTATTATGGGTGGGGGCTGCCGCCCCCACACCCCGATTTTTGGAGTATTTGTCTATTTTGTCTGTGAAGTGGGCATTTTTTTCAATTTGTCGATAACGAAAATCCTCCATGCGGACTATAGGCCTAGCCTATGGAAAAAAATATGGCGAATCTATTGTTGCCTATTTTCTCTAATAAATTGTTTCTCATAATGCTGCAGTAATGTCGTTTAAAATAATCTATTATTGTAGCGGTTTTATATATAGCCTAGCCTATATTTTTTGTTTGTGATCTACATGTATTTGTGTGTTTGTATGTATGTATGTATGATAAGAGAAAGCATTCTATCTTACTGGTGGGGCCACCCGATCCGGCGTCCAGCCAAAATTCTGACTGGAGGGGGGGGGGTGGCCCAAAACAATAGTCGGGTACGCCAGTCAAACGTGCAAATTAACAGTCTAGAAAAATAACAGTACGGTATGCAGTTTCGTTTCATGCCAGGACAAGAAAACTTGGTATAGAGGAGTGGCTGGTGCGTGTAATAATAAAGATGTATGATTTTTCTTCGGTCATTTGCCCCCTGCTAGCAATATATATGATGATAGCACTATGTCATGGGGGGGTGAGGGGGAGGCAAAGCCCCCCCCCCCCTCCCCCTCAACATATTATTGTATCCAATGGCAGTCAAAATAGACGGGAACATGATCGCAAGCGTCCGACGCCGCCGTCATGTTTACATGGTCGATCGCCGTCATGTTTACATGGTCGATCGCCGAAGCCTAGTTACTTTAGTTCGCGTCTATTTTGACGGCGATTTTTTTATTTTTGTATTTGCCCCCTGCTGGCAATATATATGATGATGACAATAATATGTCATGGGGGGTGTTTGACCCCCTCAACATATTATTGTATCCAACGACCTCTAACCTCTGTATCTCAAAAATGGCCTGAGCAAATTGGGGGATGGAAGTAGTTACCGGGTGTACCACTACCGGCATATAACATAAATCAACTATAAATACGTATAATAAAATAAATACTTATAAATCTATAATACTAGGTTAGGTTAGGTTGTTTGGTTAGGGTAATGTATTTTTGTATCCAAAGGCAGTCAAAATAGACGGGAACATGGTGAGCGTCCGCGTTGTGTAAACAAGACGGGTGGTACATCCGGTAACTACATTCTTGCCCAAATTGGCTGTAAATTTCCCCATCTAGGCTATTCCTTGACTGACTTGATAAATGTTTCGCAATGTTCCCGTTATAATATCCTCAAGTAACCTATTAAGAACTGGTCAGGGGACTGGTTATAACTTGTAGGATCTTTAATTGAAGTGCGGAAATCAGTATTTACTGAGAAATAACCGTCTTAAAATGTGCTATGTTTTACCAGACTCGACCTTTTCTTTGGTTCACCCAGGGTTAGGTTAGGTTAGGTTATTTATTATTTATCTATGTTTCCGCGTCTAAGTCCATAACAAAAATTAAAAAATAAGGCGAATTTTAGGGGGGGGGGGCATTTTAAGACTTTTATTTCTCAGTAAATACTGATTTCCGCACTTCAATTAAACATCCTACAAGTTATAACCAGTCCCCTGACCAGTTCCTAATAGGTTACTTGAGGATAGGAAAACGGGAACATACCGTAGACATTTTTACCACTGACTCTTCCCAAATGGTAGACATATTAGCTTGATTACTCTAGTTGTTTTTTAGTTACAGAACAGTCCAACTGCTAAATTCGTACCTAGCCTAGCTGCCTAGGCCTAGGCCTATATTTTTCGTAATTGGTATGGACGATGGTTTAAAGGAACGACCGTCTATGGTCCCGTCCTATATGATGTTTAAATAATATGTAATAGCACTGCCAATAATGCCACTACCCCTCTTGTCATCTCTCTTTTATTTCCTCGATGAAGTTGGGGGCAACACCTTTCCAACCTTGGCCTGGGGCCGCCTTAGTATCCCCATGTGTCCTTCAGAGGTCATACTCAAAGCTTAATATGGATTATAGTATACATACTGTATAGGCTATAGGCTAGGCCTATATATAGATATATATAGCCTAGGCCTATATATATACTGTATAGAGAGAGAGAGAGAGATAAAAATAATTGATTTGGTCATGTGTTATTGTCTTTGGGTTAGGGTAAAAATAACTTTATTGTTGGCGTTCTACAGAAAAAGCTAGGCTAGCCTAACCGAAAAAGAAAAATAGGCTAAGGCCTAGCCTACATTGTATAACTCTACGACTCGATCTACAAAATCGTAACACATAAGAGTAGCCGACATTAAGAACAGTAGTACCAAGCCTAGCTGTAGTGTCAATAATTATATTGAAATAGGTCTAGGCTTCAATAGAATGACCTTTGGCCTAAATCTGCAGGCCCTGCACTAGTTTCTGGTCTTACAATCCTGCTTATATCTTGCGTGCACTTCAACAGTCTCCCCTTGACATATTTGTAGGGCTATATTTTTACGATAATCACTTATTTATTATCAATAAAGGCATAATAATAGCTTGGATGTGACATTTGTTTTACATTTCTCAGCTGACTATAGTTCTCCTTTGTGATTGGTAGGTAGTTTTAAATGCAAGAATAACAACTTCCTGTGATTGGTGGAGCGAAATACGGTGAGACTACCGAGATCTAAAGCCTTAGCGACTTACGAACAACATAAGGCGTTTTGAAAAGCTGTTGTGCCATATCCTGTCCTTAGTGGAAGGTACCATAAGATCACTAAGGCCTGGAACTAAGCAGGGCTTTGAGTATCCGGCCCGGAGCTGATAAAAAAAAAAAAAAAAAAAACTCGGAAGCGGCACAATTTCAATTACGTATTTTCATAAAATATATATAGGTTTGTATCACAAAGATCAAATACATACATCATATTTGGATATACTTCGAATGAGGAATCTCTGAGTTTAATAAGATAAGCTTTGTGTGTACGATTACATCCAATAGTGAAGTACTGTATATACGAAATATTCAAAGACACGAAAACGATAAATATGTGCTTATCGTCTAAGTCAGTGTTGCCAATAGAGCTACTTTAACGCTACATCTTAAAACACTACATACTTCAATTTAGCTATCATTTTCCCACAACTCCCAGGGATACTCCATAAATATCTAGAACCATAATAAATTGTAAAACATGCAAAACAAACCAACAAAACCATTCCAGAGTTGTGGCATCATTCTAGAGATAGTTTGCATTTATTCAATATAGAGACGATATTCTAGCTGCTTTTGAGAACGGATCTAGCGATACAGTCACTCCCTCTCTCGCTAACTACGCACGCAAGGGTATGTATGAACTGCGGACTGAAACCCAGACTTATGATTGAAAGACTAAATCATAATTATTATGGGCAGATAAGGTTTATGTCAGCATAAAGTTCGTAATAGCAGGGTCAAGGCAAGGAAAGGATTGGGACAAACTGGATTTTAGGTCACGTATGGGATATAATGTTCTAAACGTATACTATAGCTTTGTATTAGAGTATTAGTCACCGCAATATGTGTCTTTACCGTTGCATATTAAATTATTTTTCCTTAGACTTTGTGGGTTAAATAAGGGTGATGGCAGCCATCTTGGATCAGCTGAGAACTAATATTTTTATTTTTTTTACTGTAGTTTTAGTATTTTGTCATATTCTATATCAATACTAACCCTGCGGGGGTCTGGGGGCGGCAGCCCCCATGTTAGGTTAGGTTGTTAGGTTAGGGTAATGACAAAATATGGTTTTAGGGGGCATGTTTTAATATTGCAAAATAATGGGTAAATATGAATTTCCAGAAGGAAAAACACCTTAAAACACACTAATCAATGAAGAAACTGATGAGAAAAAGGATTATAATACAAAAAACACATACCCGGTACGTGACCTAAAATCCAATTTGACCAAGGATTGTCCACTTCAATAGGCTTAGTGTAATTTCCCGACACCCAGCGCCGCCAAGCAGCTCATAGGCATAAACAAAATCTGCCAGGCACTAACTGAATGGGGAGGAGGCGTTTTATTCTTTAGAATTCCTTATTGTTCGTACATTCACACACTATATACAGTACATGCAAGTGGTCTTCAGAGTATCATCTTAGTTTGTATAAACAATATCAAGAGGGAAACAAATGGCTTGATCAACATGTTATCACCTATTGGCCTCTAGAGGCGCCACCGTCGCTGTAGAACAGATTTATTACATTGAGTGGGCTCTCCTCTTTTACACGTACCAGATTCCTTGCTGAAGGCTGTCACACTGGTAATTGTCAAACTCTGAAGGTCCATATCATTGTTATTAAACTAAGCATTTGGCAAAGGGAGGAAATGTTAAAAACCTTAGCCAATACTCTGCTATTCACCAAAAATAAATTTGAATTATCATTATTATTTGGTAGGGTAGGTATGTATAGGTAGGTTGGCTAAATAATTGTTAGAATTCGTAGGGGCTCGAACTATTTTGAGAGTTAAATTAAAAAAATATATATATAGATCTGAATAATTAATCAACTATGTTATTAAGCAAAACTAGGGGATGCGTGGAAGCCTATAGACTGAAGACTGTAAACTTTGTGTGGGTACCGAATACGGTTTTAAAGTAATTTACGAATAGATAGTTTTCAATGCTGCGGCCAAACTATTCCACCCATTTATATTCTTTTGGTATCAAAACGTTCGGAATTGCGAGCCTCACCCAACTAGGCTATGCAAATATGACTTTGATCATCAGCGTAGTTTTCAAGATGTGGAATTCGAGGTTTTTTCAAGATTGCCGGAAAAAAAAACACGTGCAAAAGCAAAACCTTTTCTATAACATTTGCGGAGCATTAGTAGTGGAGTCCATATGCCAAAGCCCAATCAGTTCCTATGAGTGGGAGATACGGTATTTAGGTGTCAACATTTTCGGGAAATCAGCTGCCACGGACCTGTTTGGACGCCATGTCGGATGTTTAGTATATCAAAAGTTGCCCAATACAAAAACGCACCTCTTGTGAAAGTTTGATCCCGATCCAAAAAGCGGTTCTGGAGTTATTACGTAAAAACCGGCGCGTAAAAATAATTTGGAAGAATAAGTAGGTTTAATGATTACAATAGGGGTTCCCCGTTGGGGTCGAACCCTTAATAATAATGATAATAATGATAATAATAAATAATAATATTAAATACAAATTACCGTATCCGAATTCAAGAAAAGACAAGTAAGCCACACAAAAAATGACGATTGACCTACACTTGTATGATAATCAGGATAAATCCCATTTACATTGAAACCGGAAAGTTAGCTACACCTTTCCGAAACCTAACATTTTGTCTAATCTCTAAAACAACTTTGTCTTATAATCCAGAGAAAGATAGCTAATACTCCCACCGCTACCACCACCAAGATAAGGTAAGGCAATACACCATTACACCTTCCACTGGTTTTCGCGACGGAGGCAAAACAAACACACCAAAAACAAGAACAAAAGAAGCGGGCCAAGAAAGCAAAACAAGTACCGGTATATAGCTCTAGGCCTAAGACCGCTTCTGGTAACAAACGAAATTAGGTTGGGGGAGCAAATAACGAGGGAGAGAAAGAGAGGGGCACAGCCTACGTGCAGAGAAGGAAAAAATGGGAGGGAATATAATTTATTAAGGCACTCAGAAAACAAAAATGAGTCCAGCTGATGGATTAAGTTGCCGCAGTACAGCAAAATATGTATTTTAATCAACTTTGATTAGTACGAGGTGTTATAACTAGGTCCAAGCTCAAGAAAAGTTGACTAGCTAGGTTTATTTATATATATATATATATACAGAACCACGTAGTACGGTACAGTACCGGTACTGATTAAATTGTGGAATCTACCAATTTCAGTGTTGGTAGCCTAAAAGACCATAATTAGGCTAGTCTACGTTAATTAAAATCGGTGCGGTACGGTACCGGTACCGTACCGTCAAAAATTCTCTCGACTTTGTGATTAGCCAAAATAAGTCAGGCAAACAAACTACTGGCGTTGCTAGACTAAATAATTATTCTTATGAATGAAAAGGATCGAGTCACAAAACAAAGTTCAAGGACATACCTTACATATCTGGCAAATACTTGATAAAATAGTACGATACAAAACTATCAATACATGTATAATAAAGAAAATCAAACTTCAAAGGATTGCAAACAAAGATGCTTAACCCACAACATATAATAATACAAAAGGCAGCTAGATACTTATTTACGAGACGACCACGATTTTGTTCTCAATATTTGAAGGCTATTATAGAAAAAGGATGCTGCAAAGATCCTGTATACATTTGTTTCAGTCATCGGAAATGCATTATATGGGAACTACGTATATAAAGCACTGTAAAACACAAACAACTCCCTATATCTCTCCCTATCGACGGCACCGAGACTCAAATTAGCCCCCCACCCCCTAGCCTACCCATCCTGTATCCCAAGGCAAAATATATATATATTTTTTGTTTTACTCTGAAATTACCATACGTCCTACTCCTAGTGTTTTAAGTTCGTTGTATAAAAGGGAAAACCTATTTGCCAAAGGATTGGCAGTACAGGTAATTAAAACTACCGTACTGTATATTAATGAAAACTACCTAAAACCGAAAAAATATCCCATGAAAACAAATTGTGGTCGTCTCGTTAATATTATCCAATAATTTGAATACCTGTACAACACAAAAATGTACCAGTACCACACAAGAAACTGACTGCTAGGCTATAGATACAATATTTTCCCGTAGCATATAAGAATGGAGGGGAAGGATGTAGTTACCGGGTGTACCACTACCCGACATACATCATAAATCATCTATAAATACTTATAATAAAATAAATACTTATAAATCTATAATACTAGGTTAGGTTAGGTTAGGTTGTTTGGTTAGGGTAATGCATTTTTGGTAAAAATTTAAGAGACCCCGGACAGCCTTTTTACTAGTTAATTCTAGTGTTTTGTTTATTTTTCTTTGATATACAGTGTTGTTTAATACCGAGGACCGTCGCATTTTAGTATTTTCAACATTAGCCTAACCTAACCTAACCGAAAACTAAACAGGGAACGTGAGCTGGGTTTAGACTGTCGCGTACCCATAAACAGGGAACATGAGCTGGGTTTAGACCGTCGGTTAGTTTTCGGTTAGGTTAGGTTAAGTTAGGTGGAAAATATCAAGGAAACCGGCCACAAATTTTCCTGGAAATTTGGAAGTCACCCATCGAATGAACATAACCTATACATCATATTAATATATGTTTCAACTTTCGGAAAAACGTTTTTCCCATTATCCAACAATCTTAAGATACGGCCCCCGATATTGGGGACGGCTATGAAGTACTGTACAGGGACATTGAGGGGTAAAAGACGAAAATAAGGGGTAATATTAGCCTAACCTAACAACCTTACCTAACCTAACCTAGTATAATAGGTGGGGCTGCCGCCCACACTGGTTTGGTATGTAATTAATAAAAGGTTGACGGTTGCCAAAAAAAAAAAAAAAAGAAAAAAAAAAAAAAAAAGTCTACGGTATTTACTCCGCAATCTTCAGTTTTGGCTGTGGATAACAGGAGGTAAATATTAACTTTTTCAAAGTTCAACCAAACAAGACGGGAGGTACACCCGGTAACTACATTCTTGCCGAATGGAGTTATCTCTACCTTTCATTCCAGTTACCGGTATTAACCCCTAACTATCGGGTCCTTTTGTAACACTACTACCTGCCAAGCGGGCAGATTTACCCTAAACGAGCTTCATTCCATGCTCTTTTTCATGCATAAAGGAGATCCAGAGCGTAATACAATTATGTATCCGTGAAAGGGGGATAATTGAGCTTTCCAATGACACCAGAACCATCCTTCTATGACCACGCATTCTCTTGCAACGATCGTGCAAAAAGAGTGCAAAATCCCTAAAATACGGTAATTTCCTTATATAATTCCCTGTGTAGCGAGGCAGTGGGTGTGTGTGGAGTAGATGTCAGTAGTCGCACGGGACCCGTGCCGAGCGGTCATGAGCCGACCTACGCTCCTCCACCCGCTCGTCTCTCTCTCAGAGCCATTATTGCTCCAAAATTGCACACAGACTTAAGTCGGTCCCCGCTCTTTGGGCATGTGTTCTTTAGCCCGACTTAAGTCCACCCCCACCAGACAAGGGTTAAGGTGGGATCCGCTACTAAGGTATTAAAAAAAAAAATATATATATATATATATATATATCAGCAAGCAAAATATATCTTTATAAGCCTAATCCTTAACCTCCTCCTATTCCAAACCCTTATGCTAGGGCCTAGGCTAACTCCCTGCACACACAAAAATTCGATAAATATCTCGCTCTTAACCTCTTAAGTGCGCATGGGGATAATTAGACACCTCTGCCTGTGCGCATGTATTTGAGCTGTTTCCATCACTAAAATATTCATTTTACCATAAATAGCATTAATACTTATCCATATGTGCCTATTATAGGTTGATTATAAAGGTATTAACCTGTTACAACAATAAAACGAGTGAAAACAGCGTTTGGATGGTCAAAATCGGCGCTACAGGCCGCGAGTTACATAATGTATGGGTGAGGCAACCTGCTTTCCCGCCAATTTCCCCCAAGGCCACTGAGACACTGTCGATCGATACTCTCTCTCTCTCTCTTGCACTCGCTTGCTAACAGTGATGACAATGCCCTGCTTGCAACTCGCTAATGTTAGCACGAAAATATACCTCAGAATAAGGGAATAACATGGAAAATAGGTGATAACTGAAGGAAGTGAGGAGAGTGGGGAAGGAGGGGAGGTAGAGGACTGATATTTTGAATGGCCCAAGGGCAATTTTTTTTTTTTTTTTTTTTTTTTTTTTTTTTCGATGTTTAAAATTTATTTATTTTTTCTCTGACTCTTAAGAGTCTTCCTGCAGTCCGCCGGGGGAACTCTTAAGAGTCTTCCCGCAGTTCCCGGGTTAACCACCAATTAATTGACTGCTTTTTACAAATGAATACCGTACCCCCCATTGTATTTTCGGTCAATATTTACGAGTCGCACCACAGCTGGGATCTCATTTCTAATGGTAGTTTTGGGTTCCTATCATTCTATGCTTCATTGCTATATACTTTTTATCCACGGGAATTTTTTCTTTTTTCTTGGCTTAATTTTTTTGTTTAGCATTAACCTAACCAAAAAACCTAACCTAACCTAATAGCCCCCAAATACATTTAGGTTAGGTTAGGTTAGGTTAATGCTAAGCTAAAAAAAAAAATTAAGCCAAGAAAAAGAAAAAATGTCCCGTGGATAAAAAGTCTACAAGCAGCCTCATGAGGATCTATAAATATGTTTTTAATTGTTTTCCATTGTACGGTACCTTTATTATTGAACTACATCAAATTGATAGTGTCGTACGCAGCCTTCTGTGGAGTCCCCTAAGCTAACACTGGCATTTGTGTATAGCCTATTCTAACATTGCTGTAAGTAAGCTATTTAAACTCGAGAATACTAAGGTAGTTGTAAAGCTCCAAAAAAGCCTGTAAGGGAAATCTGAATAAAAAATAGCGAAATAAAGTGACGCTACCCTATAGGCTATAGCCTACAGAGCCTACTATCACCAACACGCAAGACGGTGAACATTACGGTAAGAGTTGTGTTATCGGGCGTACCACTACCGACATACAACATAAATCATCTATAAATACTTAACCTAACTAAAAACCTAACCTAACCTAGTAGGGCTATTCTCATTACCGCCTACCGGTACTACATGAATACTAGGTTAGGTTAGGTTGTTTGGTTAGGTTAATGTTTTAGAGAGGAGTTATGCTATATGTCGGTAGTGGTACGCCTGATAACACAACTCTTACCAATATTACGGTTCAATGTTATTTTAATACCACGAATTTTGTTGATATATTTGAAGATAAATATTGAATCTATATGCTCTAAAGAGCATAAGAAAATTTGTTTTAACCCTCGGCAAAACCTAATAAAAAAGTATGGTACTAAAATGTCTTTTTCGTAACAAGGTTTTCAATACGGTACTTCCAGTTATCGATAGCTCTAAAGATCATATGAAAATGTGTTAAACCCTCGGAAAAACTTAATATAAAATAATGGTATTAAAATTTAATATTCGTAACAAGATTGTCAATACGGTACTTTCCCGTTATCAATGTACAATCAACGCTGAAGATTGCAGAGTAAACACCGTGGACTTCATTGACTTTCTTTCACCTTCGTATAATCGACAGCCATTTTTTTTTTTTTTTTTTTACTAGGGGATTAGTACTCAACCAGCGGGGGTGTGGGGGCAGGGTGTCAAACGACGCTGTTTTTTTGAGTGATACCGCAAATGAATTTTTTGTATAATGATAACAGAAACTCTCCTAGCCTAACTTTTTTTTTTTTTTTTTTTTTTTTTGGTTTGTATTAATGTTACAGAAAACAACTTCACAAGAATTTGGAGTGCCTAATTGCCAAAGTGATTGGGGTGGGGGGGGGGCCCCCCCCCAGATTTTGTTTCGGACTTGTCACTTTTGGAATTAAGGGTGTCCACACTCCACAGTCCACTCGGACCAGTGGGACCACACTGTCCACAGTATTGCTTCTAAGTTCTAACTTTCTAAGTTCTATATATAATATTATATAATACACCATAGAATAAGTTTTTAATAACTAGAAAAAAAGGTCATCTTATAAATAATAAATAATATTATAATTACCTTAATTGAGTTGAGCATTGAGGGCTTCGCCGTTCCCGGGTTAAGACTTAAGAGGTGGCTCAGGTGGGGGCTCTGACAGTCTGACTTCTGAGAGTGAGAGTCTCAAGAGTCTGAGCTTACCAGATTCCCACTTCCCAGATTCCAGAATTTCAGAAATAATGAGAAAATCTCAGTAACACTATGACTAAAACACTGACATTCAGAGTTCAGACATTACAAATTTTACAATTTACACAGTCCATTAGGTCATTAGGATGATTAGGGAATTTAGGGCCTTTAAGCCTTACTACCTTAGGGCTATCAAATTAACTGTATAACAATTAAACAATGGGGTCGACTTCTGGAATCTCAATCTGGTTCTGGTGATCTGGTCATCGTGCCTGCCCTGATAATCCTGATAAATTTAACACTATATTTTCAGGTCAGCATACACACGGTGACACGAATATCACTTATCACTTATCAGCCGCCTTAGGGCTATCAATTTTCAAACAATGGGGTCGACTTCTGGAATCTCAATCTGGTCATGACATCGTGCCCGCCCTGATAAATTTAACACTATATTTTCAGGTCAGCATACACACGAATATCACTTATCACTAGTCAGGCAATAGTCTCCAATATCTAGGTGATTTCGGCCTTATATATGTAAACACTACTAAAGTCTAAGACAGTTTAAAGGACACACAAATGCTATTACAAGTTCTGTCTACACGAACGTTAAGCAATAATGGCAGGACTGGGGAAGAACCCCATATTATTGGAACTGGAATAAACTGATACTGATAACAAGTTATTAGTATCATTTCACGCAAACCTCCCTCCCAGTCTCTGATAGCCTTCAGTTTTAAGGCTATAAATCCTTAGATTATAGAGCACAGTAACGTGTGTATACATGAATGATGTCTATAGGCCTTACAGATTCCGTGTGTGATATAATTATTGATACACAACCCTTATCAAGAATTATATAACGGTATGCGTGTTGCGTGTTTTTTTTGCGTGCTGTCCTAAGTAGGGTCCATTTACTGTTTGTTTACATTCGTCAACATTGTTCTGGGGACAATAATATGAGGCGAATTTCATTTAATATGTCAATATTTACCATTTTAAAATAATTATATATTAATAGAAGCTATTTAGAAATTTGTACATGCATTCTTACAATCTATTGTATATTATATGGCACTATACATTATTTTTACAAGAGAGCAAGTTTTGGTGTAGAATATTATCCTTCATCAGTCAGCCATATTGGTTTATACAAGGCGCCAATTTAAAAAAAACATATATAAAGGTGTAGGGGGCAAAGATTTACCCAACAACTATTCGAAGCTTCACGTAAACTATTAGAAATTGACAAATATATCGGAATGAATAGGAAACTATCCCCTTGTGTAAAAAATGAACACTGAATGAGGAAATTGACCACTTGCGAGATTCGTTCTATAAAGAACGAACCCAGATCCAAAAATAAATTGTAGGCCTACAATTATAACCCAGGAACTACTACAAGGCTGATTATGACCGAATCATCTCAAAGTGTTCCTTAATATCACAGTCACACTCTCCAGCACATCCACACCACAATGCTCTCGTACTTCTTGATTTGTCTGTCTATCTCCCCAAGTAACTCCACACGTACGGTACTGCCTTAAAATACTTAAATGAGCTAACAGTCTCCATAATCCGACCATTCAACCTAACCTCACATTCTGTGACCGCACTACAAGTTGTTTGCTGACGACCTCAAACTCTACATCCAGCATCCAAGTAAGTCACCACAATCAAGCTCTCAAGATCTCCAACAAAATATCAACATTTTAGCATCTACATCAGACCCTTGCTTGACTTTGCTTCTCCTGTTTGGCATACTGGTTTTCAAGCCTTCAAGGCGATCTTAATCTTCTAGACTTCTAGAGTCTGTTCAACGTCGGTGGACGAAACAAGTAACCAACCCACTCAAGTCTCACTTATCATGACCGTCTCTCTACCTTAAACCTGTTTTCAATTAAAGGCAGATTGTTGAGGACCGACCTTATTCAGTGTTACAAAATATTCCATAATCTCTCGCCCATTAAACACCATGACCTGTTCACTATGTCACCCCACCAAGGAGTAAGAGGTCATAAATACAAGATCTTTGTTCCCCACACAGAAACCAAAGTAAGAAAAAGGTTTTTCTCCTGTCATTGTTGTTGTTGCCCAAGCTGCCTGGCCGAACAGCCCCAAGGCCCCAAGCAAGGCCAAGGCCATAACCGAGCGCCCCCACAGATCCCTCCCTGCCGACCACAATAAAGCCTGGGTGACCGAAGCCACTCCATGGCGGGGAGCTGAGGAGGGTGCGGAAATCAACCCGGGAAATCAAAGCCCCACCCAGGGCCCTGTGCCCCTCAGCAATTATGAAGAGAAAGTCGAGGGGCAAAGGGAAAATGTGACGCTTTGGCTTCCAATCTTGGTAGATTGGGAGGTCAATCCACGGAAGAGACGCCGTCACTTGAGATCTAGAAAATATATAAGTAAAAGGAACAGTCGGAGTAAGCTATGGGTATGGCAGAGATCGCTCAATTCTCACTCTGATAGACCAGCCCATCACCACTCCTGTCGTATAATCCATCAGTGGAACTCCCTACCAGCTGAAATAGTTGATTCCCCCTCCCTTGCTCAATTCAAATCTATATTGACCCAACACCTCCACAACTCGCTCTTCAACCCATAAAATCCCCTTTCCCATTTTTAAGCAACATCTTAACCCCTGATACCCCATCATATTATTGGTCCGACACACACTACCAGTCACCCAATTTCAGTACATCAAATGTTGCATCTGAAAACTAACACACCTGCCCTACGAGGAGAGATGTCAGCGACTGGGACTGCAGACACTCAGTGACCGGAGAAAAAGAGGTGATATGATCGAAACCTACAAGCTAATGCATGGCTTCGACGACATCCCTTACACCAGATTCTTTTGCCTCAACACAATCTGAGAGGACATTCACTGAAACTAGCGAAACCGGACCACTGGAGAACAAAACTAAAAGGGAACTGGTTTGCGATCCGGGTGATCGATGACTGGAACTCACTCCCAGACGGGATAGTAACTGCGCCCACGATAGCCACATTCAAATCACGGTACGACAGACACACGGGTATAGAGAACATTTAGGTTGACACGTCTTAAGAGGTGGGGACCACACAAGAAACCAATTCTTATTTCCCCACTACCAATTCATAGGTAAGCACTGACGTGTCATGCTATCTCCTGGGCTGCCTAATCCTTGGCCTGTCATGCGCTACCGATTGGCGGCCCTACCAGGTGAGCAACCCTGTTTTAAAGGCCAAAACATTACTGTTTAGGATTCAAACCTACTCACTCAGGTATGTTTGTGAAAGTTGGGCACCATATTTACTCAACCATGAGCGGATACAAGGGAACCAACCTTAGTTCATATTTGGAGAACCAGGTTATAGTGTTGCGGAGGTTTATGCCTTCATACACATGGCGAGTTACTTGACATCAACAATTACTATTTTACACATTCCCCCCTGCCCCTGGCCCTGCCAACTTGGCTAAGTGATACAATTTTAATCGTCCTGGTACTAATATGGAACCTCTCTGATGACAAATCTAATGCTACTGTCGCTCATGGTCGAGTGAATACGGTGCCCAACTCTCACAAACATACCTGAGTGAGTGGGTTCGAATCCTGGTCAGGATACCTCTCTCCCAAGTTACCAACATCAGCCTGTCAAACATTACATAACCTTACTCTTCCGCACATTAATTGCAATATATGTTATGGTAAGTATTATACCTTCGAAGACCGAGGTATATAAGTCCAAAAATTGTGTGACACATAGAATGAATGGCATCTCTCGCACAGATACTCATAGATGATGTTTATACTTCGATGCCAATAAAAATAACTATAATAATAATATTAATAATAATAATATAGATTTAATGTTTGGTCTTGTCACTTCTTGAATAGGTAGTATTCATTCATGACTGTCTAACTTATGGAATAGTTATACAATACAATAATTCCGAAGGGAAATTGATTGAAATCTAGAAGAGAGAATTCATGCTGTTTGTGATTTTGAAATGGCCAAGATTATTCCAGGAAGAACGCAGGAGAGGAAGGTTTTTCATGGCAACGAATATCCAGGCTCCAGCATCAGTAAGGTGGAGAATCGGTAAGAAATAAGCCTACAGTTAAAGTATCCTTCTCCTACCTGCTAATATTATCCACCCATCCACAATGAAAATTAAAAGAACATTAGGCTTCCTTAACTATTGGAACTTGTTCGACTATTTCGATTTAGGGAATGTTTGACCTTATAGTTTCTGCATGAGAGGCTGCAATTTTGAAATATATAAACTCCCTACTACGCTACTTACCAAATTTAATTGACTATTATAAATGCATAATTAAAATTGCTGTACTAATTCGTATCTCCAAATCATTTTCATTTGGGCAGCTTTCCAGTCAAACAGTAGGCTTTCCCTAATGATAGGTCTTGTATTAAATTAGGCCTACTATCTTAATACACTTTAATTGTATGTATATTATCAATGATTATGCCGTATTATACACCATTGTACATAATTTTTGGGTATTCTTTTATGGCCCTATCATATTATTTCTGGAAATCTCCGATATATACTTTAGTCTAAAGCCTACATATAATTCAAAGCTACCGCCTGACCGCAATATTCATTAGTACAACAATTAAAGACTTTAAAAAGTAATATATTTGAGTTATAATTTGACCATGGATTGCTCACTAGTTAAACAAAAATCTGTACCATTGCCTTGCTATGCATGTTATTATTAAACGAAATATAAATTTGTAACTTGACACATCTAGCCTATGTTGTTGAACAGATAATAATATATTATAGACGCCATCTTGGATGCTCAGGTTCCAATAATCTCTAATTCTTATCAGTCCAAACACAGTCCCACAGAATCTTATCTCCTGAAATCCTGCTGGTCTAGTATTGTAGAACATAATCCTATATTTTACACTTATTAAGGTAAGTAGAGCTAGTATTGTTATCTTACTGAACGCATTAAGGGTCAGTGGTTGTATCCTAGTCAATAGCATGGTAAATCAAGTTCAGAAACTATATAATATTATAATATTTATGACCTGAAACATAAATTATTTTTTGCTACGGCCTAGCGTCCTAGCTCCTAGGTTTGCAACTAAGTTTGCATCATGCATGAAATGATGAAAATCATGATGTTAATAGTTAATTAGGATTATTAGGCTAATTATTTGTTTTAAATTGTTTAGGCCTAGCCTAGGCCTAATTTATTTGTTTTAAATTGTTTAGGCCTAGCCTAGGCCTATATATTTTAGACAATTTGACTTTCGTCTTACTTACAGTCTTTGCCTAGCCTCCTAGCCTAACAGGCTAGCGCAGCCTAGGCGGCTAGGCCAGGTCTACCGTCAGAAATTACCGTCTACCGTCTAGCCTCTAGGCTCTAGGTCCCTAAGGACTCAAGGAGTAAGGCCTATTAGGGCCTAACGGCAACGCCAAGCCCTAAGCTATGCCTTCCCTGCGGCCTGCCGCCCAGCGGCCCAGACTCCAGTCTCCAAAGCCTCGGGTCTTCGCATTTCGCAAGTCGCGTCTCCAAAAATAAATACAAATCCTGGGATCAGAGTTCCCGGGATTTTTAATAATTTTTAAAATTTATTTAGTATAATTTAGCATAATTTAGGCCTACGGTGCCGCCTACCCTATATATTTTTTGTTTCCCCCATCTCAAATTCTCAATTCTCATGATTGCCATGCAGCCAATCTTCATTGATGATGAGAGCCTTGAGAGGAAATTGAGTTATTGAGGATTTGAGGAATCATGAAAATCATGACATGACTGACTTAATATTAATTTGATTTAAAAGATTATTGTATATTAATTTTTATTAAATTTCCAGGTTCAGCAGATGAGCTGCTGAGTAGATAGCTGCCAATCCTGCTATTGCCGAGACTCGAGACTCGAGTACTACAGTCCGTCGAGTCAGACTCCTGCCGGCTGCCGCCCTTGTGATACCGTTGATAACTTGATACGGCCCACTGCCCACGCCCAGCGGCCCATGACAGGTCAAGACTCAAGTCACGAGTCACACAGAACAAGCGATGAAGCGTAAGTGTTAAAAATATCCCCTTTTTCTCTTATTTACCGCTATTTATTTATTTTTATATTAGGGATTTTGCTTAGCATATTAAAAAAAATATATTAACGGTGGCCCTCATGGTGGGTGACTCCGGGTGACCGGGGTGAGGGTGGGGTCCCTGCCGCCCAGAGCCTCGGGTCTTCGCAAGTCGCGTCTCCAAAAATAAATACAAATCCTGGGATCAGAGTTCCCGGGATTTTTAATAATTTGTAAAAGTTATTTAGCATAATTTAGGCCTACGGTGCCGCCTACCCTATATATTTTTTGTTTCCCCCATCTCAAATTCTCAATTCTCATGATTGCCAATCTTCATTGATGATGAGAGCCTTGAGAGGAAATTGAGGAATCATGAAAATCATGACTGACTTAATATTAATTTGATTTAAAAGATTATTGTATATTAATTTTTATTAAATTTCCAGGTTCAGCAGATGAGCTGCTGAGTAGATAGCTGCCAATCCTGCCATTGCCGAGACTCGAGACTCGAGTACTACAGTCCGTCGAGTCAGACTCCTGCCGGCTGCCGCCCTTGTGATACCGTTAATACGGCCCACTGCCCACGCCCAGCGGCCCATGACAGGTCAAGACTCAAGTCACGAGTCACACAGAACAAGCGTTGAAGCGTAAGTGTTAAAAATATCCCCTTTTTCTCTTATTTACCGCTATTTATTTATTTTTATATTAGGGATTTTGCTTAGCATATTAAAAAAAATATCAACGGTGGCCCTCATGGTGGGTGACTCCGGGTGACCGGGGTGAGGGTCTGAGGGACCTGAGGGTGGGGTCCCTGCCGCCCAGAGCCTCGGGTCTTCGCAAGTCGCGTCTCCAAAAATAAATACAAATCCTGGGATCAGAGTTCCCGGGATTTTTAATAAATTTTAAGTTATTTAGGCCTACCCTATATATTTTTTGTTTCGGGCAGGCTAATAGCCTTTACACTCTACCGCTGAACACGGGGTGAGGCCCGTGAGGTCTTGCTCCAATCTAGGGAGTGAGACATGCGAAGCTTCACGGCTCGAAGCAACTCCATCTCTGAAGCCGCCTTGCCTCTGCGCCTCCGCACTTCACAGTCTAATTTAAAAAAAAAAAAAAAAAAAAAAAAAAAAAAAAAAGAAGTAGCCTAAATTGACACAATTTTGGTCTCCATATTTTCCATCTTGATTGATTTTAGATTGCAGGAAATGCTGTTTTAGACACCTAAATTCTCAAATTTTTCCGGGGGGGCATGCCCCCGGACCCCCCTAGAGCTCGCGCCTTCGGCGCTCGCCTCTGCGTCGTTCGCGCTATAATGATAACGAAATAATAAACCATAATGATACCACAATTCATATTTTGTGGATTGACACCCTGTGTGGGGGCAGCAGCCCCCACCCATAATACTAGGTTAGGTTAGGTAAGGTTGTTAGGTTAGGCTAATGTCTTTTCAAATCACTATCAGGGGCGTGTCTCAACATCGATCAATAGGCCTAATGGGGAAAATAGGTTTTCCCGAGATTTCTAATTAATTACAAACACTATATATTGATGCAAATGAACAATTTCTTTTATAAAAAAACACTCAAAAAATTCGTGGTATTAAAATAACATTTTTCCAATATTACTAACGAGATTCCGAGTACCGGTAATCCCTATCATATTGTTGTGGTAAAATCTATATATCTAATCTATTGCCAGGCGACATAATCCCCGAGGGTGTGACCACGAATGAATCTGCACCATGCCTCTGCCATCCATCAACCGGCGACCCTCCTCCCAACCCACTGACTTTCACTCGTATACCTCTCAACTTCATCCTTCCATTAATTCTTTCTCGGCGAGCCTCACACCTCAGTCCTTCCACCTCCCTTCCTTTCAGTTTATCAAAATATTACACCAGTGTATCGTAATATTGCATCTCCAAAAATTGTGGACAATTCCTGTCCACGACTGTAGCCTACCATAAAACACGCCAGTGGAGTAATATGAGTAAGCAAATAAAGCACTTGTCCAAGTATGAAACACGAGTCTTTGGGAGAAGAAAACAAAAACAAAAAAATTACGCATTAAATTTTCCCTTTATATGCTTCCAGTATCTAGGTTATCATTGGTCCAAATTCCTGGCCGGTGATTGGTCGCTCGTCTCCGAGAAGCGCAAAATGTAAACAAACCCAGATGCCAGATATAAATTATCACAAAATAATGCCAATAATACTTTATTTGTTGTAGCTAACCAATTTGTAAGTAATACCGATTGATCTGTATGCATCCTACCACCGATTACTATGTAGAATATACAGGATGGCTAAGAAATACGGTAGAAATGTGGAGATTAAACTTAGGCCTACATTATGGAGTCGTGATTCCTCCCACTGAGGCCGCATGCATCAGCAAGTCAGAACATGGGAATGTAATTAATTCACCACGATATTAAAACACTACTTGCACGGCAGGATAGTACAGTGAATAGCGTCTTAGTATCCTGGTGGTTTATAACATACGTGAGCTTCTTGAATGTTTAGAGCAAAGGATAGAAAATAGCAAGCACGGTTTTGGCCTAATCAGCTGATCGTCTCCCACCAACTTAGTATTCTGTAACTTTAGTGCTATAGCTTGCGTTATCTTCGGTTTGTATACAGTAAAAGGAGCTTATATGTATTCGTATTTGTACTCAGATATGATAAATTACAAAGAACTTACCGTGTTACAGCTAAGAAGGTAATTTGAAGTCCGTCACACACACACACATCCTTACGGTATCACTGTACGGAAACTGACTGAGACGGTGTTGCCAAATTTGCTTGGCGGTGGTGCCAAACATATATTTGCAAGGCGCCACATTTAAACATTGTCAAGTCAAACACTTAATTACACACCTAAATAATATTAATCCACTATATCCGTTCCTTGTAGCATAGTAAGGGAACAAATATATACAATTTAGATGCACATAGCATTGATGTTGAACATAATATCATGCAATGGTTTTATGGGATTGCAGCCCCTTAGGTTATTATACATAATTTAGTAAATTCAAAATGTATGTTTTCATTGAGAAGTTTATTTCCATCACCAAATTTGATTAAATATGTTTTAAGAATATACCAGACTGCAACTTCCCTTCACTGCGATAGCCTAATGCACGTTTTCTTTGCCGGAAGTGAAAGGCACGGTATCTTATTTATTTTATTCACCAAGACTGCGGACCAATTTTGATACAAACATTGTATTGACATAAGTTAGATAATAGATGGGAAATGAAGCATGATTACAATAGTGTGTGTTAGGTTATACAACTTATAGCCTACTTTGTAAGGCTTATGCGCTAGGCTCTAGGGGGGGGACTATTGTCGATGGTACCGCGAGTAGCCTACAAAATGCTTAACCTCTTGTGTCTGGCGACGCGTTTCTAGTTTTATTCTAGCTACATTTAGACGGTTTTGTGCAATTTAAAAAGGGTCTATGGTAGTAAAAATGATGAAGTGAGAGTGTTAAAAGCTTGTTATATGCTGGAGGCCCTTTTTAAACTGAATAAAATCGTGTAATAGCCAAACTAAAATAAAAAGAATGTCACCGGTACTGACTGGGTTAAACTCTCCAAGAAATTTTGTGTTAAGGCGGGGAAACAAAATATCAGTTAATTAGCTAACTCATTCGCCGTCGCCAATTCGCCTAGTGGGATCCTATCTTAATTCCGATTGAACTGGGGGACAACTTGAAATGTTTTGGTTGAAAATGATGGAAGTGATGGTAAGTATAATTATTATCCCATTATCCCTTATGGGACTACTGTGTCTATATATAGGCTACTATTATAGCATAACTAGTGTACTATATGTTTTAGGGAAGCCAATGGAGACAGCCGTGTATCGATCAACCATGAATGCTCGATGTTATAGTTCATGTAGGCTATAATACTTTCTCTCTCTCTCTCTCTCTCTCCCCTTCGCTAATCTCATAACATCCATCCAATAACATCGTCCGCACTCTTCAATATCCTCTCGTCTCTTCCTCTTCCTTCGCCCTTTTATAATCTGCCAGTAATCCGTTTCTCTTTTTACTTGAGTTATCCAATTGCCTCTAGTGATTCCGTTTTCTTTAAGTGGGTATTACAGGAGCGCTTTTATGGTCAACGATTTTCCGGCAATATTTGTGAGATTTTCTGCAGAGCTATCAGAAACTAGACTAAACGTAGCTTAAATTAAGTGACAGAATTATTGAAAAAGTGTACATTCAAGAGCATAAATGGCTACCCACACAAATGAATCACAATCAGCATCAAACGCAAATGAGACAGTACAATGCTTTATTATAGCCCAAATGCTTCAGAACTTGGCTTAAAAGTTTCAGATATTCAAAGTGGTGTAACCGTAACTTAACCTGATAAGCTGGCCGACTAGTGTTGACGATAACAGTCGAGGGTAAAATTGCTCGTGTGAAGCCCGTAGACGTAGTGTCACACGAGCCTTTTCCGGCAATTTTCGATGAGCAAGTTGTGTCTGGTCTCTGGGTCTTCTCCTGGGTGACCTAGATGTGTGTGAATTTGTGTTTTTATCTGTGTTTGTTCGTTGTTTTTGTGTTTTCCCTGTCCTTGCTCTGTCTTGAGTAGGCCACCCCCAAGAAAAAAGGAAAAACAAAAACAAAATAGAATGAAATAGAAAATAAAAATAAAAATAGGAAAAATGGGGATTGGGCCTGAGCATATAGATAGATAGAAGTTGTGTCTTTCAACATTTCTGTGTTCTTTTGCAAGGATATCGGAAACTAGACTGAAAAGGAAACATGTTACGTAGGCTACCTGAATACTGATCAAACGTATAATATGACATGAATTGCTCAAAAATATTTCCGGGAAAAGTGCTTCTGTGACACAGCCTAAAGCCGGTATCACACGAGTGTTTTTCCGGTAAGTTTTTTTTCTCATAATATTTTGAGGCTATTTTCATTGGAATCGGAAACTAAACTAGAAAGTAGATTATCCCTTTCTGTACCGGCGACGACTTTTTAATCTTATTCTAGCTATATTTAGACGATTTTGTGCAGTTTAAAAAGGATCTGTGGTAGCAAAAAGGGTTAAGCGATATCGCACGAAGCCAGTTAATTGCAGGAGGGCCCGTATTGCTCTGATTAAAATAGTCTTCTAGTGGCCAGAATAAATTTAAAAGGACGGCACCGGTACTTAGAGGGTTAAGTTAGGTCGTTGAATTATAATGAAACATAAAATTTGAAGCTGCTAAACTACAACTGCCCGTAAAAATTGACAGAACAAGTGCTCGTGTGATACCGCCATTAGAATTACTCCTCCAGTTGTCTCTCACGCCTCCTTTTTATTCGTTATTCCAATTATCGTTCGTATTATCCCTCTCTTTAATCTCCTCCTTCCACTGGCGTTTGACCAATTACCTGTGTCCCTCTTCTATTGGGTGAGATTTTATAATATCATGTTTCCTTGGTTTAGAGTTTTTATCGTGGAGGCTGGTGAGTGGACTTGGGGCATTATAAGCTCTCTACGTACCGTACTGTATATCTCTCGCTCTCTCTCTCTCTCTCTCTTTCTTGCGCGCTCTCTCTCTCTCTCTTTCATACTAACTTATAACATCCTATTTGTTGTGTATGTTAAGTGATGGTTTTTAATAAAGTTGATAGAAGTTACATCATAAATCTGGTATAAATATCACCACGTATATTATCATTATCTCCTATATTGCAGGCTCGCTACTGCTTGCCATGAAATGTTCGACACCTGAATGGCACGAAAGGTCTTATAATTGACAAATATTAAAATGAGGTGAAAGGCTTCATAATAACCGAGCTAATGGGGCGAATGTCTTCAAATCTCAAAACTAATGATACAATATCATATTTTTTCCATCATACAGAAAAACGAGATTGACATATATTGGCATTTTGGGCATTGCTTGCACAGGAATAACGACATTGGCTTTCAAGATGCGACAGTGATAAAGATATGCGACATTGTAAAGTATTGAAGTATTTGGACCATTTCTATTATTTCTCGTTATGATATTTATTTTACATTAGTTTTCAATGTCCAGGTCTTCCGCTTCTCTCGGTATTTACTTCTATGCACTAATATGTTTGTATGTTTGTCCTCTCTCTCTCTCCCTGTTTCTCTGTGTGTTCGTAAAAATATAAACTATTTGGGTCTATTTCGATTTCGATACGTGCTATTGCCTCTCTCTCTCTCTCTGTGTGTTCGTAAAAATATAAACTTGTATCTGGGTCCATTTCCATTTCGATACGTGCTATTGTTTTTTGTTTCTTCCGTATTAGCTTTCCATCGCCAGGCTCCTCCGTGTTCTCGATTCCGCCATACTCTGTTTCTGTCCCAGCTGACGGTAAAAGTGCTATGTCTTCAGCTTAAGGGGAGACTGACTGTTTTTTTTGGTCTATCAATGCATTCATTCATAAATTCTTAGTTTCCTCGCTAGACATACCTCAAACTTAGAAAAACATCCCCTAGACCCCACCTCAAGATAAATTTGTAATTTTTTCGGTAGAAAAATGGGCCGGCCGAAGGCCGGTTCCTCTTACAATTACAGGCTCGCTATCGCTCGCCAGGAAAAAATCGACACCTAAATGGCACGATAGGTCTTAAAATGTATAACGAAATGGGACGAAAGGTCTTAAAATCGCCAAACAAATGTGCCGAACGTCTTAATTACTCCCCTATTTTGTAACGAATTATGTTCTTAATTATGAAAACTTGGCACTAATATGAAGCAGAGACATAGTAGTTTCTTAATTTACCGTTAGTTATCGAGAAATCAGTTGCTAAGGGATTCAATTTGCCGTCAGATGAAATGAAATTCGAGTATAGGTAGAGGGCTGTGTTTTGCCGACTTGAGTTTTGTCATATCCGCAACCTTTGACGCACTACTCCTCCTAAACGGCTGCCTCCACGACATTGAACACTAAGACAAGTTGTTTGCAGAGCCAAAATGAACAAAGTGAACCTGCCGGATTTCCGCTACTGACTGTGGTGGCTCTTGCATCGCGAGTTTGTTTATAACAGGATGTAGAGGTATCGGGATGAAGCAGATTCATTCGCCATTATATTTCCGTTTGGGCATTTAATTATATATTAACTAATCTGTGTTTTATAAAAAAAAATCTTTCTCTCTCTCTCTCTATTTTGTGGTTGATTTCTATTTTTCTACCTCTTGCCAATGTTGTATCTACATCTACTCTCTCTCTCTTCCTGCGCGCGCGCGCGTTTGCAAAATAAACGCAAAATTGTATCTGGAATTATTTACTCCTTTCACATTAGCTTTCCATTACAAGGCTATCCAATTCTCTATTTGGTTATCTTCTTGTCTCCTCTCGTCCTATTTGCCTATTTGGTTTCCCCATTGTTTCTGTAATACTCGACGATATTCGGTTCTTAGCTTGAGTTTGCTCGTTTTCCTTGAGAGAGAGAGAGAGAGAGAGAGAGAGAGAGAGAGAGAGAGAGACTGATAAGAAACGAAATGAAGGAGAGGTAAAATAACGAGGGATTAATCTGTGCTATGATGAGGAGAGAGAGAGAGAGAGAGATGAGTTAAGTATAAACATGACGATCTAGCTACATGTATAGATATGTAGATTAAAATAGAAAATATTTTATATGTACCCGTACCCGGGTACCCGCTCACTCCAGGTAGATTTGGAAGAATTGGGCACCGTAGCCACTCGGCCATGAGCGGATGTAAGGGAAGCAACCTTAGTTCTTATTTGAAGAACCAGGTTATAGTCTCGTGAAGGACTATTAAGGGGAGATTTCCACTTGAGGGATTTTTTTTCTGGACCCCTTTCTCTCTCTCATGTTTAGCCCCATTGCTTTTTAGATTTTAAGGCGCTCGCCCCCTTTAGTTTGGCGATTTTAAGAACTTTCGCCCCATTTCTGTCAATTTTAAGAACTTTCGTGCCATTTAGGTGTCGATTTTTTCCTGGCGAGCGATAGCGAGCCTGTAATTTGAGAGGAACCGGCCTTCGGCCGGGACAATTTTTCTACCAAAAAATGTACAAATTTATCTTGAAAGGGGGTCTAGGGGGTGTAAATTTAAGCTTGATGGAGTTCTAGGGAAGAAACTAAATACCTCCCCTTAACACGAGGCGAGTTTTTTATACTTCAACCATGACTATTTTACACATCCCCCCCCCCCCCCGCCGCCAACTCGGCTAAGTGATACGATTTTAATCATCCTAAACCTAGTACTATGATGGAACATATCGGATGACAAATATATAATAATAATGCCGAGTTGGAGGGGGGTGAATGTATAAAATATAGTCATGGTTGATGTCTAAAAAAACTCGCCGCGTGTTCGAAGGCATAGTCCTCCACGAGACTATATCCTGGTTCTTCAAATAAGAACTAAGGTTACTTCCCTTATATTCGCTCATGGCCGAGTATGTACGGTGCCCAATTCTTCCAAATCTACCTGGAGTGAGTGGGTTCGAATCCTGGTCAGGATACCTCTCTCCCAACCTGTCTGACATTATCATTAGATATAAAAAAGCCTCATGGTATACTGAGAGGGTTAGATCTCAGGTAGATAGGAGGAGGTAGAGTACAGACTTCTGGTTGTTTAAAGGTCGACAAACAATATTTCCAATTAATCTGCAGTAAAGGTCAGTCGACAACAAAGTTCATCTGGAATAATATAGACAAAAGATCAACTCCCACCTACGGGCTAATTACATTCTGGACAATATTTAGAGGCAGTATGATAGGGTTGCCAATTTAGCTACTTTCCCGTTAGATCTGGAGGTCTTTACTTCGATCTAGAGGCACATTTTCACATCTAGCTGTGACATGTGTATTCTAGCGATATTCTGGAGATTTTAGCTATTTAAGAGGACTATTCTACTAGAGATTGTGGTGTTATTCTAGCAATTTTCGGCTTATGTTTACAATCTAGCGGACTTGATTTGGTAACCCTGCGCTATGATGGTATACTCGAGCGAAATATGGTGACAACACTGGTTCAGCCACAGGGTGCACCAACAAATTTGACAATAATCTTGATCCTTGACCTCTCTGTAACTCAAAAGGGCCTAGAGCAAACTGGCTGTAAATATCCACACCTATTTTCTGGTGGACTCTTCCCAAATGATCAACGAACTTGACAATAATCTTGGGAGTAAACTGGCTGTAAATATCCACACCTATTTCCTGGTGGAGTCTTCCCAAATGATAGAAACGTCAGCCCGATTGCTTTCATTCATTTCGAGTTATAAGAAGTTAAGGGGTCAAGATAATTGTCAAGTTCGCTGGCGCTAGCTTATAGTTGCTACTCACAACCTTGTTTTTACCTCTGTTTGTCTGTTTAAGTGTAAGCAAGATATCTCATAAAGTTATGATTCGATTTTCACGAAATTTAGTGGGCAGAATGGATATGAGCTAAGGAAAAAGTGATTCAATTTAGGAGGTGATCCAGATCAAGTACATACTTATGTGGGGTAAATCTTACACACACACACACACACAGGAACACACACACACACACACAGGAACACACACACACACACAGCCCGTAGCCTAGTAGGTAGAGCTCTCGTCTCACACACGAGGGGTCGGGGGTTCAATCCCCGGCCGGGCGGAGACAAATTGGGCTTGTCTACTTTCATGTGTTAGCCTCAGTTCACCTAGCTGTAAATAGGTACCTGGAATAAGTGGACGACGTTGTGACGTCCCATCTGGGGTTGGCAAAAATGGTACATGGTGAGATGGGTATCATATGGTTCACCTAAGCTGATGGCTACCTAAGCCTTCGGGCGAGACGGTACCATCTATAGTGAGAATGGTACCATACAGATCCACCCTAAGCCTTCGTTTCCGATGTCGCCAATTGGCTAAATACAGACTACACACACATCCACAGCCATTCCAACAGTACATAAAACACTTAACATGCATTTCACGCAATATATTCCCAGTTAAGGAGGCGCGATAATAATGAGCTTAGCTCGCATTGCGTGGATTCCCCTTGACGAACAAGTAACTGAGTAACTGAGTAACACACGCACACACACACACAGGAACACACACACACACACACACACACACATAGATACACACACACACACATGCATGAAAAACTATTTACAAAAGTTATGTACCCGAAATACATAGAACAGAAGATGACATGTGTAAAGGTTTAAGCTAGAGAGTCAGAGGTAGTGACGAGATACGTAGGTATTCAGGGGAGGCAGACCGTTTTTCTGGACCCCCTTCTCCCTAATGTTTAGCCTCACTAGTTTTGAGATTATAAGACGTTCGGCCCATTAGTTTGGCGATTTTAACACCTTTCGCCCCATTTCGTTGTCAATTTTAAGACCTTTCGTGCCATTTAGGTGTCGATTATTTCCTGGCGAGCGAAAGCGAGCCTGCAATTTTAAGAGGAGTCGGCCTACGGGCGGGACATATTTCTACCGAAAAATGTACAAATTTATCTTGAAAGGGGATCTAGGGGTATTTTTCTAAGCTTGATGGAGGTCTAGGGAGGAAACTAAAAAAAATATATGAATACATGAATTAATAGACCAAACAAACGGTCAGTCTCACCTTCAGTTGTGTGTGAGAGAGAGAGAGAGAGAGAGAGAGAGAGAGAGAGAGAGAGAGAGAGAGAGAGAGAGAGAGAGAGAGAGAGAGAGAGAGAGAGATTCGTTGGTTTATATAGATAGATATAGGAAGATAAACATATAGATAAATAGTAATAGGTAAACCAATAAAATAAATAGATAGATAGATAGATTGATAGATAGATAGATAGATGGATAGATAGATAGATATAGATACCATAGATAGATAAAGCAATAATATAAATAAATACGTAAATCTTTTCATCTCAAGAATAAACATTTTAAATATAAGCTAATATTCCCTACAAATATTTTATGCGGTTATAAATCTTCGTAATTATAAAGTTCGCTACCCAGTAATTTCGCTCCTATCACTTTATAATTATAGTTTCTTACGAGCAAAAAGACTAAATTTTATAATAATTTTAGTAACACGGCGTCTTTATTTAAATTTATTCTTGCTATTACTCGAAGAATATATTTAGTTTTTACTATATAATATATCAATAAAATGACTAAAAAATACGTAAATTATGGCGTTCGAAAACCTTTTTGTTCTTAAAATTGACAAAGAAATAGGGCGAAAGGTCTTAAAATCACCAAACAAATGGGGCAGACGTCTTAAAATGTCAAAGCTGATGGAGATAAGCATGAGGGAGAAGGAGTTTCAGACAAAAAAACACCTCCTTAATTGTATCACATTTTAATCAGTAGGCGATTATCAGTAGGCAATTCTTCGCAGCTTAGTAAAGAACCAAAGGAAAATAAAATCAGTTTAAGGGGGCCCACCTGGCTTTTTTCACTTTATCTCCCTCTCTCTTTGGCTTGTATCTATGCGGCCCCATCCAGCCTACTGTTTTAAGACGTTTATCCCCATCCAGGTGTCGATTTCTTCCTGGCGAACGATAGCGAGCCAGCATTGTATGGAAAAATCCGGCTTTGCCGGAGAAATTTTTCTATCGAAAAATGTACAAATTTAGCTTGCTGTCAAAACCAAAATATAAATATACTGGCTCGCTACCGGTCGCCAGGAAAATATTGACACCTGGATGGAGGTAAACGTCTTAAAACATTAGGCTGAATGGGGCCGAATGGATACAAGCCAAAGAGAGAGGGAGAGAAAGAGACAATTACGTTTCGCAGATAGTCAAAGATATCTCCATTAACCCCTTCTGTGCCGACGACGTCCTTTTAGCATTATTTGGCTACTATTAGACGATTTTCTTCGGTTGAAAAAGGGCCTCCAGCAATTAGCATGCTTCAAAATACATCACTTAATTAAGCCTTATTACCACCACAGATCCTTCTTATGCTGCATAAAATCGGCTAAATATAGCTAGAATAATATTTAAAAGACGTCCCCGGTACAGTAGGGGGCTATAACCCCCAAACTCCCACAGCTACTTCCTAATCTGCATAAAATCGCCTGGTGGTAGTAACAAAAAAAAAAGGAAAAGTAGAGATTGGGCCTGAGTAGATAGATAGATAGATAGATAGAGAGATAGATAGATACATAGATAGATAGATACATAGATAGATAGATAGATAGAGAGATAGATAGATACATAGATAGATAGATAGATAGATACATAGATAGATAGATAGATAGATAGATAGATAGATACATACATAGATAGATAGATACATAGATAGATAGATAGATAGATAGATAGATAGATACATAGATAGATAGATAGATAGATATATAGATAGATAGATACATAGATAGATAGATAGATAGGTAGCCAGCCCAAAAGTTCTAGGGTCTAGTAGAGATTGTATAGTAGGGGAGACTAGGAGGGGATGGTTGATTTTTCTGGCCCCCCTTCTCCCTCATGTTTAGCCCGATTAGTGTTTAGATTTGAAGACGTTCGGCCCATTAGTTTGGCGATTTTAAGTCTTTTCACCCACATTTCTTTGTCAATATTATGATTTTTCGTGCCATATAGGTGTCGATTTTATCTTGGCGAGCGATAGCGAGCCTGTATCTTAGGAGGAAGCGGCCTTCGGCCGGGACATTTTTATACCGTAAAATGTACAAATTTATCTTGAAATTAGTTTTTGAGATGTGTTTTTTATCTATTTATTTGTTTAAAGTTTGATGGAGGTCTAGGAAGGAAACTAAACAAAAATAATGAACAGATCTATAAATAAGCAAATAATACGCTCATCCCCCCTTAGTGAATAGACTATATAGGCTATCATCTAGGGTGCAGGGTACAAGATGCTGTAGATCCAGTCGGTGTAGGCACTGAGTCGGGTGAACACCACTCGAAACCCGGGCCGGCACGCTGCGGAGAGGCCGAACAGTTCATCGCCGGAGGACAGAATGACACCTCCGTAACTCTGGTTGGGTAGAAAAATGAAAATTATGATACTGCTACTATTACTACTACTACTACTACTATTACTACTACTACTGCTATCACTCTTCCTACTACTACTACTAATACTACTACTACTACTACTACTACTACTATTTTTGTTTTTATTTAATATTGTTCATACATTATATTTTACAAGCATCAGATATTACTGTTCTACACCATGCAACTTCAATCCAGTCGCCTCCCTATGCGACCCTCTGCCACTGCTGCCTCGTAGTCCACTTCTGCCACCGTCGCTGGTTGTGGTGCAGACCGTCTTGTTCCCCGCAGGCATAGTAGTGCTGATCTGAGCAATGAGAAAGATAGACGGCACCTCATCCAGGCTACGACGTGGCTCCTGGGCTGTTGCTTCTTCTCTGCAATGAGCTCTGCAAGCCTTGAATAGAAGCACTGGGCCCTGGGTCCCATCCCTCCAGATGTGGTGAAGACTAGTGGGGTAAAGCTGCCTTGTTCGATATTTAAGATCCTTTCCCCATATGCCCTGACCTTTTCTTGTTCGTTCCTCTTGTGTGCAGCATCCAGAGACAGCTCGCTGTAGTTATGGGCCATTGGGTCAAATACTCTTATGTCAAAGAAAGCTCGCTGTGCACTTGTCCAAAAACCTCTTGCACTAACATCCACTCGTGCTTCATTGGATGTGTTGGCCGTCCTGTGCTGCAAGATCTCTCCATCCAAGGGAATGAGTGATGGTTCGCGCACCACATCTCTACACACCTCCCTGAGCATGTTCACCGTTACATCTCTTACTTCATCGTGCCTGATGCTGATGAATCCTCCTTTCTTACATATCATGGAGTGGTCTGCATCGTTGTTGGTTCCACAAACGCATCGATCGGGCAGTCCTTCAATTGGCCAATCATACCTCAGTGCAATAGCACCATTAAATTCTTGTTTGTTGAGATTGAAGACTTTTGCCTTGATTGGTAGTGTTGTCAGCCAATTTGAAGCATCCGTTTCTTGTGCTATTTGTAGTTTTCTTGTTAGTCTCCAGGAAAGTTGTCCCATCAATTGTGCCAAGTCATTTTTCTGTGAGTTTTTCCTCTCTGACGTGATGGTCTTTCTGATGTTGTAGATGTCCGCCTGGTCCACTTCACCGTCAGAATCTTGTGCTACGATACGGTCAGTGAGAGATCCTGTTATCTTTACCGAGTTCAGGTATTCCGTTGTCGCCCTCCTCACTGGGTTGATGATTCCCTGCCCTCCCAACCGAGAAGGCAGTGCGAGCAACTCCCTCTCTGTATCACTCGGGGTGTGCGACGTTACCCACGCTGGGATGAGTTTGTCTCTGATGGCATCTTCCAGCGGTTGAAGTAATGCGCTCACATTTGGAACGGTTCGCATCAAGTAGGTCCAGCGATGTTTGACCCCATTTTCCCTTCTTAAGTAAGCCAATTTAGATTTACAGAAGAACGACCAAAACTTACAGTACTAAATGTCCACAAACATCCCAGTAATGTAAGCATGTTTCCATCTATTTGATTTATCCTATGTGTTTCCAGTCTCAGTTACAAATATCAGAGAACCATCTATTCCTAGACTCATTACTATGCAATCTGAATCTAGTCACATCCTGTTGTGACTCTCTGCCACTGTCGTTGGTTTCGGTGCAGACAGTCTTGTTCTCCAAAGATTTAACAGTGCTGATCTGAGAAACGAAAAAGATAGGTGGTACCTCTTCCAGGCCAATACTTGACTACTGGGCCATTGTTTCGTATCTACAATGATCTCTTCTAGCCTAGAATAGAAGCACTTAGCCCTGGGTCCCAACCCTCCTGATGTGAATTTGTAGGACCCTTTGCCTGTATGCCCTGACCTTTTCTTATTCATCCATCTTTTTTGCAGCCACCAGGGACAGCTTGCTGTAGCTGATGGCCGTTATGGGTCGAATATCCTTATGTCAAAGAACACGCTCTGTTCTCTCTTCCAGAAGCCTCTTGCACTAACGTCCAGTCCACCTGTGCTTCATTTGATGTGTGTGCCGTCCTGTGCTGCAAGTTCTTACCATTTTAAGGGGGTGATTGTTGGTTCGCACGCCACATCAAGATACACCTCCCGTAGCATGATCACAATCGGCCAAACATACCTCAGTACATTGGCATCAATAAATTCTTGTTTGTTGAGGTTGAAGCCTCTTGCCTTAATTCATAGTGTTGTCAGCAAGTTTGAAGTGCCTGTTTCTTGTGCTATCTGGATTATTCTTAGTAGACTAAGTGAAAAAGTGACGCTTCACCCAATTCAGGTGTCAATTATTTTCTGGGCAAGTAATAGCTGGCCTGTTACTTAGAAGAAATCGGCATTTGGCCGGGACATTTATATATATATTTTTTTTTTACAATTTTAGCTTGAGGGGGTATGAAGGGCCTGTTATAGTTTAAAGGAAGTCTAGGGTTTGGTATCCTAGAGGTCAAACTAAAATACATTGCTCGAAAATGGAAAAAGCAAACAACATCCTTAATGTGAAACTGTAACAACAACACTCTCTGTGGACGAAACGGTCTTTAAACTTGAAAGTATGTATGTAATAAAAACAACAACAACAACAACAACAACAACAACAATGCCTACTACTACTACTACTTGAACTTGAACTATTACTACTACTAATAATAAGAATAACAATAATAATAATGCCACTTACCACACATAGTTCCCTAGAGTATTGAGCACCAATACAGATGTACTTCGACTCACTAAGCTCGACTCCCGGTATGCAAATCCCATTATCAGACATCTTCACAGCCACTGATATCGGCTTGTACTGATCCTCGGCTTGAAAAAATAATAAAATAATCAATCAATCAGTTAATCAATCAATCAATATATATATACAGTGTATACTGTATGTATATATATATATATATATATATATATATATATATATATATATACCGGTATATATATATATATATATATATATATATATATATATATATACTGTATATAACTAGGCTGTCCAGTAAGTTTTCATTAGGGCAAAACAAATTATCAATGTTTGTTTAATTTCATCACTCAAATGATATATTTAGTGTTTTTTAATCGTATCTGGTGGTTCACAATTTTCTTACGGTATTCCACTGTAAATTGGAATAATAATAATAATAGTAGTAATAATAATCATAATCATAATCATAATAATATTAGTAATAATACAAATAATACTAATAAAGATAATAATAATAATCATCATCATCTGCCCTTTAATACTGACCTTCGTGAGTAAGACCATAGGCACCAACATTACCAGGCGCCAGATCAGCTATATCGGCATGCACTGAGGAGAGAGATACAGAGGCTTTAGTCAATTAGAATTATACTGGGTGATGGCTGGTCCTGTCCAGAGTGAGGTGTGGCATCCTCTAGCCAACCTTACCGTTTCTGTCTGTCTCTTTTCCTGTGCTACTTTGTCTACTTCGAGGGCAGGAGGCTACGAATCTTCCTCCCCTTGTAAAATTTACCTACCAGACGAGACAAAGAAAGGGGTGAGTGAACACGAAAGTGGTCCCGGCCCCTAAGAATTAGAACTTTAAATACTGTTCCTGTTTGGGCTCTCTCTCGAGTCGGCCACCCCCAGAGCTATGGGGTATTGTGCCTGAGTATATACATACAGTACATACAGTACATACAGTACATACAGTACATGCATAAGACTATACTGTAAACATCTTGTCTTATTTTATCTTATATTGATTGATTTTACTGTGTATTCGCATAGTATAGACGTGGGGCGAAAGGCCAGTTATAGACGAAGACACTAAAACATTATAAGGAAGACAGCCAGAGATTTTAGTCAATTATGAATAAACTGTACACATCAATTATCTTTATTTTGACATATTTAGCTGTTTCTTCGTATATCAACATGCGATAGATCAGCTATAGATGTAAACAATAAGGGACACTGCCAGATATATTAGTTAATAAGGAATATACTGTAAACTTATTATCTTATATTGATTGATCATTCTGTTTATTCATCAATAAATTATTAAAACGGACTGTAATTTTCCATATCTATTTACTGGTTGACTCTTTCCATGGGGCAAAAGGTCTTAATTAATTGCCAACTAATGGGACGAACATCTTAAGATCTCAAAACTAATGGGGCTAAGCATGAGGGAGAAGGGGGTGCAGAAAAAACACCCTTTTAATCCGAGGAGCGCGTAATTGCCT
The DNA here is from genome assembly GCA_032716605.1 of Paralithodes platypus. Lineage (NCBI taxonomy): Eukaryota > Metazoa > Arthropoda > Malacostraca > Decapoda > Lithodidae > Paralithodes > Paralithodes platypus. The sequence goes on from CM064523.1 coordinate 12,285,362, forward strand.
GTCGACAAACGTAGTTATATGCAAATTAATTACCTTCAATTCTGACAGAATTCGCTATATTTACCACATAAAGCATTATTTCTTCTCCAGGTGCATTTATTTTACTTATATGATGAACATATGAACCTTGAAGAGCGATAAAAGAAGTGGGAAAAGCATTTGGGTGGTGAACAACGTATATTTTTGCCGCCGCCTGGCCGTATCTTGGGGCGGCAAGCTGAGAGACACACACCCTCTCCTTGCAACGTCTCTCAACACACTGAGCGACCCAAGAGTGATCTCACAGCTCTAAAAGATCTCTAAATGACGCAACCCTTTCTCCCAGCTTGCCTAATGATAATTCAAGCGGAAAATAACCGATAAATGATGAAAATAAGAGGGAAAATAGCCGACAACTGAGGAGGGTGGAAAAGGAGGGGGGGGGGGGGGGGGGGGGGGGGGGGAGGAGGAAAAGAGGGGGGGGGGGGTAGACACATATCCATGAGTGGTAGGAAGTACTAGAGAGGAATTATCTCACCAAATGACATATTCCTTTGCTTTGAGAGCCCCTGGGGCATTTTGGAAGGGTTTTTTCATGGTCTTGCTTCCGTGAGGTCTATCACATTTGCTATACACATACTTCCATGAAGCTTATTGCACTTGCCAGGTTAACTCTCTGCACAAAATATGGACACAAAAACTTTCCCTAAGCCAAGGATAATTACTGTATTATTCTAACAGTATGCTCACTCTCACTCACTGGGGGCTTACGCTGCGGCGATGCGTGGCTACACTCACCCTCGGATTATATTTCCAGGGGTCCCTCTGTTCGAGTTCGCAGGCTGCAACTCGGTCCACCCTTAGTTGTTCCCGACATGAATGGTCGACTTTATTCAATCATGAATCACATGGTCTTCCCCGAGGTCTACTCCACTCAGGGTTGTCACCCACCAAACCACCGCATTAGCAGGGTCAACTTCAGAGAGGCGTGCCACGTGCCCAAATAGCTGAAGCTGGCTCTCACAGACTATGCAACCAATATGTCTCTAATCCATTTCAGAGAGTATGTGTTGGTTTTATATGTGGTCGTACCATGAACCTTCATGATTCTGCGTAGACACTTGGTACCAAGCAGTTGATGTGTCTTTCCAAATTACTGTTGACTATTCATGTCTCATGACAATATAACAAGATGGGGAGCACCAGTGTTTTGAAGATCGGCAACTTTTTCCTCCTGCACCGGTATTGACATCATCATATACTCTTGTTGACAGAATCCATAACTCCATATGCTCGGCCGAGGCAACGAACAAGATCATGCACTACTGTTATGGATCTCGCTACCAAGATATGTTAATTTATCCAAAACCTCTATGTTGTCACCACACCCTAGTACATACTGCACTGCTTCGCTCAACAAGTCACCAAAAGCTCGGACTATAGTCTTAGTCCAAGAGACTTTTAGATTCAGGGGCTCTAACTCCTTATATAGTACTTCGAGAGCTCGTGTGAGAATCTCTAGCAACTCCGTGAGGATCACTGTATCATCAGCAAAATCAAGGTCTGTGATTTCGACATTGTCGACCAATTCTCCGCATTGACTATGACTGACTGTCCGGCCCAGTATACAGTTCATACAATTGTTGAAAAGTAAAGGTGCCAGCACACATCCCTGTTGCATTCCTGATATCACAAGAGTTAAATATGTTACCGGTGAAGGAAAGGGGCTTACCCTTGATTATTTTATATACTTTCCTAACCTTATAATAGATTGGCTATATGATGGACCCTTTAACTACTATTATTATACTTTCTTTAAACATATAATGTGTCACAGTGTACATAATAACTTACCAGTGAAGGTCTGGGGCCTGACACTGATCAGGGCGAGGTTACTTTCACCCGGGTCGCCGTCATAGTTCTCGTGGACCATGATAAAGTTACTCCACAGCACCTTAATACGAAACCCATTGGCCTCCACCACCCGTATCCCTGCCAGGCTGAAAGATATATACAGTATATTAAGGGAGCTCAGACGATATTGTGCAGCATAATTTACTGGCTCGGCTCAATGGTTTAAGAAGGGGGTTTAGTTTGCTCTCTAAACCTCTATCAAACTTAAAAAACACCCACAAGACCCCCTTCGATATAAATTTGTAAATTTTTCGGTAGAAAAATGTCCCGGCCGAAGGCCGATTCCTCTTCAAATACAGGCTCGCTATCGCTCGCCAGGAAAAAAATTGACACCTAAATGGCACGAAAGGTCTTAATATTGGCAAAGGAATGGGGCAAAAGGTCAGAAAATCGCCAACGTAATGAGGCAAATCTCTTAAAATCTCATAACTAATAGGGCTAAGCATGAGGGAGGAGGAGAACTCGAAAAACCAACTGCCTCCCCTTAATTAGTGAATAGAACACCATATGAGGAGGACCACTGAAACGTATATAGACGGTCATTAGTACCCTAGACCCTTTGATCAACAGGCAATCCTGCTAACCACTGCACCACAATGCTCTTACAAGGGGAGAGATGGCCCGTTATTCTGGTCCCCTTTCTCCCTCGTGTTAAGCCCCATTTGTTTTGAGATTGTAATACGTTCGGCCCATTAGTTTGGCGATTTTAACATCTTTCGCCCAATTTCGTTGTCAATTTGAAGACCTTTCGTGCCATTTAGGTGTCGATTTTTTCCTGGCGAGCGTTAGCGAGTCTGAAATTTTAAGAGGAACCGGCCTTTGGCCGGGAAATTTTTCTACCGAAAAATGTACATATTTATCTTGATGGGGGGTCTAGGGGGTGTTTTTCTAAGCTTGATGGAGGTCTAGGGAAGAAACTAAAAAAATATATGAATACATGAATTAATAGACCAAACAAACAGCCACTGTCCCCTTAATGTTACCCAATGACACAGGAGGCTGGCGTAACCATCCAAAAAGAGGATATGGCTGCCCCGCTACAAGGCTCGCGGTCTCGTGGAAGGAGTAACAACAGATACCGAGGTGCTGCGTCATGGTCTTTGGGGATAACTCGGTACTCAGTAGTGGCTAGGTCCTCAGTAGTGCCTTGGTCTTCCTTTAAGTCCTCAGTAGTTCTTTGGTACTCGGTAGTGGCTAGGTCTTCAGATTTGCCTCCCTTCTCAATAGTGGGAAGGTCCTCAGTAGTGGCTATTTTCTCAGTAGTAGCTTGGTCCTCAATATCAGTTAGGTCCTCAATTTTGCCTCCGTTCTCAGTAGGGCCAAGATCCTCAATAATGGGTAGGTCCTCATTTTTGTCTAGATCCTCAGTAGCAGCTAGGTCCTCAGTATTAGTTAGGCCCTCAGTAGTAGCCACCTACAGACAGAAATAGAATGGTGATTATACGAGAGTAACTTTAGCGAATCAGTTGTGTGCCTTAAGGGGAGGGTTTTAGTTTGGTCTCTAGATATCCATCAAGCTTAAGATTACACCCCCTTGACCCCCTTTCAAGATAAATTTATACATTTTTCGGTAGAAAAATGTCCCGGCTGAAAGCCGGTTCCTCTTAAATTACAGGCTCGCTATCGCTCGCCAGGATAAAATCGACACCTAAATAGCACGAAAGGTCTTACAATTGACAGAAATGGGTTGAAAGTTCTTAAAATCATCAAAATACTGGGGCGAAAGTCTTAAAATTAGAAAAGCAATAGGGATAAACATGAGGGAAAAAGGAGTAAAAAAAAAACTCCCTCAAGTGGATACCTCCCCTTAACATTATGCACATTTATAAGATTTGTGTTTTTAAAGTTTCCGACTTGGGGTATTCTTATGTATTCCCATCCCTATACTGTCCAACTCTCTAACTCAGGAGTGAACCGATTTTCTCAGTCTTTCTTTCATTCAACAAGCAAACTCTGGAATTATCTCCCTCAATCTATTTTTCCCTCATCCTACGTATTGTGATTTAAATTATGCAAGCATTACATAATTATTGAAGCGGCCAATTTATAATATATGTATTTTACGATTAAATTAATTTACGAATAAACTTTTTTTCTTCCATACATATACAAATTGATAATAACATTATTTATATGTATATTTATGCACAAGAAAGTCTTCGTAAATTGATTATGAAAGATTTAATTGCATAATGAAAATCTAAGGGTGGTTAAGAACATAATTATGTCCACTACAGTACCTTGAATTTAACTCTTTAAATTTTAGGGGACACTCGTTACAGGCAGCTTTACCATTTGTCTCCTTCTTAAGCATAGAAAAGAAAATGGTGTAGTAGATTATGTCCAGTATGTTTTTATTTAAGATAATTTAATATTGCTATATAAGGTAGAATGATGAAGTATGGTGGCTATAGGTTATGGTGAGAGATATAGCAGAATGGTATAAGATAAATTATATACAGTATATACTGTATGTATATATATATATATATATAATATATATATATATATATATATATATATATCTATATATATATATATATATATATATATATATATATATATATAGAATAATACATATATATATATATATATATATATATATATATATATATATATATATATACGGTATATATATATATACGGTATATATATATATATATATATATATATATATATATATATATATATATATATATATATATATATATATATATATATATATATATATATATATATATATATATATATATATATATATATAATCCCGATTCCACTAGGAAAAGGGCTGTGTTTTGCTGAATTTATTGCTGATATTTATCTTATTGTCTCCAGAACCTTAGATGGGTTGGGGAGATTGTAGGCACCAATCGAACAGGGCAGTACCCAAGGGAGGCCCCATAGGCATATGATAAGGAGTTGCTGGAACTCCCGTTTCATTTACCTGGCTTCCCCAACTGTACCGCTTACATCAGGTCTCAATTAACACAATCTGGTACGGCCTCTTGGGGGTTAGTATGATATTTTGTTTAATTATATTGAGGGTTTTGCTTGTTTTTGCCATTTCGAGCAATGTACCTTAGTTTGTCCCTTAGGCTAACGAAAACGCCTTTCCAGATAACCATTTACCAAAAAAACACAAAAAACACTCAGACCCCTTTTATTTTAACTTTGTACGTCTCGGCCGAAGACCGAGTTACAGGCTAGCTTTCGCTCGCCCGGATTAATAAAATCAACACCTGAATGGGGTGAAGCGTCTAATAATTGTCAAACTAATGGGGTGAAACGTCTTAGAAACTCAAAACTAATGGAGGGATACAGGGGAAGTTAAGAAAGACCTCCTTCGGACCAAATAGGGTTTAATATGTATAATACTGTGTGTCATCTTATATTACTAAGATGTTAAGATCACCATAGTCTAAACATATATATATATACCGGTATATATATATATATATATATATATATATATATATATATATATATATATATATATATATATATAAATGAATAAACAAATGAATTGATAAGTAAATAGATAATGAAATATAAACAAACTCACACCAATAGCCATGCAGAGAAGAACAAGCTGGAGTACCATGATGGCTGCCGGTGTGCTTCAGACTGACTAGGGCCCGTCCAGTACCTCTCTCTTTTATAGACAGAGTCAACCAACACCGCCGTTTATAGGGAGAGTGTATAGTCTGAGTCACGAGTGTTTATTTATCTATTTATTATGTTTGTTTATTAATTTATTAATTTAATTATGTATGTACTGTATGTATTTATTTATGTATTTTAATTTTCGTTCGGGAAATTAAGGCGGTGTCACATGAGCACTTGTATCGGGGTCGCAGTATTCCAGTCAAAGATGACCTAAAAATCAAGTCTACTATCTAACCATTTTCTTTTTCATTTGGCTGTATTTTGTACGATAGAGTTCCTAATCGTGTACAAGGGAATTCTTTATACGAACAAACGAAGTTAAGGCGAGATTTTCAATTAAGGATTTTTTTTTTCTGGACCCCCTTTTCCCTCATACTTAGCCTCATTAGTTTTGACATTTTAAGACGTTCGCCCCATTAGTTTCGTGATTTTAAGACCTTCCGCTCCATTTCTGTCAATTTTAAAACCTTTAGTGCCATTTATGTTTGATTTATTTCTGGCGAGCGATAGCGAGCCTTTAATTTAAGAAGAACCACGCCCATGGCCTTTGCCCGGTACAATTTTCTACCGAAAAATGAACACATTTATCTTGAAGGGGAGGTCTTTTGGGTGGTATTTTTCAAAGTTTGATGGAGGTCTAGGGAACAAACTAAAAACCCTCCCCTTAATCAATCAAAATATGATAATAACTGGTAGCGGATTCAAGGCTCCGATACACAGGATACCAGTCAACATGAAAGAGATCATTGGCGAGTTTCAGGCTACAAGGAAGTTGGAGTCGTAAACATCGATATAAAACAGAGTAGCAATAATAATGTAGGTTTCTGATGGATAGACAGTATGTTAAGGGGGGTGACCTGTTTTTTGGGTTCACTCCTTTTCTCTCTTTCTCTGGCTTGTATCCATTCGGCCCCATTCAGACTACTGTTTTAAGACTTTTACCCCCATCCAGGTGTCAATATTTTCCTGGCGAGCGGTAGCGAGCCAGCATATATGTATTTTTGTTTTAACAGCAAGCTAAATTTGTACATTTTTCGATAGAAAAATGTCTCCGGCGAAGCCGGATTTCTCCATAGAATGCTTGCTCGCTATCGCTCGCCAGGAAGAAATAGACACCTGGATGGGGATAAACGTCTTAAAACAGTTGGCTGAATGGGGCCGAATGGATGCAAGCCAGAGAAAGAGAGAAAAGGAGAGAAAGATAAAAAAGCAGGTCACCCCCCTTAAATGTGGTTTGAAGGGCGTATAATTGTACTACGACCGTATTATAGCTGGTAATTCCCCTAAATATCGACATACATATACCTCTAACTTCCTTATAGTTTCAAGCTATAAGGAAGTTGGAGCCGGAAACATCGCTATTAAGTAGAAACACGATAATCGTGTAGGTTTCTGATGGATAGAAAGTATGTTGAATTGGGTTTTATGTATTTATAAATGTACTACGACCGCATTTTAGCTGTTAATTCTGCTAAATATCGATGTCTACAGCTCCAACTTCCTTATAGAACGAAACTCGCAAGTGGTCAATTGTCAGATAGCAAAGTCGATTATTAGCTAGTTTTGACTCGGATACTGAGACTTCGATACAGCCACCGCTAAAGTCCTCGTGCGACACCCATTGTTGAGCTATAATTCATGTTCAATAAATAATACACACAAAATATAAATATGTTCAAATCAAGCCTTTTTATTAATTTGTTTAGATGTTTAGCCAGTGGGAATCAAAGCGGGGTTTTTGCTTTTTCTGAGCCTCTTTCTCCCTCATGTTTAGCTCCACTAGTTTTGATATGCTAAGACACTCGCCCCATTAGTTTGGCGTTTTATATACCTTTCACCCCATTTATTTGTTAATACTTAAGACATTTCGCGCCATTTAGCTGTCGATTATTTCCAAGCGAGCGGAGAAAACTTTAAATAATAATTGATGAATAACTAAATAAACTACATATATATAATTAAGGGGAGATGGGCCGTTTTTCTGGACCACTTTCTCCCTCGTGTTTAGTCCCACTAGTTTTGAGATTTTAAAACCATTCGCCCCATTTCGTTGTCAATTTTAAGACATTTTGTGCCATTTACCTGTCGATTTTTTTCTGGCGAGCTATAGCGAGCCTGTAGTATTAAGAAGAACCGGCCTTTGGCCGAAAAAAATTCTACCGAAAAATGTACAAACTTATCTTCAAGGGGGGGGGGGGTTCTAGGGGTGTTTTTTAAAGCTTGATGGAGGTATAGCGAGGAAACTAAACAAGTTATGAATAACTGAACAAATAAACCAAAATACCAGCCCATCTCCCCGTAAACCTTAAGAAGTTATTTATTCACAAAGGATCGGATTGAAATATTGGACACCGATTATGCAATAAAAATGACTAAAAACACCTTTAACCCTATTTGGTCCGAGGGGGTGGTTTTGTTCCTCCCTTGTACGCTCCATTCGTTCGGAGATTTTAAGACGTTTCACCCCATTAGTTTGGCGATAATCAGACGCTTCATCCCATTCAGGCTTCGATTTTTTTCTTTCTGGGTGAGCGAAGCCAAGCCTCTAACATATAATTTTTTTACCTTTGGCCAGGATATATTCCTTTCGAAAAATGTACAAAATTAGGTTGAAGGTGATCTGGGTGAGTATTTTCCTTATTATTATTATTATTATTATTATTATTATTATTATTATTATTTTACGTTAAAGAAAGTCTGTGAAGGCGTTTTTTGTTAACTTCGGGGACGAAGTATACTACATTGCTCGGTTACGTCATAAACAAGCAAAATCCTCCATACTAATTAAACCAAATATCCTAATAACCCCCAAGAGAGTGAGAACCAGAGAGGGTTAATGAAGGGGTAACTGTAATAAAATCGTGAAGGCCAGACCCATTTGAAGGATAAGGAGGGAAGTGATGATCATTAGCAAGACACGTAAAATTATTATGGTTAGTAATTAAGTGTCGTTAAATTCACATTGCTAAATATTAAGAGTAGGGTGTGTTTTATGTTAGGCTGATAAAGTTATATTTAGCACACAGGCAGACGGATAGATAGACGACAGACGGACAGAAACACACACACACGGGTCGCTGTGGTCCAGTGGTCTAGAGCGCTGTGTCTTGCGCGCTGATCACGAGGGTCGGGCCGGGTCGAGCGTTCGAGTCCCCTTCAGAATGCTAAAGTTTTTTTCGGCAATAGCTGCTATCAGCCTGTGTTAGCCTACACATCTTCTCACCAATAAAAAGTGCATCTGCGTATGTACTTGGTGGGAAGCCAGGCACCTCACGGTCGCCAAAGGTCGCATGTGAGCTCGTAGTTAAGGTAGAATAAGTATTGTACTGTACCTAGGTTTAAGAAAAACTTTGTAGATCTTTAGCCTCAGGGCTGCAATGAACAATAAACCGACAATTATTATTTATAATTATTACACACACAGTATATCTATATCATAAATGCAACGGTTGATGTCTGTTTTTTATGTTTAACTGTTCTCTATATGCGCCCACACAAAGGGGTTTAGGGTGTAGGACCCAGCTAGTATGGAGGTAACTCAACCCGGGGAGCACAGGCCAGAACCCGTCGGCCTCAGAAGCAAAACAGGATTGTCTAGCCATGCCTGTGCCCATACCAAGGAGTCTAGGGCGGGATGCCCGTCAGGTATGGGGGAAACACAACCTGGGGAGCGACTTATAGGCTTGGTCCTGTCTGCCTTCGAGGTTCTTTAGAGGCGAGTTGAGCAAGCCGAATCCTTTTTTTTTTGCTCTCTCTCTCTCTCTCTCTCTCTCTCTCCCTAATTTGCATCGAGAGTTCCAAGCCCAGCAATACACTCTGCAACTTCTCTCTCTCTCTCTCTTTCTCTATCTCTTGCATCGAGAGTTCCAAGCAAAGCAATACAATCTGCAACCTTTTATGTTTTTTCTAGTTATTATCTTCCTCTCCTTCTCCCCCCCACACACACTCTCTCTCTATCTCTCTCTCTCTCTCTCTCTCAAGGCCAATCGATCATTGGGATATATTAAGAGAAATTTGACTTATAAAAATGAGAACATTATAGTACCTTTATTTAAAAGTATAGTGATATCTTGAATATGGCGTACAATTTTGGTCTCCTTATCTGAGCAAGGGCAGATTGAGAAACTCGAGTCGGTGCAGCGTAGAGCAACGAAGTTGATTCCGTCACTAAGAAATAAATCTTAGCATGAAAGACTAAAACAAATCAATTTGTTTTCACTTAAGAAAAGAAGATTGCGAGGTCAATTAATTGAGTGTTTCAAGATACTAAAGGTATTTGACAAAATTGATGTAGATTAACTGTTCAACATAGATAATAGTTCATTAACACGAGGAAATAGAATTAAATTAAAAAACAGGAGGGCGAATCTTGATGTCACAAAGCACCTCTTCACCTACGAGTGGAACAAATTGTCAGAGAAAGTGGTACAATGTAAGACAATTGACACATTCAAAAGTCTAGACGTCTATACATTAATTTTGAGGAGGTGGGAATAATATAGGTTGACAAAAAAAAAAAAAAAAAAAAAATAAGCATAAGTAGTATACAATATTTCTCAACTTCGTTTTTTACTATATATTTCCCAGTAGAAGTTTTTCTCATTCATTTTTTCCCCAACTGAATTTCATGCCGACCAACGGTCGGAGGGTGAGGTGGGTGGGCAGAGAGCCTTCTGCTTTGCTATCCTTGCCTTCGACTTTGTAGCAAATTCTATTTTAGCATTAAGTCCAGACTACTTAGTAGGGACTGCAAGGTCTGTGTAGTCTGTGTACCTATGCAACTCTCTCTCTCCCTTTGCATCGAGAGGAGGAGTTGCAAGCCCCCAACAATACAATCTGCAACCTGCCGCCTTTTCTCTGGTTACTTAGTGCGGGGCTTTGCGGTTCTTTATAATCTCTCAATTAAACTTTGCGACCAACTTCCGCAATTAATTTGGCGGGTTTGCAACAATATATACACTGACACGGCAACTCAAATACCCCGAGTACACACGCGCGAGCACTCACTCTCTCTCACGTACATGGGAATTATACGTACATACGGTGGCATACATGAATAGACGCACTGACTGACACACATATTCGGGTACATATAATTATGTGGTCTCTCTTTCTCTCTCTCTCTCTTTCACACACTCACATGTCCGCACACTTTATTATACCAATCTCATACACATACATGTACACCTTGGTGTTATATACACATGACACCCACAGACACACCCAAAGACCCCAACCCACGCCCACACCCCCACCTACACCCATACACACCCAAATCCCTCCCCCCCACATACACACACGCAGACACACCCAATAGTCACCCCAACCCACACCCATTACACACAGACACACCAAAATTCCCTTCCCCTCCTCCTCCCCAACACACACACACACACACACACACACACTCCAATTAATATCCACCCTCAAAGTTCCCTCTCTCCAGCACAGAACTTGGCCACACACACACACACACGCGCGCACAAACTTTATTATGTAGTAACTTATTGGACAGTTTTAAAGTGGATAATCAGAGTCTGTCATTGAGTTACGAGGGTTAACAAGGGATAGTTAGTGTCTCATAGGCCTGGCGGTTCATTTCTGGGAGACAATGTAGATGCGAAGAAAGATATGCTGTATTGTGCAGTACATTCATTGTAAAGTGTGCAACATACCATACCATTTACCCTTTTCCTAAGCTTCTTTACCATACAGCTATATATAAGTTAAAAGATAATTTGTTCCATGCAGAATATACATTTTGGGAAATGTTTCCAAATATAAAAACTACCAACCATGTACTTCCGGTGTCATTGAGCATTGATACCGTGGATTGAACAACAACAGCAACAACAATAACAACAACAGCAACAACAATAACAACAACAGCAACAACAATAACAACAACAACAACAACGGCAACAACAACAACCAAAAAAACATTAAACAAATTCACATAGAGGAATATTGTCTCTTGATACACAATTAGAACGAACACTTATTTGTAACAGAAAACGGTACACATAAGGAATGTTTACGCCTTTGAAGATTATGACGCATTTTGACAGTTTATTCTGGCTGTCATTAGACGATTTTATGCAAACTATGAAGGGTCTGTGGGGAATGATAAGGATAAGGACTATCTTAATTAACCCTCTGCTATCCTTATGCCCTTCCCTTGTGAGTAATAATCGCCAGACAACAGAAAATAAATGCGTCATCGTTTCTCCTCAGCTTGGGGTTAAGGGGGGTGACCTGTTTTTGTTCTTTCCTTTTCTATCTTTCTCTGGCTTGTATCCATTTGGCCCCATTCAGCCTACTGTTTTTAGACGTTTATCCCCATCCAGGTGTAATTTTTTTACTGGTGAGCGGTAGCGAGCCAGCATATTTTTTATTTTTGTTTGACAGCAGGCTAAATTTGTAAATTTTTCGATAGAAAAATTTCTCCGGCGAAGCCGGATTTCTTCATATAATGCTGGCTCGCTATCGCTCGCCAGGAAGAAATCAACACCTAGATGGGGATAAACGTCTTAAAATAGTTGGCTGAATGGGGCCGAATGGATAAAAGCCAGAGAAAGAGAGAAAAGGACAGAAATAACAAAAAGCAGGTCACCCCCCTTAAACTGTGCATGTGTTGTAATAGGAATCGATAAACCGAAACAAAAAACACTATTTATGCGTATTATTCTTGTTACAATTATCCTCTTCTGTACCGACGACGTGTGTATAATTTAATTGTTGCTATATTTAGACTATTTTGTGCAGTTTGAGAAGGAGCTGTGGTAGTAAAAAGGGTTAAGGGAGATAGTTCGAAGCCTGTTCATTACATTTTAAACTTAATGAAATCGTCTAATAGTAGCCAGAATAAAGACGTCGCCGGTACAGAAGGGGTTAAGGGTTGATGTTGTTAGTGTACTCAAGACTTATAACTATTTTATATGTTTATAACTTCAGGGAGTTGCCTTTGCAGTCTACAAGTTTCCACTGATAAGAGTCCAAGAGCTCTTAACTGATTCCCGAAGATTAAAGAGAGATGTTCTATTTATTTATTTGTTAGTGTGTGTGTGTGTGTGTGTGTGTGTGTGTGTGTGTGTGTGTGTTTCTTTTTTTGTTTTTAGCTTCTTCCCTAGACTTCCATCAATCATAAAAAAGTAAATGCTCCCACGATCCCCCTTCAAGTCAAATTTGAGCAGTTTTCGGTAAAAAAAAATGTCATCCTATATTGCAAGCTCGCCACCGCTCGTCAGGAAATTATCGACACCTAAATGGCACGAAAGGTCTTAAAACTGCAAATAATGGATAATGATAATTGTCGTTTTAATATTCACTTGCAGCACTGAGGCTGAAAATCTACAGAGTTTTTCTTAGCCTAGGCACGGTACAATGCTAATTCTACCTTAACTATGAGGTCACAAGCGACCTTTTGCGACCGTGAGGTGCCTGGATTCCCACCATAATACATACGCAAATGCATTGGTGAGACCTATGTGTAGGCTAACACAAGCTGATAGTTGAGCAGCTTGGCTATATTTTTTTACCACGCTACAAGCCTCTCGATCGATCGGGATGGACGATACTTTAAGATTCTGATGGACTAGAACCCTCGACCTCGCGGTTAACGGCACCTTAAACCACTCGGCCAACCCGATAAGAGAGAGAGAGAGAGAGAGAGGTAGATAGATAGATAGATAGATAGATAGAGAGAGAGAGAGAGAGAGAGGGACCCCATGCATATCTAGGCCACACACATCCCTCCTAAGTCTGGAATCCGGAGATGTGACTTCTGAATGTTATAATGTCATGTTTGGGTTCCATTACTGACTATGATGAGAGTGTGTGTGTGTGTGTGTGTGTGTGTGTGTGTGTGTGTGAGTGTGTGTGTGTGTGTGTGTGTGTGTGTGTGTGTGTGTGTGTGTGTGTGTGTGTGTGTGTGTGTGAGAGAGAGTCGGTGAATGAAAGAGAGTGTGTGTGTGTGAGAGTCGGTGAAGGAAAGAGAGTGTGGGTGGGTATGTTTGTATATATGTGTGTGTGTATGTTTGTGTGAGAGAGAGAGAGTGTGAGTGTGTGTGTGTATACTGTATATGTGAGTGGGGGGTGGGGGGGTTGTGTGTGTGTATGTGTTTGTCTTGCCTTTTTCTTATCTTTGATTCTGGTTAAAATTAGGCGTTTTTATGCAGTTTAAGAAGGCCCTATATTAATCAGAGGGTTTGTTAAGATCATATTTACCCCTTTCAGTCCCTAGAGATAGATTATAAGCTAAAGAAAATCGTCTAGTAGTAACCCAAATTTGATGCAAAAGACTCAATCGTGCTGAAGGGGTTAATTTTATCGCTTAACCCCTTTATTACCGAACCGTCTTCTCCATTGTGTTCTGGCTATGATTAGACGGTTTTATTTAGATTAGGAAGGACACGAAGCAATTAAAAGGCTTCAAAGTATCTCGAGTCACCTTTTTAACTACCACAGATCCTTCCTTAGCTATATTTAAACTTCTAAAATGTTTCAAATAACAGAAAAAGTCATGCTCGGTAATGAAGGGGTTAATATCCACCAATAATGAAATACGCCCATGTTATACGCACCCCCCCCCCCCATAAACTCTAAGATTATTCTGCCTTCAGGGGGGATGATGGCTAATTTTTCTGCCCCCCCCCCCCTTCTCCCTCGTATTTAGCCCCATTAGTTTTCAGATTTTAAGACGTCCGGCCCGCTATAGTTCGGCCATTTTAAGACCTTTCACCCCATTTCTTTGTCAATATTAGGACCATTATTGCCATTTAGGTGTCGATTTCTTCCTGGCGAGCGAGAGCGAGCCTGGCATTTTAGGAGGAACCAGCCTTTGGCCAGGACATGTACAAATTCTTATCTCGAAGGGGGGGAGGGGGCTATGTTTTTTGTATATTTGTTTATTTTATTTGTTCTTCTTTAAAGCTTGATGGAGGTCTAGGGAGGCAAGTAAGACAAATTATAAAAAGATAGATAAGTAAGCGAATAAATACGCCTATTCCCCCTTAACCCTATTTGACCCGAGGGAGGTCTATTTGAACCTGCCCTGTTTCACTCCATTAATTTGGAGATTTTAAGACGTTTCACACCATTAGTTTAGCGATAATAAGACGCTTCACTTCATTCAGGTGTCGATATTGTTTAGGGCGAGTGATAGCGAGCCTTAAACGTAAACAGAACGCCCTTGGAAGAGTTAGCACCGCGCAGGGTATGCATACTCCTAGGCTGCGTTTTAAATTGTCTGTGTATCTCTCGTACCTTAGTTATCTTTACATTGGATATCTGGGGAATTGGATATCTGGGGAATTGGATATTTGGGGACTAACATTCCCAATTACAACTCTCCCTTCTCCTCTACCCCCTCCTCCCTTCATCCCTTTCTTTCTCCTTCTCCTCCTCCTTCTTCCTTCCCTCCTTCTCCTTCTCCCTTCCCTCCACCCTCCTCGTCTCCCACTCCTTCTTCTCCTCTCATCTCTTCCTCCTTGCTCCTGCTCCTGCTCCTTCTCTGCCTCCTCCTCCCACCCTCTTCCTTCTCCTCCTAATTCACCCCTCCTCCTCTTCCTCCTTCTCCTCTCCCCCTCCTCATTATCCTTCATTTCTTCTCCCTCTTTTCACCCACCCCTCCTTCTCTCCAGCCTCATCCTCCCCTCCTCCTCCTTCTCACACACCCCCCTCCTCCCCTCCTCCCCCCACCCACAATGTTTCTCTCCAAAGATAAATTAGAAAATGAGTTAGACACAAGTTTGCAAGAAAGTCAGCCGAGGAAATTGCAATAGTTTCTGTTATTTGGCCAGGGGTGTGATTGTCTGGTTTGGCAGTTGTGGCTGTTTTGGTGGTGGTTGGGATGGTTGTGGTTGTTTTGGTGGTGGTTGGGATGGTTGTGGTTGTTTTGGTGGTGGTTGGGATGGTTGTGGTTGTTTTTGGTTTGGCTGGTTATTTGGTAGCTGTTGTGGTTGTTATTTTGGTGGTGGTGATGGTATGGGTAGTGGTTGTTATTGTTGTGGTTAGTTGTTGTGGTAGTTGTGGTTGTTGTTGTTGTAGTTTACCAGACTGCCTGGCCGAACAATCCCGAGTCTGGTAGACCGAAGCCGCTTCAGATGCTCGGGCCCCCGAAGGGGCCAGGGTGAAATAAGATCTGTGTCTGAGAGGGCAGCGGGGGAGGGGATCATCAGCTCATGGGTTTGCACCCCCAGGCCAATGCTCCCACAGTCCACAGCCCACCTTGCAGTGCCACCAAATCGAGTGATCTTGCCAGCACCCAGAAGGAAAAGTACTTCAGTAAAAGAGACAGGCAGACACGGCTAAGGTTGGGTAGAGGATGCCAAACCTCACTCTGGATAGGACCAGCTCTCACCCAGGTATTTATGGTTGCTGTTGGTGGTGGTGGTGATGGTTATTTGGGCAGTGGTGTGATTGTCTTGCTTGGCTGTTGTGGTTGTTGTTGGTGGTGGTTGTGATGATAGTTGTGGTAGTGGTGGTTTTGTTGTGGGTGTTATTGTTGGGGTTGTTATTGTTGTGGTTGTTGTTTTGGTGATGGAGATAGTTGTGGTGGTGGTTGTAATTGCAGTTTTCATTGTGGTGGTTGGTTGTTTTGGTAGCTGTTGTGGTTGTTGTTGGCGGTAGCGATATTTATTTAGGCAGTGAAGTGAATGTCTTGGCAATTGTGGTAGTTTCAGTTGTAGTAGTAGTAGTAGTAGTAGTAGTAGTAGTAGTAATAGTAGTAGTTGTGATTGTTGATTTGGTGGTGGTGATAGTTGTGGTAGAGGTTGTTACTGTAGTTGTTGTATATGTTATTGTTAATACGTAGCCCTGAACATTTTTATATCGAAAATGTTCAAATTCTTATAAGGGAGCATTTATTTGTATTATCTTTTTTTACCTTAATGGAGGTCTACGGACGAAACTAAAATTAACAATGAAAACAAATAAATAGATCCAGTAAATAAAGTAAAAGCAATCTGATTCTACACGCTCTTCCCTATTGACCAAGTCATCCAAATATTTCTACAGCCCACCACAAAATATATAGTAACTCATCCAAATATTTCTACAACCCACCGCAAACTCTCCTCCTCCTCCTCAATGGCCGGGGTACTCCATATTTTATATGCGTACTTTTTAAAGGCTCCAGAATGGGCGGGCCCTCCGCTCCCTCCGGCTATCTCTTTTGGTATCTCTTTAGGGACAAATTGAAAGAGAAGGAGGGGAGAGAGGAATGATTGGAGAGAGAGAGAGAGAGAGAGAGAGAGAGAGAGAGAGAGAGAGAGAGAGAGAGAGAGAGAGAGAGAGATTTACATAGATAATACCCTTAACACACATTTTTACGAGCAAGATGAGGTGGTCAGGATTTTATTTTATTAAAGATAGAATTACCTTCAATGAAAAGAAGTGGAAGAAAAGGACAACATAACAGAGAGAGAGAGAGAGAGAGTAACTAATATATGCGTGAGTGTTTTCAGACGTGGCAATGATCGATGACTTCACTTTGCAAGCATTCCGCAACATCGAGTGGTTGAGATGCCAGTTGCTAATTTCGCAGAAACTTGCAACTAATTAAACAAATCTAAGAGAACAAAGGCAAGGCGAAAATATAAACAGGAGATTAAGAAGGACCTATTTTATTCAGATGGTTTATAGGGATCGTATTTACCCCTTTGAATCCTGAATTATAAGCTAATTATAAGTAGATTACAAGCTAGAGAAATGCGTCTAATGGTAACCAGAATATGACGAAAATTGCGTCATCGTGTAGAAAGGGTTAACCCACAGACTTCTAAAATACTTTACTAAGCTGAATAAAATCGTCCACAGGTAGCCAGAATCAAAGATAAAGCGTCATCTGATTGAAGAGGCGAAAACAATGAAATATGCAAACACGAGAACAGCGATCGGGTTGCAATTGCGTTTTGTTGCATTACAGAGTAAATAATAATGTTCTGTATACAATGAGGTTGACGACTTATTTACTGATCCTAGCTAAGAGTTGGCGATTTTACTAAGCATTGTTCAAAACTATATCAACTAACCCGCTGACTTTCACAATGTCTCCCTAATCTGAATAAAATCGCCTGCTGATAGCCAAAAAAAAAAGGGAAAAAAAAGTGTCATTACATACTGAAAGGGTGAAGCCGGTACCACACGGGCACTTTAGCGGCGGATGTATCGGAGTCTCAGTATCGGAGTAAAAAATCTAGTCTACTATCTGACCTTTAATTGTTCATTCATTATGCCTGTGTTTTGTGTGTTAAAGCTCTAAATCGTGTACAGTTCAATTTAGTACACGAATAAACCCACCAATTGACTTACAAATAAACCTAATTTATGAAATCAATGAAACTAATTAATACATGTGGTACTCCAAGGAAGCGAACCTAGGATACTAACACCGAAATTCCGCGCACTAACCATTATGGTATCAAGATGAAATCAGCAAAATCAGTCAAAATTACATGATAACCTGTAGCGGATTCAAGGCTTCGTTAAATGTGGCCGATAATCTTGCTAGTGTAACGCCGGGGTGAAGATAATGAAATATGCAAATCCGAGAACGGAGATCGAGTTGTGATTGGGCTTTGTTGCTCTACAGAGTTAATTACTGGAGGTTCTGGGAAAGGTCATCGTTCGGTAGATCAAGCAAATACCAGGAAGTTATATCGTTATAATAGGGCATGGCTTCGAAACACACACACACACACACACACTGCACTGGCGGACATTAGCGGTGCGGTTGACCAGTGTCGCATTTACTCATGTATATAATTATATGCTAGCATGTATTTTGAAATAACATTCGCCCCATTAGTTTGGCGATTTTAAGACCTTTCGCCCTATTTCTTTGTCAATGTTAAGACCTTTCGTGCCATTTAGATGTCGATTTTTCCAGGCAAGCGATATTGAGCCTGTAATTTAATAAGAACCGGCCTTCGGCCGGCACATTTGTCTACCGAAAAATTTACAAATTTACCTCAATTTTTTTTTGAAGCATCATAGAGGTCTAGGGAGTAAACTAATATATATATATATATATATATATATATATATATATACTGTATTAATAAAAATAACATAAATTAAAATATAAAATAAAATACCCCCCCCTACACCCCCCCCCCCCCCACCCCATTAAAGGTACCCCTCCCATTTTTGCGTTATCGTATTGGTTCCATTCCAAGTTGTGCATTATTCATTCGCTTGTGTTTCAGTATTCCATGTTTAATATTGTTTGATGGAGTACGGGCCATTTTCCGTTATTACATTGGCTCCCGTCCAGGTCCTGCATAATTTGTTGCATGTATTGCGTATGTTTCGATAATTTGTTGCATGTATTGCGTATGTTTCGATAATTTGTTGCATGTATTGCGTATGTTTCGATAATTTGTTGCATGTATTGCGTATGTTTCGATAATTTGTTGCATGTATTGCGTATGGTTCGATAATTTGTTGCATGTATTGCGTATGTTTCGATAATTTGTTGCATGTATTGCGTATGTTTCGAAAATTCACATAATTAATCAAATTGGCAGCATATACAGTAATTTCATATTGCTGTATTGGTTTGCATACTGTCATTATATCAGTATAATAATCAGTACATTATGGCGTTCGAAACTTATTTAATATTATGGTTTCTGAGCTGTATTAAGGGGGGTGACCTGCTTTTTGTTATTTCTGTCCTTTTCTCTCTTTCTCTGGCTTGTATCCATTCGGCCCCATTCAGCCAACTATTTTAAGACGTTTATCCCCATCTAGGTGTCGATTTCTTCCTGGCGAGCGATAGCGAGCCAGCATTATATGAAGAAATCCGGCTTTGCCGGAGAAATGTTTCCATCGAAAAATGTACAAATTTACCCTGCTATCAAACAAAAATTAAAAATATGCTGGCTCGCTACCGCTCACCGGTAAAAAATTGACACCTGGATGGGGATAAACGTCTTAAAACAGTAGGCTGAATGGGGTCAAATGGATACAAGCCAGAGAAAGATAGAAAAGAACAGAACCAAAACAGGTCACCCCCCTTAACCCTTTAAATTACAGTATTAAACCAGTAAACACCCCTAGTATATAATGTTGATAGTTAGCTATGCTTGTGACTGATACAATAAAGGTGTTAAGGGGAGATTTCCACTTGAGGGATTTTTGTCTTTACCCCTTTCTCCCTCATGTTTAGCCCCATTGCTTTTGAGATTTTAAGAAGTTCGCCCCATTAGTTTGGCGATTTTAAGAACTTTCACCCCATTTATGTCACTTTTAAGACCTTTCGTTCCATTTAGGTGTCGATTTTTTCCTGGCGAGCGATAGCGAGCCTGTAATTTAAGAGGAACCGGCCTTCGGCCGGGAAATTTTTCTACCGAAAAATGTACAAATTTATCTTGAAAGGGGGTCATGGGGGTGTAATTTCAAGCTTGATGGAAGTCTAGGAAACACACTAAAAACCTCCCCTTAATTAAGTTGACAATACTGCTGCCTGTTCTGTGACCGTAAAAACAAAGAAATAATTTTAACAGTGTATATATCAAAGGAAGGTTTTTAAAGCTTTTAGTCAAATAAGGCCATTTGGATGTTATACTGGCACATGTTAGGCAATTTTATACAGATTAGGAATGATCTGTGGGCATGAAAAGTGTAAAGACTATCTCAATTAAATAGTGGTCAAAATTAAATAGGGGTGGGCACATATGAATCGCCTCCATCGAATCACCATTGTTCTTGAAGCGTTGAATAAGAAAAAAAATATATATTAATAAAACTAAACAGCACACTTGATGCAATTGGCTCTTAGAGGATTATGCCGCGTTTAAACAGTAAATTCTGGCTATCATTAGACGATTTTGTACAGCTTAGGAAGGATCAGTGGGAATTAAAAGGGTAAAGACTATCTCAATTAACCCTCTGACTTGCATATACCTTTCCTAATCTGAACAAAATCGTCTACTAATAGCCAATCAAACACAGACAACAAATGCGTCAAACAATCTGGAGGGGGTTAATGATATGCATAATTCATTCCATTATCATGATGTTTGGATAATTAACTTACCCAGCATTATTGAAGTATAACATTTCGAAATTCCTAATCTTTTAATTTTAATGCCTTTGTTCATCCACTCTCTCTTTCCCCTCCCAATGACCCTCTTTATCGTTTTGTCTATTGACGTCATATTATTAACTCTTTTAGTATACCGGGGCGCATTCTTGTATTTAATTCTGGATATTATTAGACAATTTTTTCAGGTTTAGAATGGGTCTGAGTTACATTAAGGGATAGCTGGGATAGACCTTACCACTTTGATTACTAGACATCCTTCTTAAGCTGTAGAAAACCGTCTAGGGTTACCCTCCTCCCCCACCCCCCTCAAAAAAAACAAAAAAAAAAAAAAAATCTATATACTGTATATATATATATATATATATATATATATATATATATATATATATATATATATATATATATATATTTATATATTATATATATATATATTATACATATATATATATATATATATAGATATATATATATATATATATATATATATATATATATATATATATATATATATATATATTATATATATATATATATATATATATATATATATATATATATATATATAAAAGGAATTTGTAAAAATAGGGTAATGATTATCGAATCTATAAAAGGTTAAACTTACTAAATATAAATATATATATATATATATATATATATATATATATATATATATATATATATATATAAATATACTGTATATACAGTATACTGTATATATAATAATAATAATAATAATAATAATAATAAGAAGAAGAAGAAGAAGAAGAAAACCATTAGTAATGCCATGTTAATTGTGCACGTTCCTTTGTTCTTTCTCATTCTCCCTCACACTGATCCTCGCCATTGTATTGTATATCAGACCCACATAGCTGTAAAGGGCAGATTTCCACTTAAGGGATATATTTCTGGACCCCTTTCTCCCTCATGTTTAGCTCCATTGCTTTTGAGATTTTAAGAAGTTCGCCCCATTAGTTTGCCGAATTTAAGAACTGTTGCCCCATTTCTGTTAATATTAAGACCTTTCCTACCATTTACAGTAGGTGTCGATTTGTTCCTGGCCAGCGAAAGCGAGCCTGTAATTTAAGAGGAACAGGCCTTTGGCCGTGACATTTTTCTACCAAAAAAATGTACAAATGTATCTTGAAAAGAGGTCCAGGGGGTGTAATTTTAAGCTTGAAGGAAGTCTAGGGAACAAATTAAAAACCTCCCCTTAACTCCTTCACTCCCAGTACGTACGGTACCTCTCATCATATGCTGGTTATCATTAGACGATTTTCTTTAGTTTGTAATCTAACTATGCGACTCAAATGGGTAAATATGATCTCACTAAATCCTCTTAGTAACATAGGTCCTGCTAAAACTGCATAACACCATCTTATCTTAGCCAGAATCAAAGGTATAAAGCCGTTATGGTGCTTAAGGGAAGACTGGCCGTTTGTTTGGTGTATTAATTAATGTATTCATATATTTGTTTAGTTTCCTCCCTAGACCTCCATCAGGCTTAGACAAACACCCCCTAGACCCCCCTTCAAGATAAATGTGTACATTTTTCGGTAGCAAAATGTCCCGGTCGAAGGCTGGTTCCTCTTAAAATTGCAGGCTCGCTATCGCTCGCCAGGAAAAAAACACCTAAATGGCACGAAAGGTCTTAAAATTGACAACGAAATGGGGCGAAAGGTGTTAAAATATCCAAACTAATGGGCCGAACGTCTTATAATCTCAAAACTAGTGGGGCTAAACATTAGGGAGAAGGGGGTCCAGAAAAACGGTCTGCCTCTCCTTAACCCTTTGAGTACAAAGGTGAATAGGTAATTAACCCCTTCTGTACCGTTGATGTCCTTTTAACTTTTCTCTGGCAACTATTAGACTTTTTTATTCAGTTTAAACAGGACCTCCAGCAATTAACAGGCTTCGAGCTAACTCAACCAACCATTTTAAGTACCATAGATCCTTCCTAAGCTGCATAATATCGTCTAAATATAGCTAGAATATAATATCAAACACGTCGCCGGTACAGTCGCGCTAATAAGTCATGTCCCAGCTGGTATTACGTTTGGCTTGCTCTGCGCTGTATTAATGTATGTCAGATGTTGAATAGGGTGGGTAAGTGTAGGAACATGTTTGTATATTTCGCTCGATATGACGAAATGAAGCCTAGATATTGCTGATACCAATTATTGATCAAAACATACTTGGTGCCGAGACATCACTTATTAGCGCGACTGTACTCAAAGGGTTAAATAATCCATAATCATACATTCTTATAAAGGTAAATTGGTAGTGATTAACCCATCTATTATAAGGAGAGAGAGAGAGAGAGAGAGAGAGAGAGAGAGAGAGAGAGAGAGAGAGAGAGAGAGAGAGAGAGAGAGAGAGAGAGAGAGAGGTATATCACTCTCAATATACCCAATGATTATATATAACTATTATATACCATTTATATTAACAGTGTAGCGACAATTGACCACTTGCGAGTTTCTGGCTATAAGGAAGTTGGAGCCGTAAACATCGATAATCTAATAAACAGAAATACAATAATAAAATACGTTTGTGATGGATAGAAAAGTAAGTTAAATTGGATTTTATGTATATATATAAATGCACCACGACCGTATTGTAGCTGGTCATTCTGTTAAATATTAATGTCTACAGCTCCAACTTCCTTACAGAACGAAACTCACAAGTGGTCAATTATACGACTATATTTGGTTTAGGAAGGACCTGTGGGGGTACTTCTACGACTCACTCTTTCCTGTTGTTATATGGCGACCAGTAGACGATTTTATTCCGTTTCACAATAAGGCAGGGGGGAGTAATTGAGATAGATTGTACCCATGTCGATCCCTAGAGGTCCTTCCTAGGCTTAAATAATACTTGGATGCGATTCAGAATGCAATACAAATAACGCCATTTCTCTCTCTCACTTTCACTCACACACACACACTCACTCTCTCTCGCTTTCACTCACACACACACCCATTCACTCACTCTCTCTCTCTCTTCTTTGCTATCCTTTCCTTCCACTGTCCCTTATTCTCGGGTTAGCTATCTCTACTAGAATTAAGTCCTGACCACCTCGCAGGGATCGTAAGGTCAGTGTGGTCAGTGTATCGGTGTAAATCTATGTAAATATGTAAATCTATGTAAATCTCTCTCTCTTTCTCTCTCATTACCCCTCCCATTACTCTCATTAGCGTTCCCCCTTCCATCTTTATCCCCTTTCCTTCCTACTCTGCTTCCTTCCTATTCCTCTCTTCTGTGTTAACCCTTTCGTTCCGATGAGACGTTTGTTGGGGACTATCACTAAACGATTTAATTCAGCTTAGGAAAGACCAATGGGAATCATAAGGTAGATTGAGAAGATAAACTTTATTCCTTAAGGGGGTAGTGTTTGGTTTTTGGTCTATATATTTACTGTATATATTAATATATATTTTTTTTAGTTTCCTCGCTAGACCTCCATCAAGTTTTAAAAAACACCCCCTAGACCCCTTTTCAAGATAAATTTGTACATTTTTCGGTTTTGCCGGCCGAAGGCCGGTTCCTTCTAAAATTAGAGGCTCGCTATCGCTCGCCAGGAAAAAAATCGACACCTAAATGGCACGAAAGGTCTTAATATTGACAACAATTCCAATGCAAAAACACCAAGAAATTGTACGAGAAAAAAATTGCTCATCGAAAATTGACGGAATTGAGATTATAAGGCGTTTGTTCCGTTAGTTTGACGATTTTGAGACCTTTCAACTAAGTTTGTTGTCAATATTTAGACCTTTCGTGCCATTTAGGTGTCGACTTTTTTCCTGGCGAGCAATAGCGAGCCTGTAGTTTTAGAAGGAACCGGCCTTCGGCTGGGACATTTTCACCGAAAAATGTACAAATCTATCTTGAAAGGAAGTCTTGGGGGTGTTTTTTGTTAAGCTTGATGGAGGTCTAGCGAGGAAACTAAAATATAATTGAATAAATTAATATATAGGCCAAAAAGCAACCACTACCCCCTTAAGCTCATTAAATTAATGTGGCCCAGGATGCACTTAAACTAGTGCTATCAGATAGTGAAGTCGTTAAAAGTTATTAATTAAAGCGATCTATCTATCTATCTATCTATCCACACACACACACACACACGGCCCGGTAGCGTAAGTGGTAGCGCGCTCGACTCACAATCGAGAGGTCCAGGGTTCGAATCCTCGGCCGGGTGGGGACAATTTGGGCTTTCTCCTTTCACGTGATAGCCTCAGTTCATCTAGCTGTAAATATCTACCGGACGTAATTCGAGGAGTTGTGACCTCGCTGCCCGGGTGTGTGGTGTGTGAAAAGGTCTCAGCCTTACCCAATCATCGGACGATACGAGCTCTAAGCTCAATTCCGGGAGGATGATGGCTAGCGAGAGATCCTCCTCAAGGGATCCTCAGGATCGAAAGTTAATTACACAAACACACACACACACTATCTCTCTCTCTCTCTCTCCCCCATCCCCTCCACGAAGCTCTCCACATAACTCCCCACTCTGCATTTAGGCCCCCGTTAATCCCCTGGTAATCCCTCAGAGCACCCCTGGTGGTGAAATGTACCACAGATGTTCATGATACCCACAGGTCGGAAATAATACACAGTACACCTCTTATATTAATGGTATCATGGTCTGGGCTATGTTGGTTTTTATTTATCATCATTCCCCGTATATGTACAGTGGCGCTAGTAAGTCATGTCTCAGCTGTCATTACGTTTGGCTCACTCTGTGCTGTATTAATGTCTGTCAGATGTTGAATAGGGCGGGTAAGTGTACGAACATGTTTGTATATCTCACTCGAAATGAAGAAATCATGTTTAAATAGTTGCTGATACCAATTATTGATCAACATATACTTGGTGCCGATACATCACTTATTAGGCCGACTGTACGTGCACAGGGTTCAATAATTACACTAGTTCTGGTTTTCCATTTAATATGGGTAAGTTATGCGGCACAGAATGGGTTGGTCAATCTATAGTGGTGTCCCACCACGGGTCACGGGAGCAGATGAGCCGCCTGGGTGTAGGAGAACGTGATGCGGGTGGCTATGTTGGGTATGAGGGTAGCGTAGGGAAACTTATAGGTGGTGAAAGTGTCAAAGGCGCAGAACTTGGAGATCCTTCATATAGCCCGACGGTATTGCAGTAAACTAGGCTGGCGTTATCGTCGATGGAGCCTGAAGAGTTTCTGGCGCAACACGCAGGGAGTTGTGCACAAGTAGTTACATCTGTGGCAGAGGTTCTGGCTATCAATGTATACGTGGGGCTGGTGAGACATGCATATTGCATATTACAGATGAGACCTGAGTGAATGTAAAATGTGTCAAGGCCTTGCACTGAGTGAGACATGTAAATACTGACACACAGCTTCTGAGGGCCCTACTTGCCTGGTGCTCTATTTAGGGTTCTTTAACCCCTTCATTACCGGTGACATCTTTCTATTATATTCTAGCAACTATTAGACATTTTTACGCAGTTTAGAAAGAGCTTCCAGTAATTAACAGGCTTCGAACTATCTAACTTAACCCTTTTTATTACCAAAGATCCTTCTTAAACTGCACAAAATCGTCTAAATATAGCTAGAATCACATTAGAAAGCCGTCGCCGGTACAGAAGGGGTTAAGTAAGAAAAGACATTGCATAAGGTGGGGCTATTGGAAGGTAGTCTTGTGGTTTTGGCTGGAGTTCTGTGGTGTTCTTCACGTGGAACATGGGTGTACATGAATAGGGAGAGTGGACGGCTGATATGTCTTTGTTGACCTGGTGCACGCCGCAGTGGTTGTCTCAGCTGGCACATGTTTCCTATCTTCCCTTTCTCAGTTACCAGGACTACGACGGTGTAATTGTTTTTTGACAGAATTTCACCTTTGAAGTTTATATTGCTACAATGATATAATACATCTCAATAATTTTAACACAAATAAACATAGTTAGAGCTTATGTGAGCTGTTTGTATACAGAGAGAGAGAGAGAGAGAGAGAGAGAGAGAGAGAGAGAGAGAGAGAGAGAGAGAGAGAGAGAGAGAGAGATCTGCTATTAAATCAGCAGAACACTGCAACTCCCACGTCCTTAATATCGAATATAGCCGGAGAAGCTACTACCTCAAACAATTATAGATCACTGAAGCTTAGCGGGGATTATACGAGAGAGAGAGAGAGAGATGAAGGCATTGTTGAAAGATTAATTTAGAATGTTGAGAATAAATTGTGAAAAAGCCCGAGAGGTCCATGTTAATATGAATATAATTATCTGGTGATGACTGTAAAATCATAAATGTGTGTGTGTGTTAGTTTGGGACATGTGTGTGTGTGTGTGTGTGTGTGTGTGTGTGTATGTGTGTGTGTGTGTGTGTGTGTGTGTGTGTGTGTGTGTGTGTGTGTGTGTGTGTGTGTGTGTTAGTTTGGGACATGTGTGTGTGTGTATGTGTATGTGTATGTGTGTGTGTGTGTGTGTGTGTGTGTGTGTGTGTGACATTGTGGGTATGCATGCGTGTATGTGTATTTGAGTGTCCGAGCGTGAGTGTGCGTCCGTGTCTGTGTGCGTGTGCGTGTGTGTGTGTGTGTGTGTGTGACGTAGTGGGTGTATGTGAATTTGAGTGTCCGTGGGTGAGTGTGCGTCAGTATTTGTGTGTGTACGTATATGTGTGTGTGTGTGTGCGTGCGTGTGTGTGTGCGTGCGTGTGTGTGTGTGCGTTTGCTTGCTCGTGGGATCCTACCGATATTCCCCACTAAGCTTGCAGTCACAGGTATTTCCTCCTGGTGCCTTATAGTATCTCTCTCTCTCTCTCTCTCTCTCTCTCTCTCTCTCTCTCTCTCTCTCTCTCTCTCTCTCTCTCTCTCTCTCTCTCTCTCTCAAACACACACACACACATCCATTTATATTTCCCTGAATATACATAAATATCTCCCACTGACTCACTCACTCACCCTCTCTCTCTCTCTTTATAATATATCCATGCATCATCTGGCTATCTATATATCTATTTATTTATCTATATATCTATCTAACTATCATTCTATCTTTTCAGCCATCTATTTGTATACCTATTTATCTCTATGCTTAAGGGGAGACTGACCGTTTGTTTCGTCTATTAATTCATTTATTCATATATATTTTTAGTTTCCTCCCTAGACCTCCATCAAGCTTAGAAAAACACCCCCTAGACCCCCTTCAAGATAAATTTGTACATTTTTCAGTAGAAACATTTCCCGGGCGAAGGTCGATTACCTCTTAAAATTGCAGGCTCGCTATCGCCTGCCAGTAAATAATCGACACCTAAATGGCACGACGGGTCTTAAAATTGACAACGAAATGGGGCGAAAGGTGTTAAAATCGCCAAACTAATGGGCCGAACGTCTTATAATCTCAAAACTAGTGGGGCTAAACATTAGGGAGAAGGGGGTCCAGAAAAACGGTCTACCTTCCCTTAATGTCTGATTCTCCCCTTCTCTCTATCTCTATCTCTCTCTCTCTCTCTCTCTCTCTCTCTCTCTCTCTCTCTCTCTCTCTCTCTGTTAATCGGGTTATCCCCCTCACCTCTCTGTAGTCAGTTAATTAAGGTCATAATGGTGTGATGGTAGTGGTTCTCTCTCTGTCTCTCTCTCTCTCTCTCTCTCTCTGTTAATCGGGTTATCCCCCTCACCTCTCTGTAGTCAGTTAATTAAGGTCATAATGGTGTGATGGTAGTGGTTCTCTCTCTCGCTCTCTCTGTCTCTCTCTCTCACTCTCTTGTATCTATTTGTGTGTGTGTCTATCTGTTTTATTTCTATCTATTAACTACAATGATCAATCTGTCTATTTATATTTATCTATCTATATATCTATCTATCTATCCTTTACTGTTTATTTGACTACCTATTTGAGTATCTATCAATCTATCTATCTATCTATCCGTCTATCTATCTATCTATCCGTCTATCTATTTATCTATCTATCTATCTATCTATCTATCTATCCGTCTATCTATTTATCTATCTATCTACCCATATATCTATCTATCCATCCATCTATTTATCTGCCCATGTATCTCTCCACTTACATTCATCTATTCATCTAACTATATATTATTATTATTATTATTTTTTTTTTTTAAGAGACAATGAACGGAGGAAGGAAAAACACAGATAAAACAAAAAGGTCCATGTGCCTAAAGGCATCCTCCATTCATAAAATGTTTGTAACAACTGGATTTAAGCATTTGTAGATTGTAAGTTTGTGGAAAGCAATTCGAGGGAAGTGAATTCCAAAGAGTAGTAGCTCTGGGGATAAATGAATTCTGATAAGCAGAAGTTCTGCATTGTGGAGGAGAAAGTGTAAATTCATGGGCGCTCTCAGCTGCCCTAGTTCTACGGGCAAAGATGTGGAGAGGCGGCACAATTGAAGCAAGTTCCTCGGAACAATTGCTGTGAAAATATCTGTAGAATAATGCAAGGGATGCAACGTTTCTTCGTATGGATAATGTAGGAAGGTCCTGTGTGATTGCAGGGTTATTAATTAATCTAATAGCTTTATTTTGAATTTTCTCCAACTGCCTCAATGCAACCACTCTACTTCCACCCCACAGAGGTGAACAGTAATCCATCTGAGAACGCACATGACTTTTATATATTACGGCCAACTGCTCGTCAGTGAAGAATTCTCGAACTTTGTACAGGAGTCCCAGTTTTTTAGAGGCATTCTTAGCAATGCTTCTAACATAATGTGTCCAGCTCAAGTTAGTAGTTAATGTTACACCGAGAATGTCAATACTAGGGGAAGTGGGAATATTTACATCATTAAAAAATATATGGGAGTCAGTGAGATTCTGTCGGTTAGAAAATTTAATGTACTTGGTTTTCTGTGCATTAAAGGAAACTAGATTCTCTTGTCCCCATTCATTAATTCTAGAAAGGTCCTGGTTCAGAGAAATTGCAGTGTTTATTTTTGAATTTATAAGATCGGGTTGGGTGAAAGAATTGGTAAATGTGAAGGAACTGTGGAGTGTTGAGTCATCTGCGTAGGAATGTATTGGATTATGAGTGGTAGATATGAGATCATTGATATGAATGAGGAACAGAGTTGGGGCCAAAACTGATCCCTGGGGAACACCAGCATTTATTGAGTGAAATTGAGAATAAAGGCCATCTACCATTACACGTATTTTTCTGTTATGAAGATAAGAAGAAATTAGTGGAACTAATGATGCAAGGCCGTAGTGTGACATCTTCGACAATAAGGATTGATGCCAGACTCTATCAAATGCCTTTGATATATCCAGTGCTATTGTATGTGTTTCACCATGTTGGTCTGTAGCTTGGTTGATTTGATGCGTAAGAAGGCAAAGAATGTCTGCAATTGATCGACATCGTCTAAAACCATATTGCCTATCACTGATTAATTTATTATTCTCCAGATGCTTAATTATGTGATTATTTAATATAATTTCAAAGACTTTGCCAAGAGTGGAAGTTATAGCTATTGGTCTGTAGTTTGATGGATCTGAAGAGGCACCTTTTTTAGGAACTGGATGGGATGTTTGCTTCTTTCCAGGGTACTGGGAAGCATGAGGTATGAGTACACAGACGGAAAATTTTTGCCAATACAGGAGCGAGCACCAAGGAGCAATTCTTAAGTACTATTGGAGGAATTTCATCTGGACCAGGAGCCTTATCTACTGAGAGATTCTGCAAAATAGTTTTGACATGTCTGGTGTGGATCTTAAGTGAGGGAATTTCAGGCGAATTAAAATTAAGTACAGGGACATCTTGATTTATTTCATCTAAGGTTGAGTTGGTGGAGAAAATATCCGCAAGAATGTTAACTTTACCTCGTGGGTCACTTACAAGATTGCCAGTCGGAGATTTTAATGGTGGAATGGATGAAGCAGTAGTGAAGTTGGATTTGAATGAGTTAAGAGTAGACCAAAATATTTTGTTATCATTTGGATTATTTAGAAGTTTATTTGCCTGCTTATGGAGAAAGTTTGAGTTAGTTAGGTTTAATACAGTTTTGGCATGATTTCTGATGTTTCTAAAGTAATTAAAGGCTTCATGTGTTTTTGATCTTGTGTATGCATTGTAGGCTATTGCTTTTTGTTCAGTTACTGAACAATAAGTAGTATGGTCAAACCATTTAGGTGAATTAGATCTTTTACTGTACTTTTGATGAGGAATAAAAGTTTCCATTCCAATTTTTACAAAATCTTGTATGTGGCTCAAGGTGGAGTGTGCATCATTAGAAAAGAAAGAGGTCCAGGGAATATCAATAAAGAAACCTTGAAGACCCTCCCAGTCTGCCCTATCGTAATGCCATTTAGTCACCAAAACAGGTTCAGAGTGGGAAGGTGTGGTAGGTGATAGACAGGTGGCCTGTATCAGACAGTGATCAGAAGATCCAAGCGGGGACCTCACTGTAACATCATAATTTTCTGAATTGGTTGTTAAAAATAAGTCCAGTAGGTGGGAATTATAATTAGGATTATCTGGTACACGGGTGGGTTGGTTGACTAGTTGAGTGAGATTAAATGAGTCTGCAAATAGCTCACATTCAAGACCAGCATCATCAGTCCTGGCTGAATGAGTGAGCCATTCAACATTATGGACATTAAAATCACCCAACACAGTGATTTCAGAAGAAGCATTTAAGTTGAGAACACTGAGTTGTGAGGACAGAGAATCAAAAAGACTTTGCTCTGAAGGAGTATTTGGGGAACGCTAGATGCAACATATGTATTTAAATTTACCAGCAGAAATTAATTTGTATATAGAATAATCAAAATAGGGACAATTAAATTGAAACTAGTAACCTCCTCCAGGGCAATTTCAGATTTTGCGAAGCAACATACACCTCCTTTAGGTCTGAAATTTTGGAGCAGTTGATAACCTGGAAAATTAAATCTAGATGTGTCAGATGTGGATGTTACTTGAGTCTCTGTCAAAAAAAGGAGAGTAGGGAATTCTGCTTGAAGAAATTGGTGTACAGAATTGATGTTAGAGTGAAGTCCCCTTATATTACTTACATCTCTCAAAATGTGTCTGCCTCTCTGTCTATCTCTTTACTTAACGTCTGTCTATATATACATCTCTCGCTTTTAGGCTATATCTAACTATTCCTATACATGTTCGCACGTATCTTTAATTATATGTTAATTCTAGTTACATATTTATTTATTTTGTCTATGTGATTGAGGGAGGCAAAAGGCATAACTGCCTATAGCGAGTGCCTCCCCCATAGTTGAAAGAGTGACAAGGCCAAAATCAAGGGACGTTCGAGCCAAAATGCCTGGACACACGGAGTTTGAAGCAATTTAAGTCATAGGAAGAGGGAAAGACTGATTCTGGGAGAGAGCTCAGCTGTTGATCAGTGCTAAAGTATAATAGCACGATGGCATTATATATTAAAGAGGAGAGAGAGAGAGAGAGAGAGAGAGAGAGAGAGAGAGAGAGAGAGAGAGAGAGAGAGAGAGATCAGTCTTGAGATAGTGGAGAGTTATAACCTCGGAGAGACAATGTCCCCTCTCTCTCTCTCTCTCTCTCTCTCTCTCTCTCTCTCTCTCTCTCTCTCTCTCTCTCTCTCTCTCTCTCTCTCTCTCTCTCTCTCTCTCATATATTTATCTGTTATCCCTCTGCTCACTTCCATACATAGTTTACGCTCGGCTATGAAAGATGAACCAAAACATGAACACAAAAACTTGCATGCACAACAACAATAACACAAGGAATAACAACAACAACAAAACAACAACACAACAAAACAACAACAACACAACAACACCAACAACAACGGCAACACAATAACAGCAATATGAACGACAAAAACAACAACAACAAAAACAGCAACAGAAAATCACAATAATTACAACTAAACAACAGCAAAAACAAGAACAGCAAAAACAACAATAACAACAACACAACAACAACAACATACAAACAAACAAACATCAACAACGCCAACATTAGCCACCCTGGCAACAACTACAACAACAACAACAATAAACAACAACACAACAATAACAAAGACAACATCAATAACATCAACAACAACAACAATAACAACATCAACAACAAGTCTACCACCCATTGACTCGAATCTATGGTGCAGCTCAAAACAGAAAACGGAGGAAAGAGGAGAAAACAATAAAAACAATTGCAATGGGGGACTAAAAGAAAGGGGGGAAATAATAATAAAGGGAATTATGTCCAAGCGACTAGTCCTAGTCGGGGTTTGAGAAAGAAGGGAGGGAAGAAAATGAGAGATATAAGGATAGATAGATAGATAGATAGATAGATAGATAGATAGATAGATAAATAGATAGATAGATAGATAGATAGATACATACGTGCATACATACAAACCTACATTGCCTAAATACATACCGGTACATACATACATACATAGACATAGATGGAATAATATTAGGGTAGGTGTGGTCGAGTGTCCCTAATAGTTCGAATTATCAGTGTCAAATAAAGATATAATTGGGATCAAATGGGTGCTGCAATAACTTTCAGAAGCTCAACACAAGGACCACAGACACACCATTAAAAAAAATAAAACATAAAAAAAAAAAAAAAAATGCGGTCGCCAACATTCAATTACTGTATTCAAAATAAGCAAATGGGAGCAGTACGTACTAAAAAAAAAAAAAAAAAAAAAAAAAAAAAGTGGTGTGATCAGGAGTATGGGGTTAATAAAGAACGAACAGCCCCCAAATTAACCCTATGAACAACAAGATAATCTTACCTAAACAAACCCAGCCATACGCCTCCCATAATCATACTCTGTAGGTTTATTTACTACTAATACTACTACTACTACTACTACTATTAATACTAGGAATATTACTACTACTACCACTACTACTTCTACGACTGCCTACACCTATTACTAATACTACCACTACTATTACAACGATTACTATCATAAACATCAGTAACAAACATCAAGATACTACTATTACTACCACAACAACTATTACTATTAAAACTACTAGAAAATCAACTACTACTATTACAACAACAACACCTACTACTACTACTACTACCACTATTACAAAAACAACAACAACTACTACTACTACTACTACTACTACCACTATTACAAAAACAACAGCAACTACTACTACTACCACAACGAATAATATTAACAACAATAACAATAATAACTCCAAATTAGCCTACCAAAACAAACCCCCACCACACGCCTCTCATAACTCTACTGTATATTCTGTCTTGTATGTTCACTACTCACAATTAAAAAGAGGGAATCATATAGGCCTAAGCTCTCCTGTACCAGATGTTACTGTTCTCTCTCTCTCTCTCTCTCTCTCTCTCTCTCTCTATATATATATATATATATATATATATATATATATATATATATATATATATATATATATATATATATATATGTATATATATCTCGAATATACAAAAAGCACACACACTATTACACTGATGTTTGATTATATTACACACTTGTTTACACACACACACACACACACTCTCTCTCCATCTCTCTCTCTTATTGAGTGCTTTAAGATGCTGAAAGGGTTCGACAAAGTCAATAGAAAT
Source organism: Paralithodes platypus (assembly GCA_032716605.1). Taxonomy (NCBI): domain Eukaryota; kingdom Metazoa; phylum Arthropoda; class Malacostraca; order Decapoda; family Lithodidae; genus Paralithodes; species Paralithodes platypus. The sequence goes on from CM064523.1 coordinate 12,319,535, forward strand.
GCGCTATTCACATTCAATAATAATACGAGTTTTCGCAGAAATGGAATTAAATAACAAATCAAACAGGCAAACCTAGATGTCACAAAGAGTTTCTTCACCTACAGTGTGGTAACAGAGTGGAACAGCCTACCAGAGAGAGTGGTGGAGAGCGACACAATAAACGCTTTCAAAGGAAGGTTTGACCTCTATCTAGAAGGGGCTGGGGTGATATAAAAAAAAAAAAAAAAAACGGGGGGGGGGGGGGGGAGTAGTTCGTAAGGCCGGACTGCCTAGTAAGGACTTCGGGGTATGTGTGGTCTGTGTATCTATGTAACTATATGTAAGTATCTCTCTCTCTCTCTCTCTCTCTCTCTCTCTCTCTCTCACACTTCTTTTAAATTCTACGCTCACTTTTTTTTCCACGCTTTACTCCTTCTTTCCCAGGCTTCCAGAGATAAGCCCAGACTTTCTTAAGATTGTAAAAAAAAAAAATAGAAAAACAAAAAAGTCAGTTGAGATACGCAATTTTGCTTAAGGGGGAGATAATCGCTTTTTTCTGGATCCCTTTCTCCCTCATGTTTAGCATATTTGTTTTGAGAATTTAAGACGTTCGTTCCATTAGTTTGGCGATTTTGTGACCTTTCACCCAATTTCTTAGTCAATGTTAAGACCTTTCTTGCCATTCAGTTGTCGATTTTTTCCTGACGAGCGATAGCAAACCTGCAATTTTAGAAGGAAATTTACACATTTATCTTGAAAGGGGGTCTAGGGGGTGTTCTTTTGTGTTAAGCTTGATGGAGGTCTAGCGAGGAAACTAAAAAATAAAGTAATAAATATACACCTGTCGGCCTATCTATTGCTTTCTGCAATAATATAATAGCGTAATAATTAGTGTGCGGAATTTCGGTGTGAGTATCCTAGGTTCGAGTCCTTGGTTTACCACATGTATTCATTACTTTCATTGATTTCAGTAGTTAGGTTTATTTGTAAATTAATTGGTGGGTTGGTGAATACAAGTATGAAGATTTAGCTACAAAACTTTGAAATAAACGATAACATGGAAGCATAGTTAGTCGAACAGCAACCTTTTTTTAGTACCAGCCAATATCGGATTTTCCTTTGTAAAAATTCGATAAAAACACCATTGTAGACACCAATGGAGGTCAATACCCAGGGGAGTCCACATAAGCATATTATAAGGAGTTGCTGGAATTCCTGCTTCATTTACCTGGCTTCCCTCTCTGTTTCTGTATGTGTCTCATCTACATAGGGAGTAATCCAGTTAGTTCTCACAAACACCTCCTCTTCCTATTCATTTCACTTACACAAAACCAGCCCACCACACTTCTTTCCAATACACCAACACAAATATTTTACTCTAACATGGCTTGAATATGGCTCTCTATCACTCTTGTAACTTTGAGGAAGACAGTTGTTAAAGGAAGATTTGCCTTTTGTCTTCCTCATTCACATAGACAAATATACGTCACACAGGTCGATTCACTTCAATATTCAAGTTAGTAGGTGAAGCTAATGACAATAGTATAGTAATATGGTAATCGGAGGTCAAATCGGAGGTCAAATCGGAGGTCAAATCAACGAAATGTGTGGTGAAGAACGATGACTAAAATTAGGAGCAAGTTACAACAAATAAAATAAAAAATCAATAACAAATAAAGCATACAAATAAAATAAATAAACAAATATATAAATACATTAATACATAAATAAGCCGAAAAGACTGCTCGGGAAATGTCATCTCTTTAAGGGGGGTGACCTGCTTTTTGTTATTTCTGTCCTTTTCTCTTTCTCTGGCTTGTATCCATTCGGCCCCATTCAGCCAACTATTTTAAGACGTTTATCCCCATCTAGGTGTCGATTTCTTCCTGGCGAGCGATAGCGAGCCAGCATTATATGAAGAAATCCGGCTTCGCCGGAGAAATTTTTCTGTGGAAAAATTTGCAAATTTAGCCTGCTGTCAAACAAAAATAAAAAATATGCTGGCTCGCTACCGCTCACCAGTAAAGAATTGACACCTGGATGGGGATAAACGTCTTAAAACAGTAGGCTGAATGGGGCCAAATGGATACAATTATTATGTTCCTTCCAACAACCAACTATACTCCTAAAATCGATTTATGAAATTTACAAACACCTGTGGCAGTCCGTGGATTCGAACCCAGGATGCTCACACCGAAAATCAACACCTTAAGCCAGAGAAAGATAGAAAAGGACAGAACAAAAACAGGTCACCCCCCCCTTAAGCTGAAAATAACTCTCCAATCTACGCTAACCTAATATAAATAATACAAATAATGGCGGCATGGTAAAGCAGAAGATGCGTTGTTTGCGGTGTGTAACATAAATATATGCTTTATGTTTATTAATCTCACCACAACACCCTCAACGAAATTAATTAAAGTATATATGATCCACTACTAGAGAAATAAACAGAAAAATCTAGTTATAATCAAATATATATATTTGCATTAGAAAGGACATTTTTTTAATTGTCAGAAAAGGTAATGGTGACAGTATTTACACTTTTGTCGTTATAGTTATCTTTAAGGGGAGATCTTCACTTCAGGGATTTTTTTCTTGACCCCCTTCTCCCTCATGTTTAGCCCCATTGCTTTTGATATTATAAAACGTTTGCCCCATTAGTTTAGCGATTTTAAGAACTTTCACCCCATATTAAGACCTTTCGTGCAATTCAGGTGTCGATTTTATCCTGGCGAGCGATAGCGAGCCTGTAATTTAAGAGGAACCGGCCTTCGGCCGGGAAATTTTTCTACCGAAAAATGTACACATTTATCTTGAAAGGGACTCAAGGGGGTGTAATTTTTAGCTTGATGGAGGTCTAGGGACCAAACTAAATACCTCCCCTTAAGTTAGAATAAAATGATAAAGATGAAATTTGTGCTAATGATTTCAAGACAGCACAAAAACAAATGTTATACATATTACAAATTATGTATGTATGCATATAACTTTACACACACTCTCTCTCTCTCTCTCTCTCTCTCTCTCTCTCTCTCTCTCTCTCTCTCTCTCTCTCTCTCTCTCTCTCTCTCTCTCATTCCTTCAGTTCATTATGTCTCTTTCCGACTATCCTTGATTCTGTCTCATTCCATTCCTCAGTCATCTTTGCTTCATTAGACGTCACGGTATTAAGCCCTCTCTCTCTGTCTGTCTGTGTGTCTGTCTGTGTGTCTGTCTGTCTGTATCTCTCTCTCTCTCTCTCTCTCTCTCTCTCTCTCTCTCTCTCTCTCTCTCTCTCTCTCTCTCTCTCTCTCTCTATCCTATCCTTTCCTTCAACTTTCCTCTTTCTATCGGATATGACATCTCTACTAGAATTAAGTCCTGACCACCTTGTTTGGATCGAAAGGTATGTGTGGCCAGTGTATCTATGCAAATCTATGTAAATCTCTCTCTCTCTCTCTCTCTCTCTTACCCTCCCTCTCAACCAAGACAATAACTGATATCAATGTTTTAGTCTACCCCCTACTGGTTCTTCCTTAACGGGAGATCGATCGGTTTTCTGGACCCCTTTCTCCCTTGTGTGTTTAGCTCCATTAGTGTTGAGATTACAAGACGTTTGACCTATTAGTTTGGCGATTTTAATACCTTTCGCCCCATTTCATTGTCAATATTAGGACCTTTCATGTCATTTAGGTTTAGGGTTTTTCCTGGCGAGCGATAGCGAGCCTGTAATTTTAAGAGGAAGCAGCCTTCGGCCGGGAAATATTTCTACCGAAAAATTTAAAAATTTACCTTGAAAAGGAGTCTATTTTTTTTTTCTTTTTTATAACTTTGATGGAGGTCTAGCGAAGAAACTAAAATATAAATGTATGTATGTATTTATGTATGTATGTATGTGCTGTATGTATGTATTTATGTATGTATGTATGTCCTGTATGTATGTATGTGCTGTATGTATGTATGTATTATTTTATTCAGGCCCATTCCCCACCTATTTTGTTTTTCTTTTCTGGGGGTGGCCGACTAAAGACTCAATAAATGAATACATGAATTAATAGACCAAAATACCAGCCACTATCTCCTTAACCCTTTCACGCTTATGACGCGAGTTTGAGCCTAGTAGGGATACTTTAAAGCCTTTGTTACCATCAGAGGTATTTATAAACCTTTAGTTTATTTACTTCAACCTCTGCAGTTGTCTTTGAGTTAGCTGTGGGCAGAAAACTAATTTTGGAGAGGTAATTATAAGAGTGAGAGAACTCTATTTCTTATTGCTAATCTGGCAACCTCTGCGTCATAAAAGCGTGAAAGGGTTAAGCTAGACGGCAATGTGACAGAAGCAGAGACAGAACAAGTTAACTATAGTCTATTTCCTTTCACCTGGAAAACAATGCAAAGTGAGTCTAACCATGTCTGTGTGCGTTTATTTATGTGCGTATCGTAGCGTGTGCGTTTTTTAGCGTGCGTCCCTATGTGAGTCTATCCGTGTCTGTGTACGTTTATGTGTGTGCGTTACTTAGCGTGCGTCCCTATGTGAGTCTATCCATATCCGTGTACATATATTGATGTGCGTATCATGCAGTGTGTGCGCGTCCCTATGTGAGTCTACCCATGTATGTGTACGTTTATTTATGTGCGTATCGTAGCGTGTGTGTGCGTCCCTACGTGAGTCTATCCATATCTGTGTACGTTTATTTATGTGCGTATCGTAGCGTGTGTGTGCGTCCCTACGTGAGTCTATCCATATCTGTGTACGTTTATTTATGAGCGTATCGTAGCGTGTGCTTCCCTATGCGAGTCTGTCCATGTCTGTGTGCGTTTATCTATGTGCGTATCATAGCGTGTGCGTGTCTTACCGTGCGTCCCTATGTGAGTCTATCCATGTCTGTGTACGTTCATTCATGTGCGTATCGTAGCGTGTGCGTCCCTATGCGTGTGAACAGGCGTAAAAAAACTCGTTAATTACCGTCCTATTCTTCCGCGATAATTAAAGCCTAGTAAAACCCTATAATGGGACGATAAATCTACTTTGGGGTCATAAAGTTCAATGTGGGGCGAAAGGTTTATAGAGGCAAATTAGGGTTGGGGAGATGGGTCGTTTTTCTGGTCCCCCTTCTCCCTCATATTTAGCCCAATTAGTTTTCAGATTTTAAGACGTTCAGCCCATTAGGTTGTGATTTTAAGACCTTTCGCCTCATTTCTTTGTCAATATTAAGATTGTTCGTGTCATTTAGGTGTCGATTTTTCCTGGTGAGCGATAGCGATCCTTTAAATTAATAGGAGGCGGCCTTCGGCCGGGACATTTTTCTACCAAAAAATGCACAAATTCATCTTGAAGGAGGGTCGGTGGGGGGGGGGGGGGGATAAAGTTTGATGGAGGTCTAGGGAGGAAACTAGAAAAAATAATATATAAATTAAAATAATACAAAAAATGAACCCCCCCCCCCCCCTCTTATGGTTGGGGAGATGTAGTGTGTTTGGTTTTGATATCTGGGGATGGGGGGGAGGGGGGGAGGCGTGTGTCTAAGTTCCCCCTTCTCCCTCATGCTTAGCCACATTAGTTTTCAGATTTTAAGACGTTCGGCTCATTAGTTTGGCGATTTTAAGACCTTTCGCCCTATTTTTTATTAAATATTATGACTTTTCGTATCATTTAGGTGTCGATTTTGTTTCCTGGCGAGCGATAGCGAGCCTTTAATTTAAGAGGAACCGGCCGTGTACACATTTATCTCCTGTAGGGTGTTTATTTTAAGTTTTGGTGGAGGTTTAGGGAGAAAACTAGAAAAATAATAAATAAATCAAGAAACAAAAAATCGACCTAAAAATAAATCATCCCCCTTTAAGGTTGGCGAGATTGTCTGGTGTTTTTTGTATTTTGTTTTGATATTTGTATGGGGCATTGTGATTATGGGGGGAGTTGGAGAAGGAATGTTTGGATTTGCTGTTTGTTAATCTAGATATGCATGAATTAATCTATCTGTCTACACACACACACACACACTCTCTCTCTCTCTCTCTCTCTCTCTCTCTCTCTCTCTCTCTCTCTCTCTCTCTCTCTCTCTCTCTCTCTCTCTCTCGTAGATACTAAAGGATTTAGTAACGTAAATTCCAATAATCTATCTAAGATAGAGAATGAGAGTTTCACAAGAGGAAACAAATCAAAACTAATGGGCAGGAAAGCGAACCTGGACACAACTAAAGAATTCTTCACCTATAGTATAATTGGTGAGTGGAATAAGCTGCCTAATGAAGTTATAGACAGTGACTCCAATATACACATTTAAATATAGGTTAGACTCGTATCACAGGTAAGTTGGTCTGGAGTAGACAAGAAAACCGGTCAGAGAAGAACACGGTTTCAATTGAAGAGAGCAGAAAACAAAGATTAAATGTCCTTTCCATCTATAACTATTCTATAAATTCCTTCAGCCGATTTCCAAGCCCTGCAAGGTTACTCACTTCTAACTTTTCATGTACGGCAAATTGCCGGAGGAAGCGGAGGGTGGGAAGAGAGCCCTCATCTTTGCTATCCTTTCCTTCCACTTCCTCTTGGGGTTGCTATCTCTACTATGATTAGCCTGGCCACCTCGCAAGGATCGAAAGATTTGTGTGACCAGTGTTTCTATGTAAATCTCTCTCTCTCTTTCACACACACACACACACAGATTTATATACAGTAGATAATACTGTATATATACCTTATTGTATTTATTCATCTATTCATTTACATACATTTAAAGGAATTTGTATTTTTCTATCAGTACCCCCTATTGTTGTACTATTATCTATCTATCTATATATCTATCCATTCATCTCTCTATCTATCTTTTTTATCTTCTATTTATGTATCTGACTATCTATCTCTCTATCTATCTATTACTCTATTTATCTATCTATCTATCAATCTATCTATTAATTTCTCAATCTATCTATCTATATATCTATCAATCTATCTATCTATCTATTAATTTTTCAATCTATCTATCTATATATCTATCCATCTATCTATCCATCCATCTATCTATCTATCTTTCTATTAATTTATGTATCTATTTCGCAGTATATCTATCTATCTATCTATCTATCTATCTCTCATTCTCCTATGTTTATCACCCAATTAATAATTTTCTTTCATGTACAAAATTCCCACTTTCCATATACTCAGCCGATTAAGGGTAGGATTTTGTTTGTTATGGTCTCACTTCTCCCTCATGTTTAGCCTCATTAGTTTTTGACCTTTTAACACGTTCACCCCATTAGTTTGGTGATCTTTAGACCTTTCTCTCCCCTCATTTATTTCCTAATAATAAGACCTTCCGTTCCGTTTAAGTATCGATTTTTTTTTTCCCCAAGCGATTAATAGCGAGCCTGTAACTTAGGATGAACCATGGACTATCTGGACTTGACACGAAAACGGAACTTTGCAGGAAGGGACCCAAAATCGGAGAACGAACCATCCCAAAGGATGGTCTTGGGAGTGTTTATATAATCGTGATAGAGGTCTAGAGAGTAAACTACAAAATATAGTTTAATAATGACCTTTTCTCTCATTATCGCCTTTGGCCCAGTTTCTTAATCCCCAGGGCTTAGGTGGTATTATGGGGGTAAAAATGGGTGGATATATTTGCATATACTCCATACCTCCTCTCTCACATCTCTCTTCATCTCTCCTCTCGCGTCTCTCTCTCTCTGTCTCCTCTCTCCTCCTCTCATGGGGGTTAAAAATAGACAGATTCATTTGCATATACTCATTCCTCCTCTCTCTCTCTCACACACACACACACACACACACACACACATATCTCTCTCTCTCTCTCACACAAACACACACACATATCTCTCTCTCTCTCACACACAAACACACACACATAATCTCTCTCTCCTCATCGTCTCTCACACAACACACATTGAACCCTAGTCTCTCTCTCTCTCTCTCACACACACTGTCTCTCTCTCTCTCTCTCACACATACACACACACATATCTCTCTCTCTCTCTCTCACACAAACACACACACATATATCTCTCTCTCTCTCACACACACACTGTCTCTCTCTCTCTCTCACCTGTCAACTATAAAAGGGAGGGTTGAGAAATCGTGTAGGGATTTAGGAATGGTGGTAATTTCCTCCACCCTCTCCTCTCTCTCTCTCCTCTCTCTCCTCTCTCTCTATCTATCTAAATCTATCAAAGCTCTATCGCCCACGCTCTCTCTCTCTCTTCTGTATCAAAGCAGATAGCTATCGCCCACCTCCTCTCTCTCTCTCTCTCTACTGTACCGGACTGTGTTTTTTACCCAACGCTAAGGGGGGGGGGGGGTTTCATCACCTCATGTTTAACCCCCATTGTTTTTGATATTTTTAGACGTTCTTTTCCATTACTTTTGGCGGATTTTAAGACCTTACATCCCATTTATTTGTCGATAATTTAGACCTTTGGTGTCATTTAGAGTGTCGTATTTCTTCCTGTTCGAGCGATAGATGAGCAATGTAATTTTAGTAGGAATTTTGTCTGTCGCCCGTGGTGTAACAAATCTAATCTCGAAGGGGGGGGGGGGGGGGGGGGGGGGTAAAATTTTTTTTTTATAAGCTTGATGGAGGTGTACCGAGTGAAACTAAAATCTATATATATATATATACATATATATATTATCTAAATTAATAAATAGAACGCAACAAAGTCAACCATCCCTCCTCCAATGGGAGTATTTTCCACTTGAGGGAATTCTTTGCTTTGACCCCTTTTCTCCTCATGTTTAGCCCCATTGCTTTTGAGATTTTAAGACGTTTGGCCCCATTAGTTTGGCCGATTTTAACAAACACTTTCATTCAAAATTTCCACCACCCATTTATGTCTCTTTTTAAGACCGTCTCGGTGCCATTGAGGTAGGTGTCGATTTTTTGCCCTGGCGAGCGATAGCAGAGCCTGGATAATTTAAGAGGAACCGACCTTCGGCGCCGGGAAAATTTTTATATACCGAAAAATGTACAAATTTATCTTGAACAGGGGGTCAAGGGGGTGTAATTTCAAGCTTGATGGAATTCTAGGAACACACTAAAACCTCCCCTTAACGATAGTTGGGGAGCAGCAGGAACGGGTTGTTTCTCTTAACCCTTTGAGAGTACCACGCAACGTGTGTTATATTTTATTCTAAGCTATATTTAGGAGAAAAACGATTTTAATGTATTTTAAGAAGGGTCCTGTGGTAGTTAAAAAGGGTTAAGCGAGATAGTTCGAAGCCTCTTAAATGCTGGGCTGAGGTCCTCATTAATAAACTGAATACAATAATCTTGATAGTAGCCAAAATAAAGTTCAAAAACAACGGCCCCGGTACAGTAAGGGTTAAATAGTACTGGTAATAGTTAGGATAGAGAGCCGGATATTTGCCTTGTGTGTACATGTGGTGTGTAAGTTATGG
>CM064523.1:12329013-12361513 GCA_032716605.1 Paralithodes platypus
CTGTATATACTGTATATGCAAGAATCGTATGTACATCTTTCGACTGTACAGTTTTAGAAGTATTTATCTATAATATAAATTGTTTACTATAGTATTTTGTTTCAGCTAACAGTATATTTCCATGTCCTCATCTTGATTACTCGGGTATTAAGATGATTTTGTAGCGAAATGTGTTGTTAATTATGAAAACTTGGCACCATTTAGTCCGACCGGAAAAAGGACAACCCCCCCAGATCAGGTTTCATATTTTTTTCTATAAGCATTAGGTAATCTGAGGAATGCAATCAGCTGCTAAAGGATTCAATGTTCCGTCAACCAACTTAAATCACAATACACAATTATTGTTTCTGTCTCTCTCTCAGAAATCTACTTGTAATGGACAGCAAGGTTTTTGAGATAGTTACTCTTCCTTGTAACTCGGTAACTCTCTCTATTATCTCCCGATCACCACACTGGTACACACCCTCCCACCTCCATCATTCTTTCTCTCTCTCTCTCTCTCTCTCTCTCTCTCTCTCTCTCTCTATTTCTCTCTCTCTCTCTCTCTCTCTCTCTCTATTCTCTCTCTCTCTCTCTCTCTCTCTCTCTCTCTCTCTCCTCACTATTTATATCCTGCCCCCTCTCCTCTCTCTTTCTTCTTCCGTACCCCTTCTCTTTCTTTATCTTCCTCTCTCCCTCTTCCCTTCTTGTATTCTCTCTTTTCCTACTCCCCCTATCTCTTTCCCTCATATTCTCTCTCTCTCTCTCTTCCTCTCCCATCCCCCTCTCTCATTCTTTCTTTTTCCTTTCCCCCACATCCTCTATATTCTCTCCCTCTTAACTTTTCCTCCTCCCTACCCCTTCTTCACTATTTATCTATCTACCCACCCTTTCTCTCTCCATACTCCACCTATTCGTATTTTCTCTTTTCCACACTCCCCCCCCCCCAATCTCTTTCCCTCAACATCTTCATAACACACTCTCTCTACTTTCCTCCTCCACACATTCTTTCCTTCTAACATCCTTGTCCCTATCCATCTCTCCACCAACTCATTTCTCCTTAATCCCTCCAGCTTATGCCCGACCCCATTTCGACGCCCCCTCCCTTCCTGTTGTACTCCCCTACTCCCCCCTCCATTGCTCTCCACTCTCATTTCCTTCACCCCTCTCATCCCTATCTCTCTATCCCCAACCCCTCCCCACCTTTAACTACTATATATCCCTCCCTCCTCCTCCCTCTCCCACCTTCCCCCCCCACCCTTCACCCTCCCCCCCCCCCCCCCGCGTAACCCCACCCCCCCACCCCCCCCCCCCCCCCCCCCACCCCCCCCTTACATCCCTGCCCCCCCCCCCCCCCCCCCCCCCCCGCCACCCTTCCCCACCCCCCCCCCCCCCCCCCCGTTACCCTCCCCCCCCCCCCTCACCTTTCTCTCATACTAGGAGCCATACCATAATCCATTTATAAGTTGTCTTTAAATCACTGCGGCTTTCTTAGAGGGACGTCCCCCTGTCGTTATGCCCGTCTGACCCCTCCCTCTCCGTTATATATATATAGAGGGGACTTTCTTTGCTAGGCCTAGGTCTTCATTTTCTCCTCGCTCTCGCTCTCTCTCTCTCTCTCTCTCTCTCTCTCTCTCTCTCTCTCTCTCTCCTTCTCCATATACTAGTCTCTCTCTCTCTTTTGAAAATTAATTGAAATGGATTAACATGAACATGATCAGTAGGAAAGTGTAATCTTCTACGGATGATAGTAGGTAAGTGTAAATTCCCTTTCAAACTAATTTATTTCTGTGCTCTATAAACACTTTCCTTGTGGGCATTTCCTGACCCATAAGGTTACATTTCATACTATTTTCCAGTACGTCTTTTTAGCTGGAGAGTGGAGAGAGAGCCTTCAATGTTGCTGTCCTTGTTTTCTACCATAAACTGTCCCTGACTTGTAGTATTAAGGCCGGACCACCTAATAGGAGCCGCAAGGTCTGTGTGGTCTGAGTATCTGTGTAACTATGTGTAAGTCTTTCTCTCTCTCTCTAACCCACTCCCACTATTACTCACTCACTCTCAATTGTACACACACACACACACACACACACACACACACACACATATCCACTTCATCTACACTTGATGCAGTATAACCCTTCCTTTCACCAATCTTATATTATACTGTATTTTAAACCATATCGCCCATCGCCCAATTTCCCCTCTCCCTCTCGCTCCTTAGACTTAATTTCGCATTTTATTTATCTCGACGTCTTTTCCTCCCTGTCTCCTGTCCGCTTGTCTTTTTGTTTTATTCCTCCTCCTCCTCCTTCTTCATCTTCCTTCTTCCCTACATCTCTGCATCGTTCATTTTCTCTTTCTCCTATTCCTTCTCTTTTTAATCTTCCTTGTTTTCTTCTTCTTATCCTCCTCCTTCTCCATCTTTTTTCTTCTGTTTTCTTTCTCCTTCTCATCCTCCTTTTTATCTTCCTATTTGTTTTCTTTTTCTATTCCTCCTCCTCCTCCTTTTCCTCTCCTCCTCTAATTCCCAATTTTCTCCTTTTATGCCACCACCACCTCCTCCACCGCCTTATTTTCTCCTCCTATTCCACTTCCTCCTATTTCACCACCTTCTCCTTCTCCAACACCTCCTCCTCATTTTCTTCTCCTCCACCATTTCCTCCTATTCCACCTCCTCCTCCATCTCCACCTCTACTACCTCCACTACTTCCTCCTCCTCCTGTCTGCCTGTCTACCCGAGTGACGCCCATGCAGAGCTGTCACGGGCGGATTTAAAAGGTTGGAATTATGATGACATGCCGGAGAGAGGGAGAGAGGGTAAGGGAAAACCTGCAGTGATCATTATTGAGAGAGAGAGGGGAGAAGAAGAAGAAGAAGAAAAAAGGGAACAGGAGGGGAGGAAGAAGATGATGATGATGATGATGATGATTATGATGATGACTAAGAAGAAGATGAAGATGATGAAGAAGAAGAAGAAGAAGAAGAAGAAGAAGAAGGACTTAAAGGTTGGACTTATAATGCCATGGCGGAGAGAAAGAGAGAGTAAGGCACAAAAAAAACCCCTGCGGTGGTAATTATTGAGAGGGGAGAAGTACAGGAAAAAGGAGGAGGGGGGGGGGGGGTGGAAGAGAACAGGAATACAAATACAAAGGCATACAAAAGAATGCAAAAAACTAAATACGAAGGATTACAAAGGACCTATAAACGGCAACAGACCTATTGGGTATTTCCGGGGCACCTTGGATATCTACACTACGAAAGCTACTATAGTTAGTATTTTTCCAGCTGAGGGTAAATTGAGTCCCTTAGCAACTGATTTTTCGACACTGAAGGAGGTAGTACTCGCTTGTTATGGACCCCCGTCTCTCTCATGTTTAGCATATTAGTTTTGAGGTTTTAAGATTTGCATGCCGTTAGTTTGTCGATTTTAAGACCTTTCGCCCCATTTCTTCGTCAATGTTAAGACCTTTCGTGCCATTTAGGTGTCTATTTTTTTCCTGGCGAGCGATAGCGAGCCTGTAAATTTAGAAGGAACCGGCCTTCGGCCGGGACATTTTTCTACCGAAAAATTTACAAATTCATCTTGAAAGGGGATTTAGGGGGTGCTATTTTAAGCTTGATGGAGGTCTAGCGAGGAAACTCAAAAATAAATAAATTAATAAATATATATAGACCAAAAACCAAGCACTGCCCCCTTAATGGAAATATATGAAACTACTGTGTCTCTGCATCATATAAATACCAAGTGTTCATAATTAACAAGATATTTCGTTACATAATCTTGGTAATAGCCGAGTAATCAGGATGGCGAGATAGCCGGTTACGATCAGCTGGAAAAAAATAAATACTAGATGGATAAAAGGATGGTAAAGCTGAAGACTCCTTCCAATCCAGGAGGTGGAGGGGGGAAGAGGAGGAGGTGGAGGAGAAGTGGAAGAGAGAGAGGGGAAGAATAAGAAGAGAGGGAGAAGGAGGAAAAGAATAAGAAAAAGGAGGAAGAGGTGAAGAAGAAGGGAGGGGGGAGGAAAATAATAAGAAGAGGGGAAGGAGGAGGAAAAGAAGATGGGAGGGAAGAGAAGAAAAGGGAGGAGGAGGTAAAGAAGAAGAAAAAAGAGGAAGAAGAAGAAGAAGCGAGAAATACTGCATGGAGGGTGAGTATTATGCGTACATACAGTATAGTCCATTCATTATAAGTAGGCCAGAGATCTTAACTTCTATCCTCTGTAACTTAAAAAGGGCTAGAACAAATGGGCCGTAAATTCCCACACCTATTCCCTGGCTGACTCTCCCTAAATGGTAGACATATTAACTCGATTACTCTAGTACTTTGTGAGTTATGGAGGATAGAAGTTAAGATCGCTCGCCTACTTATAATGAATGGATTATAATACGCAGATGTCGCAAGTTCGATCTCCGCTGGTATAGAAGGTCCTATACACATCCCTATGGCCTCTTACATCCTCTGTACAACAATGGCAGACATCAAAAGTACAGTAGACCAATGTGGCATTTACGATGTGAATGCTAGCACCTGATCCTCATGATCGAGCTGATTACAATGGTTACAGACAGCACTCTTAAGGGGATGTATTTAGTTTGTTCCCTAGACCTCCATCAAGCTTAAAATTACACCCCCTTGAGTCCCTTTCAAGATAAATTTGTACATTTTTCGGTAGAAAAAATTTCCGGCCTTCGGCCGGTTCCTCTTAAATTACAGGCTCGCTATCGCTCGCCAGGATAACATTGACACCTGAATGGCACGAAAGGTCTTAATATGGGGTGAAAGTTCTTAAAATCGCTAAACTAATGGGGCAAACGTTTTATAATATCAAAAGCAATGGGGCTAAACATGAGGGAGAAAGGAGTCAAGAAAAAAATCCCTCAAGTGGAGACCTCCCCTTAACGAACAAGACAATAATATTCAACATGCACTATACACATTAAGCACAAGAAGGGGAGCCGTTGTAAAAGATTTAATCCTTGACATTCACCCGATCTGATCTGAGGAGGAGGAGGAGGAAAAGAAGAAGATAAAGTTGAAGAACGGGAGAGGATAATAATAATGATGATGATGAGGGAGAAGACGAGAAGGAGGAGGAAGAAAAATAGTCCAAGAAAGAGAGAAGGGGGTGGAGAGAAACCCGTGTGCCGTGTGGTGGTGGACTAGATTGGATGGACGCACAGAGTTTTGCATGTGTTAGGGGGCTTCATCTTTGGTGGTCCATTTATGTTGGGAGTTTTCGGTATGATGCGACCTGATTAATCTTAGTGCTTCATATGTGTATTTGTCTTATATTTATATATACTCTGAGGAAAGAGTTAGGACGATATACATAGCAGTCATATAGATAGGTAAAAAGGTAAAAGGTACACAGACTCATTGAGAGAGAGAGAGAGAGAGAGAGAGAGAGCTAATAACCATGGACAAGTAGACCACCACTCACCACCAGACTTCGATACAGTTTAATTCATCACTAAAATTGTTCTTGATTCCTGGACTAAATTTCCAGTTATCGTGTGTGTTGTGCGGTATTCCAAATGTTCCTGTCTTTGTGATTCTGTGCCCTGTTCTGCTGCTCAGTCCCGGATTCCAGTGTTTCTCCCACGGCTGCTGCTTTTCCTTGTCTCGAGCTGTCATCATTGGTTTGTTTGGGTTCTAGTTTTTGAGATATTAGACCTTAAAGTTGATATAACGCGATTAACTTTACTTCTTTTTTTCAACTGACGGTAAATTGAATCCTTTTGTGGCTGATTGATCGATACTTAAGGGGAGGTATTTAGTTTGTTCCCTACGTTTTCATCAAGCTTAAAATTACACCCCTAGTCCCCCTTTCAAGATAAATTTGTAAATTTTTCGTTAAAAAAAATTCCCGGCCAGAGGCCGGTTGCTCTTAAATTACAGGTTCGCTATCGCTCGCCAGGAAAAAATCGACACCTTAATGGCACGAAAGGTCTTAAAATTGACAGAAATGGGGGAAAATGTCTTAACATTTCAAAACTACTAGGGCGAACGTCTTAAAATCTCACAAGCAATGGGGCTAAACATGAGGGAGAAACGGGTCCACAAAAAAATCCCTCAAGTGGAAATCTCCCCTTAAGGACAAATATGAAACTCTCTCTGCATCACACAAATATCATGTTTTCCTAAGTAACAACTTGTTCTACTAAAAAACCTTTGTAATGAATGAATAATCAAGATGGAGACATGACGATTTACCGTCAGCTGAAATTCAACAGATTATAGAGTGGCGGATTTGAATTAAAGTGGGTGTTCGCTACAACGTATACTAATATTTTGAGGGACATGTTTCTATATAAATTCTCATATCACATTGGGCGCCACAAAAGCTTCAAAAGGCAGTATAGTTTTAGTTAAATAATATTAGATAATTAACTATTCTTCCGAACATTTTGACTGATGCTGTCTCTCGTCTTGCTTGTCCACATGACAGTGTTTCCCTGCTACCTGATTTTCTGTCTCGATTTGCCGTCCCTTGCGTGTTTAGGTTAGCCTGTCTGTTTGTTTACCTCGCTAGATACTTTTGGGATTTAACCTCTTGACGATGGCGTTATTTCATTTTTGTTCAGGCTAGCATTAGAAGAATTTATGTAGCTTAAAGAGAACCTATCAATTGACCACTTGCGAGTTTCAGGCTATAAGGAAGTTTGGTCAGTAAACATCGATATTAAACACAAATACAGTCCTTATGTAGGTTTCTGATGGATAAATAGTATGTTGAATTGGGTTTTATGTATTTATAAATGTACTACGACCGTATTTTAGCTAATAATTCTGCTAGATATTGATGTCTACAGCTCCAACTTCCTTATAGAACGAAACTCGCAAGTCGGCAATTAACACTTTGTTCCCACTGGTTGAGGGGAGATTATTATTTATTTGTTTATTTATTATTCCTATTTAGTTTCCTCCCTAGACCTCCATCAAGTTAAAAAACAAGATACCCCCAAGAATCGCCAAACTAATGGGGCGAATGTCTTAAAATCTCAAAAACTAAAGGGGCTAAACATGAGGAAGAAGGGGGTCCCGAAACACCACTCCCTAAATAATTGACTCTGCTTCAGTACATTTTGACTCTGATGCTGTCTCTCGTCTTGCTCGTCCAGATGACAGTATGTCTCTGGTACCTCATATTCTGTTTCGATTTTCCGTCCCTTTGTGTTTAGGTCTGCCTCTCTGTCTGTTTGCCTCGCTAGCTATGTTGAGATTTGATCCCCTGACGATGGCATCATTTCCATGTTATTCTGGCAAGCATTAGATGATTTTTTATAGTTTTGTATGAACCTATCGATTAACACTATGACACGCTTGTTCATATTATGCTGTTTATTATAAGACGATCTTATTAGCTTAGAAAGGGTCTGGGGAAGTAAGAAGGATAATTGAGCTAGATTCGGCCCTTATGATGGCTGAAGGTCCTTCCTATACTGCATAAAAGTGTCTAATAATAGCCAGAATACAATGGAAAACAGCGTATATTCCTACAACGTTGGTGTCACACGAATAATATTAATGAAAGTTATAAATATATTGTATTAAAGGTGATGCCAAAGTACCATTCGCAAAGGTAAAATATGAATTACTATAGAAAGGACCTATCAATTAACACTTTATTCTCACAGGTTGTTCTTCAGTAGTAATTAATTTAATAACAAACTATATTACTTAGTAAACTTCTAATTTTGATATTGTTCTAATCTTGCTTGTCCACATACTGCCAATTCCAATTATCTGTTTCGAATTTCCGTGCTTTGTGTGTTTAGTCTGTCTGTCTGTCTGTTTGTCTGTCTGTCTCGCTATATCATTTTTGGGAAACAGGAACATACGAATACGGTCATCTGCAAAGTCAGGTCACACAAGTCAGATCTCTTTTACACCCATTCGATCTCAATTATATATATATATTATATTAATATATATATATATATATATATATATATATATATATATATATATATATATATATATATATATATATACTCTGTATATACCTACAGTATTTCTTCAAGCCTCTGTCTATCCATCTATCTGTCTATATATTTATATATCTATCTGTTAATATATCCATCTATTCATTTATCAAAATTATTTTTCCTATTCCTTGTATATCGTACTTCAGTTTTACTTATGCATCTTTATCTATCAACTGTATATATATATATCTACCTATCTATCTATCTGTCATCTATCTATCTATCTATCTATCTATCTATCTATCTCCCAGTCGTCCCCATCCCTTGTACCTCTTTAGTAAACCCTTCTGTTGTTGTTGTTGACCCACTCTGCAGTTTGCCTCTCTCTCTCTCTCTCTCTCTCTCTCTCTCGCTCTCGCTCTCTCTCTCTCTCTCTCTCTCTCTCTCTCTCTCTCTCTCTCTCTCTCTCTCTCTCTCTCTCTCTCTCAAAAGAACAAGTTGACGATATGCAACACAATCTAGATAAATTGTCATGTTGGGCCCAAATTTGGCAAATGAGTTTCAATGCGGATAAATGTAAAGTACTACATATCGGATACCTAAATGAGAAAGCAAACTATTCGATGAATGGCACTCATCCTTAAGAATGTAAACAGAGAAACCGATCTGGGAGTAACAATATCGAGTAACCTAAAACCGAGTCAAACAATGTTCAGAAGTTGTTAAGAAGGGCAAACAAAATAATTGGCTTTATAGCATCATTTTGAGCATAAATCCAAAGAAGTTATCCTAACCCTTTACAATTCCTTAGTCCGCCCTCTTTGGAATACTGCGTTCAATCCTGGTGCCCTATTACCAAAAATATATAAACAAGCTAGAACGAGTTCAACGTAGAGTTACCAATGATACCTAGCCTGAGAACAAACCATACGAAGAGCGTCTTAGAGAATTAAATCTATTTCCTTTAACCCAGCGCAGATTAAGAGGTGATTAATTCAAGTGTTCAAAGGCATCGACAATATGAACTGTAGTAAGTACTTCACTATCGACCAATCTAATTACACCCGGGGAAACGGTTGCAAAATTATTGGTAAATCTTTTAACTCACACGAATCTAAGAATTTCTTCTTCAATCGAGTTGTCAACTTGTGGAATGGGCTTCACACGAGACGTTTATAGACTGCAGCACCGTTGATCATTTAAACTCCGCTTAGACAATATCTCGCATCAAACCCGCGACTGACTGCGTTTGTAAATGCAATAACTTTATTTTATTCCGCCCCTCAGTTACTAACCCATCTGTCCCCTACTAACTTCCTAATCCTGCCACGGACATTAGTTCTAGGGCAGTAGTAGTTACTTTCCAATGTTCCCTTACCCACTCTAAACCACTGTTTGGACACTTGATCTCAGGTTTTGGAGGACAAGCAGCCTAGAAGGGTCACTAGATATTTTGTTGCTTGATTTCCTTTGTTCACTTTTGTACTCTCCCTCTATCTCCCTTCTCTCTTCTCTATCTCTCTCTCTATCTTCTCCTCTCTCTCTCTCTTCTCTCTCTCTCACACACCTCCCACACTCTCTCTCCTCTCTCTCTCTCTCTCTCTCTCTCTCTCTCTCTCTCTCTCTCTCTCTCTCTCTCTCTCTCTCCCTGCTTACCCAATATCTAACTCTCTTACTTTTTCTGCCTGCTTTTCGGGTCTCAATTTTCCACCCCTTTGTGTGTTTTGTCTGTGTATGTGTATTTAGCTATGTGTGTGTATTTGGCTGTATGTGTGTAATTTGTGTGTATGTGTGTGTAATTGGCTGCATATGTGTATTTTGTCAGTGTGTGTGTATTTGTCAGTGTGTGTGTGTTTGTTTGGCTGTTTGTGTGCATTTGTCTGTGAGCGTATTTGTTTGTGTGTGTATTTGTCCGTGTGTGTTTCTGTGTTTGTGTGTGCATTTATGTGTGCATTTGTGTGTGTGTGTGTAGTTGGCTGTGTGTGTGTTCGTTTGGCTCTGTGGGAGTGTGTGTATTTGTATGTGTGTTATTTTATGTGTGTGTATTTGTCTGTGTGTATGTATTTCGCTGTGTGCGTGTATTTGGTTGTGTGTGTGTATTTGCCTGTGTGTGTGTACTTGGCTGTATGTGCGTAATTAGTTGTGTTTGTGTATTTGGCTGTGCGTGTGTATTTAGCTGTGTGTGTGTGTATTTGTCTGTGTGTATGTTTTGTGTGTGTGAATTTGTCTGTGTGTGTATGTTTTGTGTGTGTGTATTTGTCTGTGTGTGTATGTTTTGTGTGTGTGTGTGTGTGTATTTACCTGTCTATGTCTTCACCGTTCCCCTAGTTGTATGTTCTCTCTTGCATACCCTATTGAGCTTAACCCTTTACTGTGTCTTTAATGTTCAGCCCCTGTTATTTTGTCTGTCTGTCTGTATGTCTGTTTATCTACCTGTCTGTCTGTCTGTCTGTCATACTGTTTATCTGATTCTCTGTGTTTCTGTCTGTCTGTTTGTCTGTCTGTCTGTCTGTCTGTATGTCTGTTTATCTACCTGTCTGTCATACTGTTTATCTGTTCCTCTGTGTTTCTGTCTGTCTGTCTGTTTATCTACCTGTCTGTCTGTCTGTCTGTCATACTGTTTATCTGTTTCTCTGTGTTTCTGTCTGTCTGTCTATCTATCTGTCTGTATGTCATACTGTTTATCTGCTTCTCTGTGTTTCTGTATGTCTGTCTGTCTATCTATCTGTCTGTATGTCTGTCTATCTGTATGTCTGTCGGTCTATCTGTATATCTGTGTTTCTGTAATATCCAACTGTGTATTCTTGTTATATCTACTTATAATGTATCTATCTATCTATTTATCTATTTATCTATCTATCTATCTATCTATCTATCTATCTATCTATCTATCTATCTATCTATATATCTATCTATATATCTCTATCTATCTATATCTATCTATCTATCTATCTTCCTATCCATCTCTCTCTCTCATGAATCCATGTAACTTTGTGAGTAAAAACATTATATACTTCAAACAAAGATCATTTATTGTTAAAGACGTGGAGAAAACATTGATTGATGTATATGAATTTCGGAACTTAATTACAAATGACATTGATGCAATAAAGGCAAGAATATGTCACGTGCAGCATAATGAGCCCACATTGCCGTAAGGAAAGAACAATATATATACATTGTTGTTCTTATTTTATGAACATGTTATTGACACAATGTGTGTGAATGTATATACTGTATATGTGTATGTATTATTACTATTTTTTGTTTTAGAAAATATTTAAAAAGCATACCTTGTATCTTTTTATGAAATAAAAATATGACTGACTGACTATCTATCGCATCTATTTATCTATCAATCTATCTACAGTATTTATCTTGTCTCCTGCGTTTTGGTACAAAAATGTATGCCAGTTACTCTTAAATTACAGGCTGGCTATCGCTCGCCAGGAAACAAAATCGACACATAAATGGCACAGAAATCTTGAAATTGACAGAAGCCTGAGCCGAAAGGTCTTAAAGTCGTCAAACTAATGGGGCGGACGTTTTAGAATCTCAAAACAAATGTGACTAAACGTGAGGGAGAAGGGGGTCCAGCAAAAAGCCAAACCAGTCCGAGCCCAAGTTTTCATGTATATAGTTTATCTATCTATTTATCTATCTATCTATCTATCTATCTATCTATCTACCTATCTACCTGTCTATCTATGTATCTATCTATTTATCTATCTATTTATCTATCTAGATATCTATCTACCTACCTACCTACCTATCTGCCTACCTATGTAAGTACCTACCTACCTATCGATCTACCATTCTGCCTACCTACCTACCTACCTACCTACCTACCTACCTAACTGACGGTCTATTTCGCCCCCTAATACCCCCATAGCTAACGCCCCCCCCCCCCCCTTCTAATTTCCCCAGCTGTTATGCTAATTCCCACCAGGTTAGGGCTCCCTGGGGACTGATAATGGGGGTAGAGGGGATTGCTAGGATAGAGGCAAAGGTTAAGTGTGGGTAGAAGGATAGATAGAGATAATGAAGGGAGAATAGAGAGGGCTGACAAGACGGATGGAAAGATTAGAGAGAAGGATGGCGGGAATTGAGTGTGGGATTAGGGTTTTGACGAATGGTTGATGGAAAAGGCTGGTAGGATAGATAGAAGGGCTAGAAAGATAATTATGGGAAGGATGGAAATAATAGTGTGTGTTCTGTCTGTGTGTCTGCCTCTCTTCTAATTTATTCAGCTGCTGCTAGGATAGATGGAGAGGTTAGTATAGGGCTGTTATAGGTTAGGTGGACAAACTAGGAGGAGGTGCTAGCATAGGAAGTCTTAAGAGGTTAGTATAGGGGTTGCTAGGATAGGAGGAAAAGGTTAGTATCGGGGATGCTAGGATAGGAGGGATAGTTTACGATGAATAGGGAGGAAGGAGGGATAAGGGAAGTGAGTGAAGGTTTTAGGGATTGGGACAGCTAGGATAGGAGGAATAGATTACGGTGAATAGGAGGAAGGAGGGATGAGGGAAGTTAGTGATGTCTTGTGGAATAGGACAAATGAGAAGGCTAGGAAGAGATCTGAGGATGAAGGAAGCGCCAGATGGATAGAGGAAGGAAGAAAGGCCTTAGAAGAATAGATGGATCGCTAGAGGGAATGGAACTTAAGGGGAGATGGGCTTAGCCTATTTAGCCTAATTGCTTAGTGTTTTGATTTGTTTAATATTTGTTTAGTTTCCTCCCTAGACCTCCATCAAGCTGTAAAATACACCCCTTAGACCTCCTTTCAAGATAAATTTGTACATTTTACGGTAGCAAGCCGGCCGAAGACCGATTGCTCTTAAAATTACAGGCTCGCTATCGCTCGCCAGGAAAAAATCGACATCTAAATAGCACGAAAGGTCATAAAGTTAACAAAGAAATGGGGCGTAAAGTCTTAAAATCAACAAAATAATGGGCCCAACGTCTTAAAATCTAAAAATCAATGGGCTAAACAAGAGGGAGAAGGGGTGCCAGAAAAAGCAGCCCATCTCCCCTTAATGAAGAAGGGATGGAATTGAGAGAAGGTTGAAGGGATGGATGGATGGTAGGGGGAGTGTTTGTGTTTTGTTTGTCTGTCTGTCTGTCTGTTTGTATGTGTGTGTGAGTGTGTATGTGTGTGTGTGTGTGTGTGTGTGTGTGTGTGTGTGTGTGTGTGTGTGTGCCTGCCTGTCTTTGTGTTTTGTTTGTGTGCCTGTTTTTTTTTTTTTTTTTTTTTTTTTTTTCTATATTCCAACTTACTTCCTCTCGGGCATAGGCTGAGAGCCTTAACATTCACCGCTTTACAATGAACAGTGAAGCCCGTGAGGTCTTGTTCCAGTCTAGGGAGTGAGACATGTGAAGCACGTAGAGTACAACGAGCACCTGCCATCTTGCCTTCACATGAGGCACGGTGTTCACTCATGGCCCGAAACGACCCCATCTCTGAAGCCACCTCGTTCCCGTGCTTCACTGTCTCACCCCCTACACTCGGACTCTCACACTTACACACACACAACGTCACCTGTTGAGCAGATAACTCACCAGGCATTGCACCCCTATAGCATATTTTGAATATGGGAATATTCATACAGTGCTATTTAATCAGGGAACAATGAGGGTATTTTATTGACGTTTCGGTGGGCTTGTGGTAATGCACTGATACTAGGTACAGCACAAATTCCATCCCAATAATATCTTCCCATTGATACATCGGGATTTGAACCCGGGACCTTTGGATTACCAGGCCAGTGGCAAGACCACTCCACCACGCCTCCCCTGTGTATGTCTGTGTGTCTGTCTGTGTGTGTGTGTGTGTGTGTATCTGTCTGTCTGTCTGTGTGTGTGTTTGTGTTTTGTCTGTGTGCCTGTCTGTCTGTCTCTCTCTGTCTGTATGTATGTATGTCTGTCTGTCTGTCTATTAGTCTGTATGTCTCTCTGGTTCTCTAATATCCACCTACTACTCTGCCCCCTCACCTCCCTTCTAATTTACCAAGCTGTTATGCTAATGCCACCAGGTTAGGGCTCCCTGCGGACTGATAGGGGGGGGGGGGGCCAAGGGGGCTGCTAGGATTGGTGGAAAGGTTAGGAGATTCTGATAGGTTAAACGGAGAGGCTAGAGGATGTGCTCGGATAGAGAAAAACTAAATGGGAGATTGGATAGAGGGATGGACGGAATTGAAATATAGATGGAACGAAGGATTAGGAGATAATTAAAAGTATAAGATATCGCAATCCTGGAAGGGATAAATATATATATATATTTTTTTTATTATTATTTTTTTTTTTTTTTATGTATTTTCTTCTTCTAGGCTATGTGAACGAAGGAGACATAAGGCAAGCTGCCAGTAACGAGTGTCTCCCCCAATCCAAAAAGTGACAGAGGTCCAAATTCAAGGGTTGTTAGGGTTAAAATGCCTAGACACACGAAGTTTAAGGGAGCCCACCTCGCTTTTTGTTTTATCTTTCTCTCCCTCTCTCTTTGGCTTGTATCCATTCGGCCCCATTCAGCCTACTGTTTTAAGACGTTTACCCCCATCCAGGTGTCAATATTTTCCTGGCAAGCGGTAGCGAGCCAGCATAGATGTATTTTTGTTTTGACAACAAGCTAAATTTGTACATTTTTCGATAGAAAAATATCTCCGGCGAAGCCGGATTTCTCCTTACTATGCCGGCTCGCTATCGCAGGAAGAACCTGGATGGAGATAAACGTCTTAAAACAGTTGGCTGAATGGGGGCTGAATGGATACAAGCCAGAGAAGGAGAGAAAAGGAGCGAACGATAAAAAAAAGCAGGTGAACCCCCTTAAAGCAGCTAATGCAGCATGACCTAAGATTACTGTATACAGTGTTGCTGTACCTGTCACGGGAGTAAATGAACAGGTGATGACATTGAGAAGACTTTTGACTGAGGAACGTGTACAGTCGCGCTAATAAGTGATGTCTCGGCACCAAGTATGTGTTGATCAATAATTGGTATCAGCAATATTTCCACAATATTTGTTTTCTTTTTGAGTGAGATATACCAACATGTGCCTACACTTACATACCCTATTCAACATCTGACAGACATTAATACAATACAGAGCGAGCCAAACGTAATGCCAGGTGAGATATGACTTACTATCGCGACTGTACAGCTGCCTTTTAAAGTACGTATACAGCTACTGACAAATATTCGTGAGCTTTTGCGATTTTCTTTATGCAAACATATTCATTTATATTGATGTTCAGATTAAGGGGAGATTTCCACTTGAGGGATTTTTTTCTTTACCCCTTTCTCCCTCATGTTTAGCCCCATTTCGTTTGAAATTTTAAGACGTTCGCCCCATTAGTTTGGCGATTTTAAAAACTTTCACCCCATTTATGTCACTTTTAAGACCTTGCGTGCCATTTAGGTGTCGATTTTTCCTGGCGAGCGATAGCAAGCCTGTAATTTAAGAGGAATCGGCCTTCGGCCGGGACATTTTTCTACCGAAAAATGTACAAATTTATCTTGAAATGGGGTCAAGGGGGTGTAATTTCAAGCTTGATGGAAGTCTTGGAAACACAGTAAAAACCTCCCCTTAAATCTGCTATATTTAAAACATACATAATATTTATTTATCAATATATAGCTGGGTTGATCTGAACATCAATCTAAATGGATATATTTGCTTAAAGAAAATCGCAGGACCTCACGAACATTTTTCAATAGCTATACATTATTATTTCCATTGCAAGTATATAAGTTAAGCCTATATGAGAGTAGTATTAATGCTTCTATATATAATCCAAGTATAGCGTGTAATATATACGGATTAAGGGTTAGAATAGATTGAGGAAGGATTTTGAAAAGAGAAAATGGACTACCAGGATAGATTACAAGGCTAGACAACAGGGGTAAAGGAAACCCAGGAAAGGCTAGTGTTTGTGTGTTTTGTCTGTTTGCCTGCCTTACTCATTTACTAAATGTTGATCCCTATAATAAATCACATATAGTCTGTAACTAAACAAATAGGTTACTTGCTCTTCCAGGTGATTCCTTTTAATCAACTCTGCGTAAGCAGAGTGGTATCGCCCCCGTATAGTGGTACATGCCGGCCGAAATGTCTCTGTCTGTCTGTCTGTCTGTCTGTCCGATAACTCCTCCTAGACCGTTCGATGGATTTTCACCAAACTTCACACGAACATTTGGTGCGTGAATGCGACGGTAATTATTATTTATTTTTTTATTTGTCAATAGTTATGATTTAAGGTCCAAAATATGGTTCCCCCCCCCCTCTTCAGGACCCCTACCCCACACCCAGTACCTATTCCCAAGCAATGATGATGGCGTTCTGTGTGTGTGTGCCCCATAGAGGCACACTCACACAGAACGCCATCGTTCAGGGGGCGAAAAAACTTGCCCGCATTTGTTAGGTTAAGTTAGTTTAGTTGACATTAGAAGGTGACAATTGTAGCGACGATGATAGCAGTAGTAATAATGGTGGTAATATTAGTGATGATGGTAACCCTTCGCAGAGTTGGGTATGCCGTTTTGATTTTGGGCGAAACGGCACGTCTACTTTATTATTAACTATTTTATTTTTTTATTTTTTTTTTGGGGGAGACGGTCTTAGCCCTTTCAAGATCCGATTAAGCATTTTTTTTCTGTTGTCTGGTTATTATTAGAAGATTATTTTCATATTGGGAAGGGTATATGGAAGTCAAAGGGTTAATTGAGATGCTTCCTAATCTATAGACAATCGTCTAATGGTAGTCAAAATATACTGTCAAAATTCGTCACACTATGAAAATGGTTAGTATTAGCTAATTCAGTCAAAGTTTTCAGAATTACTTGGTAGATATTACTTTTCCAGGATTCAGATTTTTTTTTTTAAATCTATGACTAATCAACATGAGAAACTGTGGTCTTAGTTTTGAAGTATCTTAGAAATATTGATGTACATATGTTTTTTCTTCTGTATTTTTTGATGAAAGTCCACATACGCTATACAGTATATCCAATTTTTAAGGATACCAATATAGCCTTTGTACTAACTGAAAAGATATATAGATATTTTGTCAACGCTCTTTGTACACTGCTAGCTTTATTTATTATTTATACTTTGACGCATTTTTTATGAATGTGTAGAGAGATCTTGAGGTTTTTATGTAGACTCGGCAACTCTCGATAAATATCCCACATTTTATTTAGAGCATATTGCCTTTATCGAAATTCTCGTTAAAAGAACCACAGATGAAATTTTGTGATAAAACTCTCAAATATTGCTTCTGGGAAACCAATATCCTTTCTTTTATCTGCCCTGATATTATGAACTCCGAGATATAAGTGTATTTCCTACGCTTAAAAGATGAAGGATGTCTGGAAAGGGAGACGATGATAATAATAATAATAATAATAATAATAATAATAATAATAATAATAAAATATAACTATAATAATAATAATAATAATAATAATAATAATAATAATATTATAATAATAGTAATAATACGATGGGGAGGAAGAAGGGAAGGAAGGGAATCAAGAGGAAAAAGAAGAAGGAAGAGGAAAAGGAGAAGGTGAAGATGGAAAAAAAAATAAAAAAAATAAAGGCTGTCTGGAGGAAAAACCAGAGAAAAGAAGAGAAGAAGAAATTAACACAAAAAGAAAGAAAAAGAAGCATATATAAATTGAAGAATAAGAAAGAGAGAGAGAGAGAGAGAGAGAGAGAGAGAGAGAGAGAGAGAGAGAAGGAGGAGGAGGAGCAGGAAACTAATAAGAGGATAAAGGCGGTGTCACAAGAAAAACAAAATTCGTCAATTGTACGGGCAATTGTAGTCAACTAGTTTTAAACTAGTCGGCAGGGAGGGTTCTGTTGGGGCGCTCAGTTATGGCCTTGGCCTTGCTCGGGGCCTTGGGGCTGTTCGGCCAGGCAGCTTGGGGAACAACAACAACAACAACAACAACTAGTTTTAAAATAAAAGTTCCGTAAGAAGTAAACTACTTAAACATGATCTACCTTCGACATATTTTAGTTTCCGATTCCAATGCGAAAACCGCTCAAAATCGTATGAAAAGAAACTTGCTCGTCGAAAATTTACGGAATTATCGCCCATGTGACACCGGCATGACAGGAGAAAACGAAGAGGAAGAAAAGGAGATAGAAGAGGAGGAAAGGATGAGGAAAGAGTTAAAAAGAGGTTAAGAGGGTCGTCTAAGAGAAGTAAAACAGAGGGCCAGGTAAATAAATAAAAGCGAGGAATGGTCTTGTTGACAGTGAAGATGGGGAGGATTTACACGGGGAAAAAGAAAGAGAAGAAGAAGAAGAATATGGATGAAAAGGAAGTGTAAATAAAAAAATACGTGAATCACAAGAAAGAAGAAGAAGAAGACAAAGACAAGAGATGGAGATAAACGAGACTAGTAAAGAGAAGACAGAACATAGAGGACACAAACATATGAGGAAGCACAAAGAAGCTGAACAAGGAATGAACAGGAGTAGAAGAAGAAAAAGAAGAAGAAGACGAAGAAGAGGAGGAGGAAGAAAAAAGTATGGATGAAAGGGAAGTGTAAATGCAATAAACAAATACGACAATCACAAGGAATCACAAGAAGAGGAAGAGGAAGAAGGAGAAGGCGAATAAATATATAAATATAATATGGATAAAGAGGAAGTATAAATGAAAAAATACGAGATTCACAAGGAAGAAGAAGAAGAAGAGGAGGAGGAGGAGGGAAGAAAAGGAGGAATGCAAGGGGAACACACTACAATATCATAAAGTAAAACAGAGGGCCAGGTAAAATAGAAGCGAGGAATGGTCTTGTTGACAGTGGAGATGTGGAGGGATACAGGGGGAAGAAAACGAAGAAGAAGAAGAAGAAGACGAAGAGGGAAGAAGAAGAAGAAGAGTTGACTTGGAGGAGGAGAAAAACCGTAGGGAGAAAACAAACGATTAAATGTGGCAAAACTCACAAGACACAAGAAGAAGAGGAATGAAAACAAGTAGAAGAAGAAGAAGAAGAAGAGGAGGAAGAGAAGACGGAAGGAAAAGGAATGGCCAGAGGAACACAATAAATAATAAACAACCCAGAGAGAAAGAAAGAGGTCAACAATAAGAGGGAGGAATAATGGTCTTGTTGACAGTGGTGATGTGGAGGACCACCAGGGAAGAAGAAGAAGAAGAAGAAGAAGAAAAAGAAGAAGAAGAAGAAGAAGAAGAAGAAGAAGAAGAAGAAGAAGAAGAAGAAGAAGAAGAAGAAGAAGAAGAAGAAGAAGAAGAAGAAGAAGAAGAAGAAGAAGAAGAAGAAGAAGAAGAAGAAGAAGAAGAAGAAGAAGAAGAAGAAGAAGAAGGGAAATGAGGAGGAGAAGTAGAGGAAGAAGTAGGGGAAGAGGAGATATAAGATTGAAGAAGGAGATAAGAAAACATATAAAACTAAGAAGGAGAGTAGTAGAAGAGAAAATAAGATAAAGGAAGACTAACAGAAAACATTAAAAACAAAGGAGAAAAAGTAGTAGAAGTAAAAGGAGAAGACACATAGCAAGAAGAAAAAATAAGATAAAAGACGAAAAGGAAAGTTGATGAAGAGAAGAAGAGAAACGCCACAAAAACAGGAGGAGGAAAATGACAAGTAGAAATAGTATAAGGGAAAAGAAGAGTGATCTAATGAGGACGGAAGGAATAAGAGGAAGAGAAAGACTTAGGAATCAATGAGAGAGAGAGAGAGAGAGAGACAGAGAGAGTGAGAGTGAGAGAAAAACAGTTTTAGGCACATATATCTTAGAATTGTTTAGGTAAATTAATGCATTGCTAAATAGATAATTACATAGACCGATACATCATTATTAGAAAGATAGATAGATAGAGAGAGAGAGAGAGAGAGAGAGAGAGAGAGAGAGTAAGAGTGGGAGAGTAAGAATAAAGTACAGCAAACTTATCCACCAAGTTTGACAAGACAGGGAGGGTAATTCTTCGGCTGCGACAGTAAGAGGCAAACTTGTCAGAACGACGAGAATTTCTGGTCGAAGTGACAAGAAAGATATCCTTAACTATACATATAAATAATTGCATGTATCAATAATTAGGTACGGATAATAACCCTTAGAAGATACGATGGCGCATTTCTTTTCTGTTTTCTGGCTATTATTGGATGATCTTATTCAGATTATTGTATTAATCGTCTAATGATAGCCAGAATAAACTGTCAAAATGCGTTATAATCTTCAAAGGGCCAATAGGGAGTTTTAGCTGCAAAATATCAATCATTAGGTATAAGTATTAAGGTTAGATAATAAATGCAAAGAATGTTGAAAATCCTGATAAAATGGATTTGTGTACATAGGGATAGAAAGCTGTAAAGTATATACGGCTATAAGTAAATGTTTAGTCTTATAATGGGGTAAAATATAAAGTATATACGGCTATAAGTAAATGTTTAGTCTTATAATGGGGTAAAATATAAAGTATATACGGCTATAAGTAAATGTTTAGTCTTATAATGGGGTAAAATTAAAAGTATATACGGCTATAAGTAAATGTTTAGTCTTATAATGGGGTAAAATTAAAAGTATATACGGCTATAAGTAAATGTTTTAGTCTTATAATGGGGTAAAATATAAAGTATTACGCTATAAGTAAATGTTTAGTCTTATAATGGGGTAAAATATAAAGTATATACGGCTATAAGTAAATGTTTAGTCTTATAATGGGGTAAAATTAAAAGTATATACGGCTATAAGTAAATGTTTAGTCTTATAATGGGGTAAAATAAAAAGAAAAAACAATAAATATAAAGTTGAGTTTAAACGGAAGACGCTAAGGTAATTAATGGGAGGTCTCCACTTGAGGGATTTTTTTCTTGACCCCTTTCTTCCTCATGGTTAGCCCCATTGCTTTTGAGATTTTAAGACGTTTGCCCCATTAGTTTGGTGATTTTAAGAATTTCCGCGCCATTCTGTCAATTTAAGACCTTTTGTGCAATTTAGGTGTCGATTTTATCCTGGCGAGCGATAGCGAGCCTGTAATTTAAGAGTAACCGGCCTTCGGCCTGGGCATTTTTCTACCGAAAAATGTACAAATTTATCTTGAAAGGGGGTCAAGGGGGTGACATTTTAAGATTGCTGGAGGAGTAGGAAACAAACTAGAAACCTCCCCTTAAGAGATTATGTGAATGAATGTTGAAGAATATGCTTGGCAAGACATTACGTAAATCAGTGTGAGTCTCAACATTTGAATAACGTTGAAGTTTTAAGCGAGAGAGAGAGAGAGAGAGTAACATCGATCCCAAGGGAGATTTAGATAAAGAGGAGTTTATGAACATGGTGGGAGCTTGGAGTTACATAAATACACGGACTGCACAAACCTGGTGGTTCATACTAGGCAGTCCGGACTTCATCCTAATATAAAAATTGCTACAAAGTGGAAGGTAAAGACAGCAAAGCAGAAGGCTCTCTCCCCACCCACCACACCTTCCGATTCATTCATTGTGAAGAACGAAGCTGAGAAATAGTGTATACTATTGATACATAACTACCTTAACCTAAGGAAGAGAGAGAGAGAGAGAGAGAGAGAGAGAGAGAGAGAGAGAGAGAGAGAGAGAGAGAGAGAGAGGGAGAGAGAGAGAGAGAGAGAGAGAGAGAGAGAGAGAGAGATGAGATGAGAGACCAGATAGTGAACAAGAGTGAGGGAGTTACACTGATCCCAGGGGAGATTTAGATAACGAGGAATTTATGAACAGGGTGGAAACTTTGTGGAGAGGGAGAGAGAGAGAGTGAGTGAGTGAGTGAGTGTGAGAGAGAGAGTGAGAATGAGTGACAGTGAGAGAAAGTGAGGTTGAGAGAAAATGAGTAAGATAGTGAATGGGAATGAATGAGAGTATGTGTGCATGTGAGAGAGAGAGTATGCATGTATGTACGTGTGTGAGAGAGAGTAGCTGTGAGTGAGTGAGTATGTACATTAATTTATACAAGAACGATATATAAGACTGAGATAAGAGTCGTATATCCACCAACACAAACTTTGATCTCAACTCTTTCAACTTCAGTTTAATCTTGTTGAAAGTTATTGGTAAACACTTTTTCCTTTGACCCACACAAACTTATATTCTGCTTAACCCTTTTCGTAGTCGATGACGCTTTTATTTCCTTATATTTTGGCTATCAGTCGACGATTGTATGTACTTTAGGAAGGATATAATGCATGAGAGGGGTAAAACGTATATCAATAAACACTATTTCTTTCTAAGCTGAATAAAATAACTGATTGATAGCCAACATAAGATTGATAAACGGTGTTCTCGTATACTGAAAGGGTTAACTTTTCTTCTACGATTGATCATTACTAAACTAAATAAAACAGTTACATGTGAGCTATAGTGAAAAGACATTATCATATTGTGAACAGGGTTAATTGTGGCAATAAAACGTTTCATGTCAGAGTTGCTTTACTCGGAGCTAGACATACTCCATAATTATAGCCATCAATCCCTTGAGGATTGTGACGCACTTTAGCAGTACCGGTATATGTTGGCTATTATTAAACGATTTTATTGAGCTTAGGAAGCATCTGTGGGAGTCAGAGGCATAATTGAGTGGATTTTGACCCCTTATATTCCTAGAGGTCCTTCCTGAACTGCATACAATCGTCTAATGATAGCCCAAATAAAATAAATAAATAAATACATGAAGACTGACAGCCAAATTCAAGATACGTTAGACTCTAAATGCCTGGAATCACGGAGTTTTATGCAGTTTGCTATGACTATGCAAGTTTATGCGTTATAATCTTCAATATATTGTCATAGTGGCGGTGAAAAGAATAAACAAAATATGATTCTTTTGTTCAGTATATATATTTGACTCCGATACTGTGGCGCCGATACAGCCACCGCTAAAAGTGACAGTGTGACGTCGGCTTTAGACTTTAGCCATGCAATTACATCTCTGGATGTCAAATTATTTCCTTAGCTTATAATGGTCTCCAGTTCATTATTACTTCCTTGATTCTCCTTCGTTCTGGAGGGAAGATTTCCACTTGAGGGATTTTTTTCTTTGCCCCTTTCTCCCTCATGTTTAGCCCCGTTGCTTTTGAAATTTTAAGACGTTCGCCCCATTAGTTTGGCGATTTTAAGAAGTTTCATCCATTTATGTCACTTTTAAGACCTTTCGTCCCATTTAGGTGTCGATTTTTTCCTGGCGAGCGATAGCGAGCCTGTAATTTAAGAGGAACCGGCCTTCGGCCGGGACATTTCTCTACCGAAAAATGTACAAATTTATCTTCAAAGGGGGTCAAGGGGGTGTAATTTCAAGCTTGATGGAAGTCTAGGAAACACACTAAAAACCTCCCCTTAATTTGAGTTTATCCTTGGTTCATTAGGCATCACATTATCAAGTTCATGTCATCTGGGGAGATTTGATTTAGTTTCTCTTCTTTCTTTCTTTTTTCTTTTTTTCGTTTTGTCTTATGTTCGTCTTACTTTTCCTCAGTTTTCGTTTTTATTATCTTTTCTTTTATATTTGTTTGGGGTTCTTATTTGCTTTGTTTATTATATTGTCTGCCCTGTTTTTCTTGCCAGCTAACCTTCTGTCCAGTTCCTTATTACTTTGCTTGATTCTCCTTCGCTCTGGAGGTTTAATTTGGGTTTATCCTTGATTCATTAGGCTTCACATTATTAAACTCATGTCATCTGGGGACAATTGTCTTGGGGTTGGTTCATCTTTACGAGACTTTTTTGCTGTGTTTGCCTTCCACATGTCTTGTTTTCCTTCTGTTTTCGTTCTTCCTTTATCTCTTCTTCTCTTCTCCTATTCTCTTCTTTCCCATTTATCGTATAATATTTTGTTTTCTTCTTCTTTTATATTCTCTTCTATTTGTCTCTCCCTTTTCCAAGCTTCTACTGTAATTCTCTCCAGTTCCTTATTACTTTCCGTGATGCTCCTTCATTCTCTGGGGGTTTAATTTGGGTTTATCATTGGATCATTAGGCTTCACATTATTAAGT
This sequence comes from Paralithodes platypus, assembly GCA_032716605.1. Lineage (NCBI taxonomy): Eukaryota > Metazoa > Arthropoda > Malacostraca > Decapoda > Lithodidae > Paralithodes > Paralithodes platypus. Next base: position 12,352,905 of record CM064523.1, read on the forward strand.
TTATGTCATCTGGGGAGATTTGTCTTGGGTTGGTTCATCTTTCCTACTTTTTAATTTTTTTTTTAATTTTTTGTCTTATGTTCGCCTTACTTTTTCTCAGATTTCGTGTTTCTTTCTCTTCTTTGTTATATATGTTTGGTGTTCTTCTTTGTCTTGTTTATAGTGTTTGTCCTGTTTTTCTTTCCAGCTAACCTTCTGTCCAGTTCCTTATTACTTACCTTGATGCTCCTTCATTCTCTGGTGTTTAATTTGGGTTTATCCTTGGATCATTAGGCTTCACATTATTAAGTTCATGACTGTCATCACGGGAGATTTGTCTTGGGTTGGTTAATTTCTACGAGTGTTTTTTTTTTTTTTTTTTTTTTTGCTGTTTTTGCCTTCCATTTGTCTTTCTTGCCTTCTGTTTTCGTTCTTCCTTTGCCCGTTCTTCTCTTCTCCTAATCTTTTCTTTTCTATATCTTGTTTTTCTGCCTTCTTTGCCTTATGCTCTATGTTTATTTTTCGAGTTTCTGATAATCCATTCAGTTCCTTATTACTTCGCTTGATTCTCCATGATTTACTGGTTTAATTTCTGTTAATCTTTAGTTCATTAGGCATCACAGTATTAAGGGGGGTGACCTGTTTTTGTTCTGTCCTTTTCTATCTTTCTCTGGCTTGTATCCATTTGGCCCCATTCAGCCTACCGTTTTAAGACGTTTATCCCCATCCAGGTGTCAATTTTTTACTGGTGAGCGGTAGCGAGCCAGCATATTTTTTATTTTCGTTTGACAGCAGGCTAAATTTCTCTGGCAAAGCCGGATTTCTTCATATAATGCTGGCTCGCTATCGCTCGCCAGGAAGAAATCGACACCTAGATGGGGATAAACGTCTTAAAATAGTTGGCTGAATGGGGCCGAATGGATACAAGCCAGAGAAAGAGAGAAAAGGACAGAAATAACAAAAAGCAGGTCACCCTCCTTAAACTCATGTCATCTCGGAAGATTTGCCTTAGCTTCTCTTCTTTTCCAGTCTTTTTTTTTTGTCTTCTGTTTTCGCCCTTTCTTAATCTATTATTCTCTTCTTTCTTTCTGTCCCCCCTTCTTTTGGTTGTTCCTCCTACTCTTCCCATTGTTCTCATTATTCCCGAGCTTCTAATAATAATAATCCTTCCACACTTCCTGATTAGTTTCCTTAATTCGTCTTCCTTCTCTGGGTTTCATTTGTGTGTCATCCTCGGTTCATTAGGCATCACATTATTAATTAAGGGAAGGCAGACCGTTTTTTTCTTTTCTATTAATTAATTTATTCCTTTATTTCTTAGTTTTCTCGCTAGACCTCCATCAAGCTTAGAAAAAACACCCCCTAGACCCCCTTTCAAGATAAATTTGTACATTTTTTGGTAGAAAAATGTCCCGGCCGAAGGCCGGTTCCTCTTAAGATTTCAGGCTCGCTATCGCTCGCCAGGAAATAATCGACACCTAAAAGGCACGAAAGGTCTTAAAGTTGACAACGAAATGGGGCGAAAGGTGTTAAAATCGCCAAACTAATGGGCTGAACGTCTTATAATCTCAAAACAAATAGGGCTTAAAACGAGAGAGAAAGGGGACCAGAAAAACGACCCATCTTCCCTTAACCTCAACAGTCCATCAGCCTCACATTATTACACTCATGTCGTCCCGGGAGATTTGTCTTGGCTTGACTTACGAGTTATCTTCTGTTTTCTGCTAAAAAAAAAAAAATCTTCTATCTGGTTTAATTTTCTTCTATCTGGTTTAATTTTCTTCTATCTGGTTTAATTTTCTTCTATCTGGTTTCATATTCTTCTATCTGGTTTAATTTTCCTCTATCTGGTTTAATTTTCTTCTATCTGGTTTAATTTTCTTCTATCTGGTTTAATTTTTCTTCTATCTGGTTTAATTTTCTTCTATCTGGTTTCATTTACTTCTATCTGGTTTAATTTCTTCTATCTAGTTTAATTTTCTTCTATATGGTTTAATTTTCTTCTATCTGGTTTAATTTTCTTCTATCTGGTTTAATTTTTCTTCTATCTGGTTTAATTTTCTTCTATCTGGTTTCATTTTCTTCTATCTGGTTTAATTTCTTCTATCTGGTTTAATTTTCTTCTATATGGTTTAATTTTCTTCTATCTGGTTTAATTTTCTTCTATCTGGTTTAATTTTCTTCTATCTGGTTTAATTTTCTTCTATCTGGTTTAATTTTCTTCTATCTGGTTTAATTTTCTTCTATCTGGTTTAATTTTCTTCTATCTGGATTAAATTTCTTCTATCTGGTTTAATTTTCTTCTATCTAGTTTAATATTCTTCTATCTGGTTTAATTTTCTTCTATCTGGTTTAATTTTCTTCTATCTGGTTTAATTTTCTTTTATCTGGTTTAATTTTCTTCTATCTGGTTTCACTTTTTTATCTTTTTGCCTTTTATCTTATTTTCTTATTTTTCTGTTCTTTTTTTCTTTTCTGCTCTTCTATTTCTTCTCTAATTTCGGTTTATCCTTAGTTCATTAGGCACCACATTATTAACCCTTTCACGCTTTTATGACGCAGAGGTTGCCAGATTAGCAATAAGAAATAGAGTTTTCTCACTCTTATAATTACCTCTCCAAAATTAGTTTTCTGCCCACAGCTAACTCAAAGACAACTGCAGAGGTTGAAGTAACTAAACTAAAGGTTTCTAAATACCCCTGATGGTAATAAAGGCTTTAAAGTATCCCCAATAGGCTCAAAATCGCGTCGTATGCGTGAAAGGGTTAACCTCTTGAGGATTTTGACGCGTTTTGACAGTTTATTCTGGCTATCATTAGACGATTGTATAGATTGTGTTGGAATCAAAAGGGTAAAGACGATCTCAATTAACCCTCTGACTTCCATATACCCTTCCTAATCTGAATAAAATCGTCTAATGATAGCCAGATAAGAGAAAAGAAATGTGTCCCCATATGCTGAAAGGGCTAAGGGGGGTGACCTGCTATTTTTGTCTCCTTTTCTCTCTTTATCTGGCTTGTATCCATTCGGTCCCATTCAGCGAACTTTTTAAAGACGCTTTATCCCCATCCAGGTGTCGATTTCTTCCTGGCGAGCGGTGTCGATTTCTTCCTGGCGAGCGTTAGCGAGCCAGCATTGTATGGAGAAATCCAGCTTCGCTGGAGACATTTTTCTATCGAAAAATTTACAAATTTAGCCTGCAGGTTCGCTACCGCTCACCAGGAAAAGATCGACACCTGGATGGGGATAAACGTCTTAAAATAGTAGGCTGAATGGGGCCTAAAGGATACAACCCAGAGAGAGAGAACAAAAATACGAGGTGGGCAGATTTGTCTTGACTTGGTTCAAAATATTTTTCTGTGGGTTGCGCCTTCTAATCCTTGCATTTCACCAAAAAAAAAAAAAACATTAAAAAAACCGTCTCATTTTACCCCTCTGTTTTCACCTTCGTCTCTTATTCTTTCCAGTCTTCAATTTATCTTCTATTACGTTTGTCTTCCCTTTCTTCTCTCTATTATATTTGGTATCTTTTCCTTCTTGCCCGTTTCTAATATTCCCTACAGTTTAGTATTTTGCTTCTTATTACTCCTTGCTTTCCTGGTTGTAATTTGGGTTATCCTTGGAGAGAGAGAGAGAGAGAGAGAGAGCGAGAGCGAGAGAGAGAGCAAAGAAAGAAAGGAAGAGAGAAGGCTAGATGTAAGGAGATAGATAGATAGATACAGAGAGAGAGAGAGAGAGAGAGAGAGAGAGAGAGAGAGAGAGAGAGAGGAAAGAGAAAGAAAGGAAGATAAAAGGCTAGATGTAAGGAGATAGATAGATAGATAGACAGACACACAGAAAGAGAGAGAAAGAGTGAGAGTGAGAGAGAGCTAGATATACAAAGAGAGAGCGAGAGAGATGAGAGCGAGCGAGAGACAAGAGGGGGTTGATTGAAGACAGCAGACGTGAGAGAGAATAATACGTTCACAAGAAGAAGAAGGGGAGCAGATACATATATTGTGTAACCTGAGGAACCTGTCTGTCTCACTGTCTGTCTATTGCAGTATCTATCTGTCTATTGCATTATCTATCTGCCTGTGTGTCAGTCTGATTGTTTCTTAATACTTTAAATGGTGTGTGTTTGTGCGCATGCGCATGTGCTCGAATTGAACTGAGAAAGTAAATGAAGCTCAGTGTTCGACTTGGGCTGATCGAATGAATTTGGCAAATATTATACTAAGTATAGAATTGGGCCAAGTGGTTGAATTGAGCGCAGTAATTGAATTTGATCAAACACCGAATTAGGCCAAGAGACGAATTTGACTGAACAACAAATTTTGCCTAGCGGTGAATTTGACAGAGTAGCAAATTTGGCCAACCAGTCACTTCGAGCAGTCAAATTGGCCTGAGCGGTCATATTGGACGGACGGTCAATTTTGACTTATAGGTCGAGTTCGACAGATCAACGGATTTGAACTGAATGGTTAAATTGGGATGAGTAGTCAAATTGGACAAATAGGTCGATATGGACAAAGGTCGAATTGGGCCAATTGATCAAATTGGACCAAGCGGTTGACACAAGCGGCGAATGAATTAAGTCTGTAACCCATTATTTGGGACATTCTATTCATCATCAATATTTGTTACTTAAATAGCCAATATGTTTCACTGTGAGTATCGTCAAGATAAAATTATAAGTTTTGTATGGTCAATTTTTGGGGCGGAGGACGATCAACGATGTTGGATTAAAGTTAATCGTTTCTGTCCAGGTGTACCAAATTAATTGTTAACAAAGTTTCATCTAAATCCGTCCATTAGTTATTATAAAAAAAAACACACAAAAATGCGTATAGACAAACAAACAAACAAGGCTTTCGAAGGTCACATGATCTCCGCAAAGATAAACAAAAAGATAGAAAGATAGACAAACAGATGAAGCGAGAGAGAGAGAGAGAGAGTAGACCGACAGACAGGCAGGCAGGCAGATGAAGCGAAACAGCGAGAGTGATGCAAAGAGAGAGAGATCGTGAGGAGACATAATGAGTCGGTCTGAGTGAGTTGAAGAGGGGAAAGGAGGAGGAGGAGGAGGAGAGTGAAAGAACGCGTAAAGAGGAGTTATGGCGAAGGAGGAAGAGGATGAGGAGAAGGAAGAGGAGGAGAAGAAAGAGGAGGAGGAGGAAGAAGAAGAAGAGAAGGAAGAATGAGGATGAGGAAGAGAAGAAGGAGGAGGAGGAAGAAGAAGAGAAGGAAGAATGAGGAGAAGGAGGAGGAGGATGAAGTGGTGGTGAAAAATTAATACAAAGGACTTACAAACTGCAACATACCTATTGGTCCTTTCGGTATTTGGCTTATTTGTTATATTTTGTTTTTAACATTCGAAGTCTCTTTTTGCTATCACGATTAATCTCTCTCTCTCTCTCTCTCTCTCTCTCTCTCTCTCTCTCTCTCTCTCTCTCTCTCTCTCCTATATCAACACCAAGATGAGTGTTTTATCTGGAACACGTTAGTCCAAATATTGACTGTGGGTGACCCCTTGGTGTGCTGAAGGAGGGAGAGAAGTAAGAGAGAGAGAGAGAGAGAGAGAGAGAGAGAGAGAGAGAGAGAGCATGTTGGGTGGAACACAGATGGAGGCCCCAGAAGGAGAAGAGGAAAATCCGCAGGAAAAATAAAATATATGTGCCTATCAAGCCATCCATCTATATACTTTACTGTATATATATATATATATATATATATATATATATATATATATATATATATATATATAAATATATATATATATATATATATATATATATATATATATTCTTTAATACATACGAGGTTGAAAGAAATGGCAATTTCTGCGTTGGAAATTTTATTATTCAAAGTTTCCAGGTCTCTGATGAGTTTTCGCTGGGTGGCAGGAAGTAGATGAATGAGATTAGCAAAATTCATGGTGGTACAGGGTTCAACCTGACTTCAAGGGCTAACCCTGTACCACCATGAATTTTGCTCATCTCCTTCATCTACTTCCTGCCACCCAGCGAAAACTCATCAGAGACCTGGAAACTTTGAATAATAAAATTTCCAACGCAGAAATTGCCATTTCTTTCAACCTCGTATGTATTAAAGAAACTTTATTACCTGGCTTTACTAACATATATATATATATATATATATATATATATATATATATATATATATATATATATATATATATATATATATATATATATAGAGATATTCATATATTTTATACAGTATGTATCTGTTTATGTATTTACTAATTTACTTGTATATTATTTTGTTTTATTATATTCTTATCTATTTATTTATTTATTTATTTTTTGCAATGGTTGATGCAGATAGATATACGTTCAGGAATATAGAGATTGACGAAGGCCTGAAAAACATATTAAGCTTCACTCGGCTTCCTTATTTCTCCTGCCTGGGGTTTATCGTTTGTTGCTAGGTCATCTCTCCATTCAACTGCCCGTATAGCTGTCCTCTCATACACGTACAGTTGGTCACGTGATTACAAAAACAATTCGCTATATTGATATATTTGATTTTACTACAGCATTACGCTTTAAACTTCTCATTCAATCATACTATTCTTCCTCCCATACACTAAAACCACAGACTATATACAAATAAAATCTATCTATCTATTTATTTACTCGGGCCCAATCCCCACTTTTCCGATTTTTTTTTCTTTTCTTTTTCCCCGTTTTTCTTTTTTTGTTTTCTTTTTTTTTGGTGGGGTGTCCGACTCAAGACAGAGCAAGAACAGGGAAAACACAAAACACAACATAAAACAACGAACACACACAGACAAAACACAAATTCACACACATCTAGGTCACCCAGGAGAAGACCCAGACACCAGGGTCACCAAGGTCCCTCCAGCACTCCCCCGGCCCCCGACCACTCGGAGAGGTTCCGATCTCGGCAGGCAGACATCCAGCAGAGTCGAAGCCACAAGCCCGCCCACCACACTTCCAGGCGCACCCTTCATATTAATCGTCTCCCCGGGCCAGGCGCCATGGACTATTATCTAGTCCAACTTGCGCCCGACCCCTTCCCCCAAATGACCACGTGTTCACTCATCTATTCACAAGCATTTTCCATTCATTCCTGTTTATTATCACTTCCTTTGCCTGATCTATAGTCATTCCTCTATCATTCAAAGCTTGTCTTACACAGTCTCTCCATCTCAATGGGGGTCTTCCTGCCCTTCTATCTCCCCTTGTATCTGACTCACATATTCTCTTTGTAAGCCTTTCATCTCCCATTCGTTTAACATGACCATACCAGCTCAGCACCGTTCTGTCCACTGGCTGATAAATGTTCCTGCTGCCCCACTCTCCTACGTATATCTTCATTCCTCAATCTGTCTCTACGAGTAACTCCACACATACTTCTCAAGCAGCTCATCTCCATCACATCCAGCTTTCTTCTCTCCTTTTCCTTCAGAGCCCATGTCTCAGCCCCATACATCACTGTTGGCACAACAATTCCTTGATACATTTCACTTTTTACTTTCATTCCGAGATTTATCGTCTTCCACATACAGTACTTCCTATTGCTCCGAAAATCTTCTTTCCTTCACACACTCTCTGTTTTTACCTCCATTACCATACCTCCACTCCTGCTTATTATTCCTCCTAGATATTTAAAACACTCTACTTGTTCCAATATTTCCCCATCCAGCCTCACATCTAGATTCACCCTATGATCACCTCTATTACACACCATTACTTTATTTTTATTGACGTTCACCTTCAGTTTCCTCCTTCCACAAACCACACCAAACTCTTTGGACTTCTCCTCATGTTTGTATTAATTACGCGTGTAGATTGCCATGCAGTAATTAATTCGTATGGTCAATTAACGGTTTTACGAGAAATTATTCCTGTCAATTAATCACACTATGTACACTTCCATAACTAAAATCGTGAAACGGGTAAGATTTGACCACCTGTGAGTTTCAGGCTATAAGGAAGTTGTAGCCATACACGTCGATATTAAGCCCTCCAGACTCATATGGCGCAGAGGTTGCCAGATTAGCAATAAGAAATAGAGTACTCTCACTCTTATAATTACCTCTCCAAAATTAGTTTTCTGCCCACAGCTAACTCAAAGACAACTGCAGAGGTTGAAGTAACTAAACTAAAGGTTTCTAAATACCCCTGATGGTAACAAAGGCCTAAAAGGATCCCTAATCGGCTCAAATTTGCGTCATATGTCGGAGAGGGTTAAACAGCAATGCAATAATAATGTAGGTTTCTGATGGATAGAATGCATGTTGAATTTTATTATATGTATTCATAAATGTACTATTACTGTATATTAGCTGGTAACATACCGCTAAATATCGACGTCTACATCTCCAAATTGCTTATAGCCTGAAACTTTTAAGTGGTCAATTCGTACCCGTTCCACAATTTTATTTATGGAAGTTAAAGTAGTGTAACTGATTGATAAGAATAAGAGCTGGGTGTGGCTTACGTTTATCAGGCCTTTGTCAATCTCTATATTCGTGGTATATCTTATTCAACCATTTGTGATGTACTGTATATATATATATATATATATATATATATATATATATATATATATATATATATATATATATATATATGAAACAGATATACGTCCACTTTAGG
>CM064523.1:12366513-12389013 GCA_032716605.1 Paralithodes platypus
TTACATCCCACCACCACCCATCTCACCTCACGCGAATATTAACCCCTTCTGTACCGGCAACGTCTTTTTAACTTTAATTGACTACTATTAGGCAATTGTATTAAGTTTCAAAAGGACCTCCAGCAATTAAGAGGCTTCCAACTATCTCACTTAACCCTTTTTACTACCACAGATCCTCCTAGAACCGCACACAGTCATCTAATAATTGCTAGATTATAATGAGAAGAACGTCACCGGTACAGAAGGGGTTAATTAAATATCTCTCCAGGTATGAACAACAGTCCAGCCACTATGACCGTACGACCCACTACTCCCTATATACCATAACCCAATCATCTGGTTGTCGGATCACTGGGTTCGACCGTCCGTCATATGTTTCAGTCCGGAGGTAGGGAGTGTCCAGAGAGTTTTTTTTTTTTTTAATATGGATTTAGGTTAGGGCTTTTGGAACATATTGAAATGGCTGGATTTTGATTGACGCCTGACATACTTTACATTTCCGGTATTTCATTCTTTCTGTCTCTCTCTCTCTCTCTGTCTCGCTCTCTCTCTCTCTCTCTCTCTCTCTCTCTCTCTCTCTCTCTCTCTCTCTCTCTCTCTCTCTCTCTCTCTCTCTCTCTCTCTGTCTATCAATTTATCTATGTATATGTCTATCTATCTATCTATCTATTTGCATCCTAGATAGATATATGGATAACTTTACTATACAGACAGATAGACGATATGTTAGAGTATATTTTAAAGCTGGACTATCTCTGTTGCAGGGATAATAATATTTTTGCAACTAAGTCCGACATGTGTCACTCGGATAATATCAATTCGGAATGTTGCAAATACAAATACATTTACCTATTTCTGGTTCCCTGTCAATTCAACCAGCAGACTATTTCAACCATTTCAACCAGTAGACCATTTCAACCAGTAGACCATTTCAACCAGTAGGCCATTTCAACCAGTAGGCCATTTCAACCAGTAGGCCATTTCAACCAGTAGGCCATTTCAACCAGTAGACCATTTCAACCAGTAGGCCATTTCAACCAGTAGACCATTTCAACCAGTAGACCATTTCAACCAGTAGACCATTTCAACCAGTAGACCATTTCAATCAGTAGACCATTTCAACTAGTAGACTATTTCAACCAGTAGGCCATTTCAACAAGTAGACTATTTCAGCCAGTAGACCATTTCAACCAGTAGAGCCACCGGTTGAAATAGTCTAATGGTTGAGTTGTCCGGGTCATTTAAATCCCACTGTCGTGAAATGTGGGTATGATGGTCAGACAAACTCATTCTGTGACCTACTTGTTGCATGTTGAGTTGAAAGATATTATTTGTTTGTTTCTGTCATATTATTATCTTTGTCAATGGCAATTCTGGTGGGTTTAATGTATTTAATGAGTGTGTGTGTGTGTGTGTGTCCGTCTCTATGGATAAAATAGATAGATAGTTATTATGTAAATGTTGTTGATTAGATAGAGATAAACAGGTAGGTAGGTAGGAAGATAGATAAGTAGATAGATAGAAAGATAGACAGATAGATAAGTAGGTAGATTGGTAGTTAAATAGGTAGATAGATAGGATCTTACTCTCACTCTCACACACTCTCTCTCTCTCTCTCATTCCCACCCCCTACCCACACCTACTTACTGAAGCTTTTTTATATCTTACTCTCACTCTCTCACACACTCTCTCTCTTACTCTCTCTCTCACACACACTCACTCACACTCTCTCTCTCTCTCCCTAGCCGCACTTACTCCCTGTAGCTTTTTCTATCTTACTCTCACTGTCACTCTCACACACACACACTCACCCTCTCTCTCTCTCTCTCTCTCTCTCTCTCACACACACACACACACACACACACACACACACACACACACACACACACACACACACACACACACACACACACACACACACACACACACACAATAAACTGCTGACCACCACCACCACACCCCACTATCATAAACTCAGCCTCTAGAACGACACACTATACAGCGAAATATAACCGAATTGTGTTGGTTATGACATTCGCTATATTCGCAGTTGGGGGCCGCGGAAATACACAGTTAAATTTGACAGTTAAATGTGTACAATATGGGACCCTTTTTGCTTTTTAGTATTCATAGTACAGAAATATATTCATAGCTGGTGTTTTGTTTTGTTATTGATATTATTATTATTATTATTATTATTATTAGGGGTTCGTCCCCTACGGGGAACCCCTATTGTAATCATTAAACCTGGGATTTCATCCAAATTCTTCTTACGCGCCGGTTTCGACGCAATAACTCGAGAACCGCTTTTTGGATCGGGATCAAACTTTCACAAGAGGTGCGTTTTTGTATTGGGCAACTTTTGATATTCTAAACATCCGGCATGGCGGCCAAACAGGCCCGTGGCAGCCGATCTCCCGAAAAACTTGACGCCTAAATACCGTCTCTCCCACTCACAGGAAACGACTGGGCTTTGGCATACGCACTCCCCTACTAATGCTCCGCAAATTTTATAGAGAAGGTTTTGCTTTTGCACGTGGGTTTTTTTTCCGGCAATCTTGAAAAAAACTCGAATTCCACTTAAAATTCCACATCTTGAAAACTACGCCGATGATCAGAGCCATGCTTACGTAGTTGGGTGAGGCTCGCGATTCCGAACGTTTTGATACCCCAAAAAATATAAATGGGTGGAATAGTTTGGCCGCAGCATTGAAAACTGTCTATTCTTAAATTACTTTAAAACCGAATTCGCTACCCACACAAAGTTTACCGTCTACAGTCTATAGGCTTCCACGCATCCCCCAGTTTTGCTTAATAACATAATCTCTTTATTATTCAGATCTATCATTTGTTTTTTATTTAAATCTCTCAAAACCGTTCGAGTCCCTACGAATTCCAGCATTTATTTAGCCAACCTACCTATACATACCTACCCTACCAAATAATAATGATAAATTCAAATTTATTTTTGGTGAATGACAGAGTATTGGCTTAGGTTTTTAACAATTCCTCCCTTTGCCAAATGCTTAGTTTAATAACAATGATATGGACCTTTAAAGTTTTGGCAATTGCCCGTGTGACTCTTATTTTAACCCTCCTAAAGTGTTACCACGAAATACCGCTAGATCCTTTCTCAAAAGTCGCTAGCATGTTGCTACATAGCCAAACAATGTTAGGATAATGCTGCAATTTCTAAAGAGTTTTGGTTTGTTTGTTTTGCAAATTTTACAATGTAGTATGACTAGAATGTCTGCAATTTATTTATTGGGCAGGTGCCCAACCCCGAAAGGGGTTGAAATAGGGGAGCTATCCCCCCGCCAAAGGAGGCTTTCTAGGGCCTTTCCTAGCTGATGCTGAGAGGATTGGGTTCTAGTCATGTGGTGATGGGCTGGTCTAACAGAGTGAGAACTGAGCGATCTCTGCCATACCCATAGCTTACTCTGACTGTTCCTTTTACTTATATATTTTCTAGATCTCAAGTGACGGCATCTCATCCGTGGATTGACCTCCCAATCTACCAAGATTGGAAGCCAAAGCGTCACATTTTTCCTTTGCCCCTCAACTTTCTCTTCATAATTGCTGAGGGGCACAGGGCCCTGGGTGGGACTTTGGTTTCCCGGGCGTTTCCGCACCCTCCTCAGCTCCCCGCCATGGAGTGGCTTCGGTCACCCAGGCTTTATTGTGGTCGGCAGGGAGGGTTCTGTGGGGGTGCTCAGTTATGGCCTTGGCCTTGCTTGGGACCTTGGGGCTGTTCGGCCAGGCAGCTTGGGGAACAACAAAAACAACAACAACAACTAGAATGTCTGAAATTTTCAAATTATCCCTAGTAAATGTCTCTAGATATAAAAGAAATGGCTGCTAGATTGAAGTAAATAGCTCTACATTTAGCGGTAATATGTAGCTTTACAACTGGCAACTCTGCAACCACCACCTCCCTCCCACCCTCCCAGTATGTCTCCACAAAATACCGCTAGATCCTTTCTCAAAAGTCGCTAGCATGTTGCTACATAGTCAAACAATGTTAGAATAATGCTGCAATTTCTAAAGAGTTTTGGTTTGTTTGTTTTGCAAATTTTACAATGTAATATGACTAGAATGTCTGAAATTTTTAAATTATCCCTAGTAAATCTCTCTAGATACAAAAAAATGGCTTCTAAATTGAAGTAAATAGCTCTACATCTAGCGGTAATATGTATCGATACAACTGGCAACACTGCCTACCCCAAAACACCGCTAGATCCTTTCTCAAAAGTCGCTAGCACGTTTCTACATAGTCAAACAATGGTAGAACAATGCTGCAATTCCTAAAGAGTTTTGATTTGTTTGTTTTGCAAATTTTACAATGTAATATAACTAGAATGTCTGAAATTTTCAAATTATCCCGAGTAAATGTCTCTAGATATGAAAAAATGGCTACTAAACTGAAGTAAATATAGCTTTACATCTAGCGGTAATATGTAGCGGTACAACTGGCAACACTGCCTACAACTACCCTCTCATCACCAATGATTATGCTCTGCTGAGGTTTGTATTTGCTTATCTTATCCTGTGTATTAATGTAACCCTTACACATGTTTCTATTAAATAATGACATTAAACAGGATTCATGATTTAAATACAAGGCTAGATATTTATCGGAAGTACGTATTTACCTTCGGAAAGCTAAAATATAATGTTTACACATATGGGATAGGGAGGAGGGAGGGAGGTATAAGGGGTGGACCGATGGAAGGGAAGAGAACCCAGATATACGAGATACATAGCTTCATATGCGCGTATTGATCACTTTCATGCTATTATGTATGCATACAGAAGTAGCAGGACACATATGTCAAGAGTGAACACCAATAACTTAATCCATACACAGTAAAAAAGACGGAAATAATATCGTACATACGAAGTGATGGAATGGGGATGGGGGGGAGTGTGTATGATATGTAAACAGGACAGTTCGTCGCTAGATAGGCGTGTGTGTGCTTGTGTGATGGTCTTGTGTAGCTATGTTTATGCTTGTTTGAGTGTTGAGTTATCTCTCTCTCTCTCTCTCTCTTATTTATCGCTGTGTTCCTTACGATTACGACATACTGTACTAGTGCATGAGAACAGGAAATAGGGAGCCTCGCTCTCTCTCTCACAAATGAGAACATAAGTAAACAGGAGTCTGCAGAGAGCCGATTGGCTATAAGACTCGGTAGCCTATTCCACATATCTACAACTCTGTTACTAAACGAATAGAGGCAGATCCCTTACACACCCAGTCTCTCTCTCTCGCTCGTTTGTTTGCACACCGGTACAAATGAGGCAGATCCCTTACAAGATGAACATGGGAATCTGCAGAGAGACAAGTGGCCCACAAAAGGCAGATCCCTTTCACATACAACCCATTTCATCCATATGACTATCTGATTTTATCTTTAAATTCTCTATTGTTCTTGATCCCACTATAGCACTAGGTAGCCTATTTCACATATCTACGACTCTGTTACGAGAGAGGCAGATCCCTTACACAGCCAATCTCTCTCTCTTATTTGCACACTGGTACAAAGGAGGCAGATCCTTACACATGCTACCAAGATGAAAATGGGAGTCTGCAGAGAGCCGGTTGGCCCACACACGGCAGATCCCTTTCACACCCAATCCATCTCGTCTTATCAAATTTTATGTTGAAGCTCTATTGTTATTGATCCCACTATAGCACTTGGTAGCCTATTCCACATATCTACAACTCTTTTACCAAGCGAATAGAGGCAGATCCCTTACACAGCCAATCTCTTTCTCTCTCGCTCTTGTTTGTTTGCACACCGGTACAAATTAGGCAGATCCCTTACACATGCAACCAAGATGAAAATGGGAGTCTGCAGAGAGTCAAGTGGCCCACATAAGGCAGGTCCCTTTCACACTCAACCCATCTCATAAACTTTACCTGTTATTTACACTACTTACTATACACCCATGTTATCATATACCTGCAACCAAAACACAATTGTAAGAAATAGGAACATAAGAAAATGGGAGTCTGTAGAGAGCCAATTAGTCCACACAAGACAGATCCTTTTCACACCCAACCCATCTCATAACAACTCATTTATCTCTATCTTCCTTACATTTATGACATCCTAGTCTCTCTCTCTCTCTCTCTCTCTCTCTCACAAATGAGAACATAAGAAAACCGGAGTCTGCAGAGAGTCGATTGGCCCACACATGTCAGATCCCTTTCACACCCAACCCATCCCGCGCTCTCTCTCTCTCATATTTATCGCTATCTTCCTTATGTTTACGACATCCTATTCTCTCACCATACTCTCTCTCTCCTTCACAAATGAGAAAATAAAAAATAAGAAAACGGGAGTCTCCAGAGCCGATTGACCTACACATGGCAGATCCCTTTCACACCCAACCCATCTTGTTCTATCTAATTTCAAGTTGAAGCTCTATTGTTCTTGATCCCATTATAGCACTCGGTAACCTATTCCACATATCTACAACTCTGTTACTAAACGGATAGAGGCAGATCCCTTTTACAGCCAATCTCTCCCTCTCTCGCTCTTGTTTGTTTGCACAATCTGCTCCTTCTGTAGTTTCTCCATGCCCGATAAGTTAAATGATCTTTTGATATCTGTGACACAGCATTTGTATCAAACACAATACCCTGTTTGCAAAACCGTCGAACCCCGGACAACGTTGCTTGCAACTTTAATTATTATTATTATTATTATTATTATTAGTCGTAGTCGTAGTAGTAGTAGTATATTTTGTATTATTATTATGATTATCATCATCATCATCATCATTATTTTATTATTATTATTATTATTATTATTATTATTTATGAATATTAATATTATTATTATAATTCTTATTTTTATCATTATTATTATATAAGAGAAGCAACTCTTTCTCACACCTCGCTCCAAAAAAGTGAGAGAAAAATCTATTTTGTATCTAAAATGCAAATCGTGTCGTGGCGAGAGGTTGGTTGCCTACCCCCCTCCCCCTCTTTCACTCACTCTCTCTCTCTCTTTCACACACACACACTCACTCTCTCTCTCTCACACACACACACACACACACATCAATGTAATTTGCATACGTTCTCTCATCATCATTATTTTCCCTCCCTCCTACACACACACACGCACGCACGCACGCACGCACGCACACACACACACACACACACACACACACACACACACACACACACACACACACACACACACACACACACACACACCACCACCATTCACTCTCACCACTATCATCAACCCTATCAAACTCCCACCCACCCACACGCCCACACAATACAAGTATGGTATAACAGAACCCGTATATTGGGTGGTGCAGAAGTGAGTTACCCAAAGACGGCGGCGTCTTTATATTTATTCTGGCTACTACTAATCGATCTTATTCAGTTTAGGAAGGATCTCTAGTAATTATATGGCTTCGATCCATCTCGATCCACCTTTTTAACTGTCACAGATCCTTCCTAAGCTGCACCAAATTGTATAAATATAGCTAGAATATATTTCTTACAGACGTTGCTGGTACAGAAGGGGTTAACGGAAAGGGGGGGGGGGAGTTTAGACCGCCTTCTTCCTCATATTTAGCTCAGTTAGTTTTGACATTTTAAAACATTCGCCCCATTAGTTTGGCGATTGTATGACCTTTCGTGCCATTTAGGTGTCGAGCGATAACGCGCCTGCAATTTAGGAGGACCGAAAAATGCACAAAGTTATCTCGACTGGGGATGTTGGGCAAAAACTTTAAGCTTTATGGAGGTCTAGGGCGGTAACTTAAGTATACACAATTATAATTATATGTATAATAAATGTATAATAATCTCCCCGTAATCCCCTGGGTACCCTACTTGTGCACACCCTGTATATTATATAGTGTGTATAGTATTATAGTATTATCTATTTTGTATTAATTTCACCACCAAAAAGCTCCAATGAAATTAATGAAAGCATATATATGATCCACCGGGATTCGAACCCGGGTTATCACACACAGATTTGTAGACACCTTAACCATTACACCACCAAGACGGTTAAAGGTTTATGCACACGCCTACGACTTATTATCCATTCTCGAATACTGGATATTAATCTAATCATGTTCATATTCCCACCGCACTATGGTAGCCTAATGGTAGTTAATATATATAGTGTATAGTAGTATAGTGTGTGTGTGGTCAAATAATTCAAGGGGGTCCGGTACGATTTTTGCGGTGGTGATTTACTGAGTCGGTGATGCGGGTTGTACTCTAGTTGTACTTACTCTAGTTGTATTGCGGGAGTGAGCATGCTCGTTATTTCCCGCCTCCTATATGTGTAGGTGTTATATGTATCGTTGGAATGGCTGTGGATGTGTGTGTAGTCTGTATTTTTAGCCAATTGGCGACATCGGAAACGAAGGCTTAGGGCTGTGTGTGTGTGTGTGGAGGGGGGGGGGGGGGGGTTGCTAAATTGGTGGTGTGTGTGTGGGTGTGTTGGTGTCTGTTGGTTGTTAGTGTGTAATGATGCCTGTTGGATGTTGGTGGTTAATTTGTATTGATGTCTGCTGGATGTTGATGGTTGATAAATGGTGGCTGTTAATTGTTGTATGATATGTAATGATGTCTAAGATGTTGGTGGTTGATGTGTATTGATGTCTGTAGGATGCTGTGTGTTGGTAAATCTATGGTGTGTGGGTGGTGGGTGTGTAATGATGTCTGTTGGATGTTGGTGGTTGATGTGTATTGATGTCTGTAGGATGCTGGGTGTTGGTAAATCTATGGTGTGTGGGTGGTGGGTGTGTAATGATGTCTGTTGGATGTTGGTGGTTGATGTGTATTGATGTCTGATGGATGGTTGGTGGTTGATGAATATTTGATGGTGGGTATTTATGTCCGCTAGATTTTGGTTGATCTCAAGGTGGTTGATGTTTGAAATTGATGTCTGTTGGATGTTGGTGGTGTGTATTGGTGTCTGATGGATGTTGGTGGTTGGTGTGTAATGATGTATGTAGGATGTTGTGTGTTGCTAAAGGTTGGATGTTGGGTGTGTATTGATGTTTGTTGGATGTTGGTGGTTGATGTCTAATGATGTATGTTAGATGTTGTGTATTGCTAAAGGATGGATGTTGGTTGTGTAATGATGGCTGTAGGATGTTGGTGGCTGATGAATGCGTGATGTTGGATATTGATGTTTGTTAGATGTTTTTGATCTTTTGGTTGATGTTTGGTATTAATGTCTGTAAGATGGTAAGTAGACCAACATTAACCTCGATAACTCACAAACCACTAAAATAATCTAATTTTGGAAGGGTCAGCCAGGGAATAGGTGTGGAAATTTACAGCCCAATTGCTCTAGCCCTTTTCGAGTTCCAAAGGTTAGGGTTCACGATTTCTGGCCTGCCTATTTCTAACAGGGTATAATGTGCTTTAATTGTTTGATGTATTTTTTTTTGTTATGTGATTTTGGTAATTGATGTGTTGATATTATTGTTGGGTATAATATGTTTGAATAATGTCAAATGGTGCGGGCCAAGAGGTTCTTATTATTTTGTTCCTATGTGTATGAAGGAGACAAAAGGCAGATTACCTGTAACGAGTGTTTCCCCCAAAGCCAAAGGAGTGACAGAGCCAAATTCAGATATTCTGTATTTCATAAACCAACACAAATACTGTAATCCATTTAACCTTTTCACTTTCAGACTTATTTTTGAGTGACTGTACTTTCCAAATAATATGTAATCGAACGTAAGGGAAAAGTGTCACGGTTTTCAATGAGCCTATAATATAGTAATTTGTTACAGCGATTATTTGGTTTCTGTCGATATGTCTCTTTCTGTTGAATTTACAATAATCCACATTTATTAATAATGACTTTTGAGTATACGACACAAACACACACACACACACACACACACACACACACACACACACACACACACACACACACACACACACACACACACACACACACAGAATATATAACAGATAATTAACTGTCTGCTTACAAAGTAGGTCTATGTGCACTGAGGGAGAGAGAGAGAGAGAGAGAGTAAGAGTGAGAGAGAGAATGAGAGTGTGTGTGAGAGGGATAGAAAGAAATAGATAGATAGAAAGAAAGATTGGTAGATAGATAGCTCGATAGATATTTGGATGGATAGATAGATAGATAGATAGAGTGTATAATACCAAACATTAACTGTATTTCTGCAGTGTATAGGTATATGTGCAGAGAGAGAGAGAGAGAGAGAGAGAGAGAGAGAGAGAGAGAGAGAGAGAGCATTAATTTACTGTGTTCTTCCAAAGTGCGTATATCTATGTGGAGAGAGAGAGAGAGAGAGAGAGAGAACAAGGCCCCAATTTACATAAAGGATTAAATTGGTACCCCACAAAGACAACAGCCGGTCCTAGGCAACTCATTCTCTCTCTCTCTCTCTCTCGCTCTCGCTCTCGCTCTCTCTCTCTCTCTCTCTCTCTCTCTCTCTCTCTCTCTCTCTCTCTCTCTCTCTCTCTCTCTCTCTCTCTCTCTCTCTCTCTCGGGGCATACATTTGACTTTTTATCATAATATAATCTTGTTGTCAATATAATCTTCATAGGCCTATTCCTTAGCGTGTTCAGAGTATATATATACAGTATATATATATATACATGGAGAGAGAGAGAGATTGCAGGGTGGGTGAAGTAATCTATTATTCAAGAAAAACCCCGGTTCACCTACTCTTAAGACTCCCTTCTATTGTTCTTAATTAGTGGTATTTTTCAGTATATTTTCCAACTCCACTGATTGACTTTGTTTAGATGTTCGTCTTTGAGTCGTCGCCATTTTTTCCGGTGTGTTTTTTTATAGGGGGGAAGGGTTTGTTTTTTGGTTTATTTACTTATTTATTTTATTTATACATGTAGGCCTATTTATTTATTTATGTATCTATTTATTTATTTATGTATCTATTTATTTATTTATTTATCTATTTATTTATTTATGTATCTATTTATTTATTTATGTATCTATTTATTTATGTATCTATTTATTTATTTTATTATGTATCTATTTATTTATGTATCTATTTATTTATTTATTTATGTATCTATTTATTTGTTTATGTATCTATTTATTTATTTATTTATGTATCTATTTATTTATTTATGTATCTATATATTTATTTATCTATTTATTTATTTATGTATCTATTTATTTATTTATGTATCTATTTATTTATTTTATTATGTATCTATTTATTTATGTATCTATTTTTTTATCTATTTATTTATTTATGTATCTATTTATTTATTTATGTATCTATTTATTTATTTATGTATATTTATTTATTTATTTATCTATTTATTTATTTATGTATCTATTTATTTATTTATGTATCTATTTATTTATTTATGTATATTTATTTATTTATTTATTTATTTATCTATTTATTTATTTATGTATCTATTTATTTATTTATGTATCTATTTATTTATTAGTTTCCTCGCTAGATCTCCATCAAGCTTTAAAAAAACACCCCCAAGATCCCCCTTCAAGAATTTGTTTTACAATTTTCGGTAGATACATGTCTCAGCCGAAAACCGGTTCCTCCCATAAATACAGGCTCGCTATCGCTCGCCAGGAAAATATTGACACATAAATGGCACGAAAAGTCTTGATATTGACAAAGAAATGGAGTGGAAGGTCTTAAAATCTCCAAAATAAAAGAGCAAACGTCTTAGAATCTGAAAACTAATGGGGCTAAGCATGAGAGAGAAGGGGGTTCAGAAAAAGCAACAATCCCCCCTTAAAACAACTAAGATCTTGTAAGCCTCTACAAGTCTACATCCGTTTTTGTATTTGTCTCTTTATAAGTCTGGCGATGTGCTCTCTCTCTCTCACTCTTTAGCACACACACACACACAGTTTCTCTCTCTCTCTCAATATATATATATATATATATATATATATATATATATATATATATATATAGATTTAGATATTTATATATTGTTTTCGAAGTAATTTCAGCGTTATGCCTATCATGACCCATTTTAATTGGTCGTGATTGATGTTTTATGAATACTAAAATTTCTACTGAAATTTCGCTTAAAATACTTTTCCACAACGTTTGGAAGATTGTGCCTTTTTTCGAAGGTCTCATCAAATGTTAACCAAATGTCAGTCACCTCTTGGGAAGTGCCGTTGTGGGTAGCAGTATAGTAGTAGTAGTAGTAGTAGTAGTAGTAGTAGTAGTAGTAAATTAATCAATCAATCAATCATCTTTATTTCATAATATATACAGTAAATACAATATATATTACATATTACAATATTTGTAATGAAATATAAACAGATATTCGGGATCGTTAATTATGCAGAATTCATACGGAAATCTACACATACTCAACATTAAAATGAATCAATTATTGGATAATAAATCAACCAAATTCATTGTGTGAAGATAAAAATAAAGACATTGCCAAATATATATCTTATATTACTATACGGTATGATCACTACACAAGCAAGTAGTAGTAGTAGTAGTAGTGGTGGTAGTAGTGGTGGTAGTAGTAGTAGTGGTGGTAGTAGTAGTAGTAGTGGTAGTAGTAGTAGTAGTAGTAGTAGTAGTGGTAGTAGTAGTAGTAGTGGTGGTAGTAGTAGTAGTAGTGGTGGTGGTAGTAGTCAATCAAAATATATATACTAGATTTTGAGACTAAATTATGAGACACTGACAAACAAATTTGAAATACTGTTTGAGCCACACAGATCAAATTACAGGGATTCACAATTGTTCCCGTTTAGTGCTGGTGTCGTCCTTTTCAATCTGGCAACTATTATATGATTATATTTAGCTTAAAGGGAGATTTCCACCGGGAGGATTTTTTTCTGGACTCCTTTCTCCCTCATGTTTAGCCCCATTGCTTTTGAGATTTTAAGACCTTCGCCCTAGTATTTTGGATATTTTAAGACATTTAGCCCCATATCTGTCAATTTTAAGACCTTTCGTGCCGTTAAGGTGTCGATTTTTTCCTGGCGAGCGATAGCGAGCCTGTAATTTAAGAGCAACCGACCTCCGGCCGGGACATTTTTCTACCGAAAAATGTACAAATTTATCTTGAAAGGGGGTCTAGGGGGTGTAATTTTAAGCTTGATGAAAAGGTAGGGAACAAACTAAATACCTCCCCTTAAGAAGGACCCAATAACAATTAAAATGCTACAGACTATCTCATTTAATCCTTTGAGCTACCTACCACAGATCCTTCACAGACAGACAGACACACAGACAGACAGAACACACGTACACACACAGACACAGATACAAGCCACCCTTATCCACGAACAAACAGACAGACTCGAACACGTAACCTCTTCATCTTTCCCGGCTGAGTAAAGAAGGGGGCCGGGCGAGATATCTAAATTTACCATCTTAGTCCACGCTCAACTGTATTAAAACTTTACCCATGATGAGAAAAGTAGTAGTAGTAGTAGTAGTAGTATTAATAGCAGTTGGCATAGATAAGTAGCAGTGATGGGGTACTGTACTGACGGTAAATTGCAAAGTTCCCATTAAGATTTTTCAGTTATTTTGACGGTTCTGTAGTGAAATATGGATATAAAGTTGGTCTTAATATGATGAAGAGACTTATTAGTTTCATATTTTTCCAGTAAGTATCGATAAATTACCAGCTAATGGATTCAATTTATCGTCAGCTGAAAAGAAACCGAGTATAGTGATATTAGTGATGGTGATAGTGATAGTGGTAGTATAGGCAGTAGTAGAAGTAGTAGTAGTGGGGTAGTAGTGATATCAGTGGAGGTGACGATAGCAGTAGAATAGCAGTAGTAGTAGAGGAGTTACACAGAATTACACATATACTCAGACTACACAGTCCTTGCGGTCCCTATTAGGTGGTCCGGCCTTAATACTACTAGACAGGGACAGTTTATACTAGAAGAATAGGACAGAAAAGTAGAAGGGAAAGAGATAGAGATAGTAATAGATAGATAGATAGATAGATAGATAGAGAGAGAGAGAGAGAGAGAGAGAGAGAGAGAGAGAGAGAGACAGACAGAGAGAGACTATAAAAGAACACGAGGTCCTCAATTGTCTCGCATGCATCGACGCTCAACTATCAAAACTTTTCTCATACCGGCAAAAGGAGACATCGGGGGGAGCAGTTCTGAGAGAGAGAGAGAGAGAGAGAGAGAGAGAGAGAGAGAGAGAGAGAGAGAGAGAGAGAGAGAGAGAGAGAGTGAGAGTGAAAGAGATAGTTACATAGATACACAGATTGCACAGATCTTTACTACTAAGTGGAAGGTAAAAAGAGAGAGAGAGTGAGTGAGAGAGAGAAAAAGAAAGAGAGAGAGAGAGAGAGTTGGGTCCCTCCGACTAAATAGCTAACACTACCCAGGCCGACAGAAAGTCAGACATACAGGTGGCGGTGCTAAGAAATATTTTGAAAATCCTAATCAAAACACTCGGATACTTTGTCTACACCATCGACATCTTTTTTGTCTCATTATGGCTACTACTAATCGATTTTATTCAGTTTAGGAAGGATCTCTAGCCATTATAGGGTTGCGAACTATCTCAATCCACCCTTTTAGCTACCAGAGATCCTTCCTAAACTGCATAAAATCTTCTAAATATAGCTAGAATATCGTATAACAAACGACGCTGGTACAGACAGGGTTAAGTCTCGAGAAATCAGCTGCGAAAGGAGAGAATATTGCCTTTTTCTGGACTCCTTTTTCCCTCATGTTTAACCCCAGTAGCTTTGAGAATTTAAGACGTTCGGATAAATAGTTTGGCGATATTAAGACCGTTCACCCCATTTCTTTGTCAATAAAGACCTTTCGTGCCATGTAGGTGTCGATTTTTTTCCTAGTGAGCGATAGCAAGCCTGTAATATAATAGTAACCGGCCCTATCGAAAAATGTACACATTTATCTTGAAGGAGAGTCTTGGCGGGGTTTCTTTAAGGGGAGATATCCACTTGAGGGATTTTTCTCTTTACCCCTTTCTCCCTCATGTTTAGCCCCATTGCTTTTGAGATTTTAAGACGTTCGCCCCATTAGTTTGGACCTTTCACCCCATTTATGTCACTTTTAAGACCTTTCGTGTCATTTAGAGGTCGATTTTTTCCTGGCGAGCGATAGCGAGCCTGTAATTTAAGAGGAACCGGCCTTTGGCCGGGAAATTTTTCTACTGAAAAATTTACAAATTTAGCTTGAACGAGGGTCTAGAGGGTGTAATTTTAAGCTTGATGGAGGTCTAGGGAACAACCTAGAAACCTCCCCTTAAGCTTGTTGGAGGTCTAGGGAGGAAACTAAAGGAAATAATATTAAAATAAGTAAATAAGCCAATTAATTCGCCCATCGATAAATTAGCAGCTAAAGGATTATATTTGCCGCCAGCTGGAAATATACCGACTATAGTAGAAGAGATAGGTAAGAAATAGGTAAGAGATAGGTAAGAAATAGGTAAGAGATAGGTAAGAAATAGATAAGAGATAGGTAAGAAATAGGTAAGAAATAGGTAATAGATAGATAAGAGATAGATAAGAGATAGGTAATAAATAGGTAAGAAATAGGTAAGAAATAGATAAGAGATAGGTAAGAAATAGGTAAGAGATAGGTACAAGATAGGTAAGAGATAGGTAAGAGATAGATAAGAGATAGGTAAGAAATAGGTAAGAGATAGGTAAGAAATAGGTAAGAAATAGGTAAGAGATAGGTAAGAAATAGGTAAGAAATAGGTAATAGATAGATAAGAGATAGGTAAGAAATAGGTAAGAAATAGGTAATAGATAGATAAGAGATAGATAAGAGAGGTAATAAATAGGTAAGAAATAGATAAGAGATAGGTAAGAAATAGGTAAGAGATAGGTAAGAAATAGATAAGAGATAGGTAATAAATAGGTAAGAAATAGGTAAGAGATAGGTAAGAAATAGGTAAGAGATAGGTAAGATACACAAAAGACACTCATCACAACTTGGCTACTGTCCCGCATTGTTTGGTTGGTTGGGGGGAGGGGGGGGGGGGGGCAGATAGGGAAAGTGTAGGAGAGTCTGGAGAGTTGGAGGAAGTTTGAGAGTACCCCAGGAGAGTCAGAGGGTAGTATTGGAGAGTTAGGAGTGGGTTAGGGACAGTTAGTGTGAGTCTGGGAGAGTTAGTGTGAGTCTGGGAGAGTTAGTGTGAGTTTGGGAGAGTTAGTGTGAGTCTGGGAGAGTTTATGAGAGTTTGGGGAAAATGTTGAGAGTCTGGAGAGTTGGGGGAAATTGAGAGTTCCTTAGGAGAGTCAGATGGTGATATTGGAGAGTTAGGAATGGGTTAAGAAGAGTTAGTGTGAGTCTAGGAGAGTTTTTGAGAATTTGGGAGAGTTTATGAGAGTCTGGAGAGTTGGTGGAAGTGAAGAGTATCCTAGGAGAGTCAGATGGCGTCCCTGGAGAGTCAGGAATGTGTTTTTGGAGTAGAAACAAAAATAATCAGTAAGAGTCAGAGAATCAGTAGCCATTTTATATGCGTGCCAGACCCATCAATAACTGTGTGGACTCTCTCTCTCTCTCTCTCTCTCTCTCTCTCTCTCTCTCTCTCTCTCTCTCTCTCTCTCTCTCTCTCTCTCTCTCACACACACACACACACACACACACACACACACACACACACACACACACACACACACACACACACACACTGTGCAACTTTCCAACCCAAGAGTGAAACGTTACTCTCAGACTTTCTTCTATGCAACACCTGAGCTCTGGAACTATCGCCCAGAATCTGTCTTTCCCTCCTCCTATGATTTAAATTGCTTCAAACTCCGTGTGTCCAGGCATTTTGGCTCGAACGTCCCTTGATTTTGGCCCTGTCACTCTTTCAACTATAGGGGGGGCACTCGCTACAGGCAGTTCTACCTTTTGTCTCCCGCGTGACGATTTTTTTTTTCTGGGCAGGCGATAGCGAGCCTGTAACTTATATGAAATTGGCCTTGGGCCGGAACATTTTCTATCATAAAAATGTACAAATTTAGCATGAAGGTAGTCTAGGTGGGCATTATTTAGTTTGAAGTACCAGTAAGTCTGGGAAAGCGTTTTTGTTTGCCTGGAGAACAAACTAAAATGCATTGTTCGAAAAAGGCAAAAGCAAGCAAAATCCTCAATAATAGTGAAACAAAATATCATAATTCCTCACAAGACGCGGGACTAGATAGTGTTATGGGGGGGGTCACATTTTTTTTTTTTTTTTTTTATCTTTCTTTCCTTTTCTCTCTTTCCCTGGTATGTATTCATTCGGCCACATTCAGCCAACTGTTTTAAGACGTTCATCCCCATCCACTGTCGATTTCTTCCTGGCGAGCGATAGCGAGCCAGCATTGTATGGAGAAATCCGGCTTCGCCGGAGAAATTTTTCTATCGAAAAATGTACAAATTTAGCTTGCTGTCAAAACAAAAATATATATATGCTGGCTCGCTACCGCTCGCCAGGAAAATATTGACACCTGGATGGGGGTGAACGTCTTAAAACAGTAGGCTGAATGGGGACGAATGGATACAAACCAAAGAGAGAGGGAGAGAAAGAGAGAACAAGCGAGGTGGGCTCCCTTAAGCCAGTGACTACTCCATGATAATATTGATTCGAGGGTATATGTGTTGGGTGAATTGTAACCGTGATTTTCTTCGGGTGTATGAACATTAATTTGGATCCATCGCTAATAAAACAAATTGATCGATCATACCGAGAGTTACTGAGATTACGAAATGCCAGCTAAGTATCTTCCGTATTTTACTAGAATAAAAACCGACATAGCGATATTTGTTTGGACAATATATACAGGTAGAAGCTCGGGACACACAAGAGAAAGTATAAAAATAATGCTAAATAAGTAACACCCCGTTCTTAACATTAATCATCAATTACAAACTCCAATGTACTGGAATAAACTAATGAAAGCATATGGTCCTCCCGGGATTCGAACTCCGGACACCACACCCAGAATATATAAGCATTTAAACCAACACAGAAAATATGTATTTAAAGGCAAAGGAAGATAACAAGAACATTTCAAAAACAAAACAAGAAAACCTATATATCAATGATAGTTGGGACAGAAAACCTATATATCAATGATGGTTGGGACAGAAATACAGGAACACGTCGAGAACAAAATATATACAAATTTAAACACATAAGAAGGTAAAAACTGAATGATACCAAGAAAATAATGAACCCTTTAAAAGTTATGGCGCATTATGACCGTTAATTTTGGCTATCATTAGACGATTTTATACAATTTAACCCATTCAGTACGGGTGACGTTCTTTTTATTATATTCTGATAACTATTAGACTATTTTATTCAGCTTCGGAAGAACGTCTATCAATTAAAGAGCTACAAACTATCTCAATCAACCCTTTTAGCTGCCATTTATCCTAGCTTTCCAAAATCGTCTAAATGTAGCTGTAATCAAATGAAGGATCAAAGGAAATTATATGGCTAAAGACTATCTCAATTAACCCTCTGACTTCCACGTACCCTTCCTAATCTGAATAAAATGGTCTTACAATAGCGAGAAAGGAAGGAAAGAAATGCGTAATCTGATCCTCTAAGGGTTAAAGACAAAGAACTATATGAAGAAAACAATAAGACGGTTCACATCAGAGAAAGATCGGGATAAAGTCCAGGGAGATGGAGAGGGCTGGGGCGAAACACAATGAAGTAGAAAGAGATGAATGGAGCTGGGTAGATTTGCATAAGAACAAGGAGAGAGAGAGAGAGAGAGAGAGAGAGAGAGTTTGGAAGATCGGAATATCTTGATGAACAGTTAGTTAGTTAGTTATGTAGAGCAGATTAACCAGACCACTGAGCTCCCAGAACGTGAAATATATACAGTAAATAACGGATGATAAATGTAGTATAAGAGAGATACAGGGAGAGGGAGAGAGTAGAATGGAAGGAAGGTGGATGTTGAATCCCTTCAAGATAGAACTGATAAATATGCATCATATTCTAATGGCTGCAAGAGATAGATATAGATATGGAAGATCAGGGTAACTTAATGATTATGGAAATGAATATATATATATATATATATATATATCCTAATTTGCATTTTTAGAGCTTGACTGTTTCGCTGGCAAACCTTATAGATAAATTTTCTTCCGTCTAACTAAACTCTCTTTTACTATATATTATCCAATCTGTCTGGCAATTAATCAATCAATCAATCAATCTATCTATCTATCTATCTGTCTAGTTATCTATCTATCTATCTACATGACTAATGGATAGGTTGAGCAGTAGCAAAGACAAAGGACAGCATTATTTATCTACTCTTTAACGTTTATGTTGTGTGTTTTTGCTGTGCTATCCTTTTATTTAACTTTTCTTTACTTGGGTTCTGCTGGGTCACCTAGAATTGAGTCCTGACCCTCTTCCTTACATCGTGAGGTCTGTGTGGTCAGTGGCTCTATGTAAATCTATGTGAATCTATATGCAAGCAAAGTGTAGTCCGATCTTGTTCGTCTACCTCCACTCTAGTAGGAAGGAAGGAAGGAAGGATTATACAGTACAGTATACACCTATATTTATAATGGTTACACATGAAGAGGGGAGGAATGCGTAATGGAGAAGAAAACGGGAGAGCAAGGGATGGAGTCTATTAAATGTGAGTGTATGAGAAGGAAGGAGTATGAGAGAAAGAGAGAGAGAGAGATTCATACAGATTTACATAGATACACTGACCACACAGACCTTACGATCCCAGCTAGGTGGTCAGAACTTACTTCTAGTAGAGATAGCTAACCCGAGAGTAAGGGACAGTGGCAGGAAAGGATAGCAAAGACGAGAGAGAGAGAGAGAGAGAGGATTGGGAGGACTATAATAAACCTGTACTTCTAATGAGTACAGGATGAGGGGAAGAACTAGTATAGGAGAGGAAAATGGGAGAGCAAAGAGTGGAGTCTATTAAATGGTATTGTATGAGAAGGAAGGAGAAGATGGAAACACGTAGAAGAAAAAACAAATATATATATATATATATATATATATACCGGTATATATATATATATATAGATATATATATAGTATATATATATATATATATATATATATATATATATATACCGGTATATATATATATACTGTATATATACTGTATATATATATATATATATATATATATATATACACTCAATGGGGGAGATGGAAACATAAGACAAGGCTGCCTTTAGCTAGCGATCCTTCAAATTAAAGGAGTGATGAGAACGTTCTCATCAAGTGATTTGGAAAAACGAAATTTTATGAATACTAAGACGTTAGAAGTGGGAGACCTAAGATATTTCCAGACTTCACCAAATGAGTTAAAGAATAACATTGAAAAATGGTTCGCACTTGGGTTAGAGAGTTGGACAGACGAAATATATGAATTTTTTCCCAGGTGAGTACCACCTAATCTCTGAAAGGGATAATGTTTACACTAAGCATAGCTCTGAAGAATATTGCTGCTTTTATGGGAGAGAGAGAGAGAGAGACTATGGAGAGAGATGGAGAAATTTAGACTGACGAAAATATAAACAAGCGGAATATTTGTTTGTGTGAGAGAGAGAGAGAGAGAGAGAGAGAGAGAGAGAGAGAGACCCAGAGGACACCCCGTGGTAATGTGTTTGTAGCAACAGTGTGAGATTGTCTAGTCAACATGATAGAGTGAGTGCTGGGAGAGAGAGTTACAAGGAGTTACAAGGAATAGTTAGTATCTCCGAGACCTTGCGGTCCATTCCGAGGAGATACTCGAAGTAGAAGGAGAGAGACTGTTTAGTGCACTACACTCTTTACAGAGTATGCAAAATACTATTTACTCTCTTCTTGAATTGCTCTACTGAAGAACTGTTTACAACTTCGGAGGGAAGTTTGTTCCAGGTAGAACAGATCTTATATGTGAAAATGTTTCCACAAATACTAGTGCCGAACCTTTTCAATTCTTATTTCCAGCCATGGTTGCGTGTTGCATTCATATTGAGGCTAAACATTTTGCTATAATCCACATTGTCAAACCAACTAAGTATTTTAAATACTTCAATGAGCTGACCTCGTAGTCTGCATGTCTCCAACGGAAAGATATCAAGAGCTCTCAACCGGTCCTCATAGCTCATTCTTCTAAGCGATGAAATAAGCTTTGTAGCTCTAGCTTGTACTCTTTCTAGTCACTCTATATCTTTCCTGAGTGCTGGAGACCAGAATTGAACAGCATACTCCAGGAGAGGCCATATCAGAGCGTTGTAAAGTGTGAGGACTATTTCCTTATTTCTATACATAAATTGCCTCTTAATATAGCCCAATAATTTATGAGCTTTCTTCTCTACTTCAATGCACTGCTCGGAAAACTTTAGGTCACTGCTAATCAGAACACCCAATTCTTTTTCCAAGTCAGTCACTTCCAGAGGCATTCCCAATAGTGAATAGCCTGACTTTGGGTTTGCTTGGCCGATATGCATCACCTTGCACTTTTCCAAGTTTAGAGGCATCTGCCATGTCTCCGACCATTCACCCAGTCTGTTGAGGTCCATCCTGAGCTATTCAATCCCTTTGAGGTCTTGCACATTCATTCCAAGTTTTATGTCATCTGCAAACTTGGAGATCACACTCAACAGACCAATATACAGTATATGTCATTGACATATATGATAAACAGAAGTGGGCCAAGGACAGATCCCTGTGGAACTCCAGAAGTGACTGAAGTTCACTCAGAAGAAACACCATTGATTACCACTCGTTGTTGTCTACCTGTTAGCCAACTTTCTATCCAATTAGTGACCTCTGTATTGATACCTAGCGCACTCACTTTTGACATTAACTGGCAATGAGGCACCTTGTCAAAAAGTTTTTGAAAATCTAAGTACTGTAAAGGATGTCTATGGCTCTACTTTCGTCATACTCACTCAGCATTTCATGGACAAATTCCAGCAAATTGGTAAGACATGATCGGTGTCGCCTGAATCCATGTTGGGAATCTGAAATTAAATTGTGAATTTCTAGGTAGTCAATTATCTTGTCTACTAATAGCCCTTCTAAGAGTTTTACTATGATAGATGTGAAG
Source organism: Paralithodes platypus (assembly GCA_032716605.1). NCBI lineage: Eukaryota > Metazoa > Arthropoda > Malacostraca > Decapoda > Lithodidae > Paralithodes > Paralithodes platypus. The sequence continues at coordinate 12,388,581 of CM064523.1, forward strand.
CTGATTGGCCGATAATTCTTGGGACACTCGTGATACCCTTTCTTAAAGATTGGGGTCACATTGGCCAGTTTCCAGTCTGCAGGGACCTCTCTATTTTCTAGTGATTTATTGAGGGTGTCTGCCAAGAAAGGTGCGATTTCATCTCGCACTTCTCGTACAACTCAGGGAAGAAAGCTATCTGGGCCGGATGACTTGAACCTATTTAACTTATCTATTCATTTTGCTACCTCCTCTGGGGTACATCTAATTCTGCAAAGAACTCCACCCTCATGCACTAATCCTGGACTTGGCATGTCACTGGTATTTTCCCTTGTGAATACTGAGGCAAAATAGTCGTTTAAGGATTTAGCTATATCAGTTTTAGAAGTTTGAAGTTGGCCTGTTGGATCCTTTAGAGATCCAATGCTACTTTTGAATGGTTTCCTGCTGTTCA